>BSBN01001272.1:23827500-24427500 GCA_027924645.1 Cunninghamia lanceolata
TTGATTTAGGGTAATCTCCAAAGGGTTTCCAAGCGTATGTACGGGAAGATAGATTTTAATAATGTCAGCAGGAGCAAAAGTCTGTGATGAACCACAAGGATACAAAGCACTGATTTAGAAATGAGAAATGCAGAGAGGAACAACAAGCGTAGTCACGTTTCCATTCGAGGTCCCTGCTGCTGGTTTATTTTGAACAAACATAAATAAATAAACAATACTTCGCAACTCTATCTTCGAATGCTCGAGGTGGTAAAAAGCAAATTGGCTTTCAAAGTGGAGACCCAATTCCAAACATGAGGAACAAAATATGGTATTTGAAATTAAGTACTAGCAATCCCATTTTGGTGTGCAAGGGTATGTCGAAGATTTGTGGAAGTTTAATTGTTGTGTATTTAAGTGAATGATGATTGTCTTGTATCCTTATGGGTCATGTTATTTTTTATTTTCCCCTGTGTCATGAATTAATTTGTATAATCTTAATGGATTTTAAGATCTTATGTTTTGTTTAGTATCTATTTCAAATTTGTGAGCTTTCATGTTTGGTCTCCAGTGTTTATTTCCATGCATCCCCTTCTAAATTCTTGTTCATGCACTACACCTGGGTTCACTTGCATTCCATTAGTCGTCACCTATGCATATTATTTGAAGCATGTATGTTTGTTTGTCACAAGCCTCATATTTCATGACACCTACGTTGAATAGGCATTCTCTTGCAAATATAAGCATTGTCACCACCTATATCATGTTTATTTGTCATCTAGCCTACCATCATCATCCTCTCATGCGACAACATTATAAGCACTAAAAATGCGCATGGGCTTGCACAAGGACCTATGATGAGTTGTAATCCTAATCACGTACATGGAAGTGTGTAATAAAATGCCCTCTCAGCAATGCTCTTCTTGGCGACACATGAATGTCAATTTCTTGCTTCAAAATTCTTCATAATTCTAATTTTTCTTCACTCTCCCCTTGTCAACATTTCTTTTTTTGCATTCCTGACCTTACCTACATAGATAACTTTCATCATAGCATAGTAATTTCACCTTTCTTATACCCATTTCACACATTTCACCCTTTAGAGGCCTCTAAATGACCTCCCAGACTAAACCCGACTTTCATAATTGACATAGCATTTGTCTTTTCCGGATCCCCCCTGTTATTTCTGGATCTCCCTTAGGCAACCCTACTAGTAAAAGGGGGGATCCTCTTTAATTAATTTGTTTGACATGTTTCAAAAGGCAGATTACATCTTTGACCCTCCAAGACCATTCTCCAACCCTCAGTTTTCACCCAAAAGCCCTCCTTTTTGGGTCACACATGGGTCTCCCCCAGGCGACCCCTGGGTGACCCTACTAGTAAAAGGGGCGAACCATGGGCGAGCCTGTCGTATTTTCATGTGTGAGTTGTTCTCCAATCCAAGCCCCAAAAAGCTTTGTTTTGCTCCAGTTTGCATGTAATTTCAACCCTAACATAGACCAAACTATTCTTAGCCCATCCATCACCCTCAATCATGCATAATTAACTCTTTTGATCTATTCTTATCATCTCTTCAACTCATGCTAACTCTATTTTCTCAATCAGTGATAAGATTTCATAGATTCATCACTCCCCCAATTAGCTTGGTCTTCTATTCAATCAAACATGTTAACTCTCCAATCAAGAGAGTTAAATCCCCAATCACTCCCACCTATTATGAGCCATTCCATCCTATAAATACCTCCTTCCTCTAAGCATTAGAAGAGGCAAATTTCATAGTTGCAACCATTCATAAGCTTGTTGTTTGCTCTCTATTAGCATCCTTGATACTCAATGCAGGATGAAAGTGCCTTTTCTTTTTGCTTAGTATAGATTCTCAAGCTTTCTAAAGCTTCTCAGAGCATGATTATGCTCTCATTTGCTCAATCCAATGCCATTGTGCTCAATTAGCACGCTCACATAGTGCTCATAGCTCACTTCGAGCTCGATCAATATCAACATTAGCTTTTTCAAGCTCAAGCCAGTATCAACCATTTACTCTCTTCATCCCTACTGCCAAGAGGACCTCGTTGCTGCAAGAGGATGAAGAGGTTGTAATATACAAAGGATTCCTAAGGATAGTGCGAAGACTCATGTGTTAGTCTTATTATAGGTTCTTTCAATGCTTTTTGTAGTAATTAGATCACAAAATTACTTTTGAGAGAAGTAATTTATTACTTTAATCTTGATAGGATATTGTTAGTATATCATATTTTCCTTTGCATTAGATTAATTGTTAATTGTTTTCAATAGATTAAATTATTTCATTAGATTAGACCATCATTTGCTTTCCTTAAAGTAGAATTCAAAAACAATTTCAAAAAAACATAACTTGCATCAAAAAGACTCATATAAACTTGCATTCATATTTCTTTTTTGTAGTAATTAGATGATTTTATTTTTCAAAGTTGAGAAAAGAACAAAAAAATTAATTGCATTCATATAGATGCATACATTCAAAAACACCAAAAAAATAGGAAAGCTTAGAATAACTAAACCCTTGGTTTCGTCAGAAGGTATTGCTAAACATTCACATGCGAGAGTAAACCCTTGGTTTCATCACAAGGTAAATCTAACCTGCAACGTCACAAATCAAACCCTAGGCTAACTCTAGGTCAACTTTGGTCAACACTTTGCTTCTCCCTTAAGCATACGAATGTGCCTAGGAATTAGAGGGGAGTGAGTTAGAGTGATTCTTGAGGAATTAGAAGAAATCAACCCCTAGACCACAACTTAACCAAGAACAACAACATATCCTTAGGGCCATGCAACAAGACAACAAATACAACAAGTACTTCAAGTCCACGAGGAAAGATTACAATGCGCCAGGTTCATCAACGAACAAAATAGCTTACCCACTAGGCATTGGAATCTAAGAAACTCAAAAAGGAGAGACGTCACAAGTGACCCTTCGGGTCATACAATTATCTCAACAACAACCATAGAAAGGGCTCGTCAACTATCAAACCACACAAGGCCCCAGAACAAGCTAATTGTTCTCCATGATGTTCTGCTCCCGTGAGAACAGAACCATCCCCAAGTCTCACCTCCACTTGACTAGCTTTTGCCACAAGAGTGGGAGTGACTTGGAGGTTACCCATGGCAAGGAGAGGGTTCATGTGTGAATCAAGGCTAACTCACCCGCAAGTCATGTTTCGAGTAACACATATTTTGGTGAACCTGACATGAACTACAAATCCTTCTAGGATGAGTTGTTTGTGTTTCCACATTCACAATCATTTTTCATGCTTTCACACATTCTCATGTTCGTTACCATTTTCATATTCATTTTCGCTTCACTCATCTTCTCTTTCACTCTCATCACATTTATTTGTTCCATTTACTTTGAGATGTCTATGATAGCCCTGAATATGACAGAACATAAACTAAACCTAGGGAAACTTCCCTCGAGAGACCTAGAAATGCCAACCTTCAATAGGTACGCGTCACCTAACCCAATGGCACCCATTTCAAACTATTACGACTATGAAGATTCGGATTATGAAAATGACAATAGAGAACCAAGATGCCCTCTAATGTTCAACAATCTCACATGGGAGAAAAACATGACAATCCAACCGACACATCATAGGGCACGCAGAGTGCAAGCAAGATTAGAGATCCACCAACTAGATCAACCCTTGAAAAACAATCCAAACACACATCTAGATGATAAAGTAAGACATTTAGAGAGGCACTTGCAAGAGGCCAAAGAAGCTCAAGAGGCATTGCATGTCGCTCTCTGAGAAGAACAACGTGAAAACGTCTTACAGAACAAATAGGATGGTCAAGTCACGAAAATGTGAGAAATGAAGTTCCACAAAATGAAGAAACACAAAGAGGTCCTACACCTACTAATCTCATAGCAACACTAGTCCAAAGGATTAGGACTCTTGAGGTAGAACAGTCCATTCAAGAGAAAAGAGTGAAGCCACATGACAACATTAGGGTGGAACAAGACCGGGGGCATCTCAGAACCCCCTTACCTAAACTTATACTCTCATAATGAAAGTAACAAAACCTTCTCGAATGGAAACCAAACAATGTAAAACCTTCAGACGATTCAAAATAGTCAACCAAATTAAGCCACTACACTTGGATATTAAAATCCACCCATGGAGTTAATGCTCTCAACCCCACAATCTCAAAGCGCATTTCTAGGGATGTACCTTGAATGCTTAAAGGCACCACTTGACCATATCATATGAAACATAATGCTACCGCAACCTCTTCCAGGTCTACCTAAGTTTAAAGGAGAGGGAGATCCCAACTTGCACATCAAAGCATACATGACTGCTATGAGGGAACTTCTCCCTTGCGATGGAGTCATCGCTAAGATCTTCCCAAAGATGCTAGAAGGAATCACCTTGGATTGGTACTATTGTCTTCCTAAGGCCTTTATCCATTCATTTTGACAACTTATAAGGGAATTTGTCATGGATTTTGACAAGAACAAACTTGTTAAAATAGGGATTCATGAATTCCTCGCATGAAGCAAGAACCAAAGGAATCAATGGCACACTTCGTTACATGATGGAGACAAGTGCTCTACTCATCTACAAGTACCTCGAATATGGATCACAAGGAATTGTGCGACCTCTTATTGCACACCCTTAATAGGGACACTCAAGAAGAAGTATAAAAACTACCCTATAAATCATATAAGGAAGCCCGAGAAAGTGCCCTACGAATTGATCAAGCCGCCTTCGATAGTAGACAAAAAACCTACGATGCAAATGGGTGATTAGTAACAAATGATAACAGTAGAAACAACACGTCCAAGTTATAATGATATTAAATAATAATAGAATCGTGATTGTAGACAAGGTAACAAATCAATCGCCAATCAGGAATAAGGTGAGGGATAACTACAATGGGAGGGATTATTACCCTCTAAATGTCAATGCAATAGACTGACCTTGAAATAATGAATACTATCCACGAGACAATCATCAAGTGTGGAATCAAAATAGGAATGAAAATAGGTGCGAGCAACCTCCTACAAGTATAATCAATTATGTTCTTGCCATAGGACTAGGGGGCATCATATTGAATCATGCAAAGAATACGATAGATTCCTTGCTAGGTTACCAAAAGATCAACAACACTTATTCATCAAAATGTTTCTGAACCCACCGAAAGTTACACCTAACAACAACAAGGATATGAAATAGACACAGGTACCTATTGCTCCACAAAAATGCAGACATAAAAATTTTTCAAGACCCTTTTCTAGCTCACAAGAACACCGAAACAAACAATCAAGACATGGTTACTAGCCCTCCAAAAACCACTGAAACAAACATTTCCACACAGTTAGGACCAAAAAGAGAATCCAAAATGTTAGGGTTGGATGAAATATTGCATGAGGAGGATGAACTCAACAATGAGAAAAAATAAGAACTCCATGAAGGAGTGGTTTAGGTTATAGAACTGATGCCCACTTTGATCAGACCTTATGTGTTGATCAAGGATTTAAAGAAAACATATGCTCATATATCATTTATAGATCTTCTTAAAAATTCTCCTTCACACCGTTCAAACCTTTTGAAAGTGATAAAACTAAGATATCTAGATCATATCACTCCTCTACCTAGTGAACAAATTAATCAAGTTAACCTCGAAACCAAATGTTGATATGAAAGACCCGAGATTCTTCTTTGGTCTAAAGCGGTTGTCTTCTAAGGCAAAACTAACTAAGAAGGGAGATCCTGCTCTATACTTGCAAGTGTGGATTTACGATAAATGCATAAAGAGAATGCTAATTGATGATGGGATTGTTGTGAACATAGTTCCATTTTCCCTCTTGGAAAGGATGGGAAATGGACACACCAATATAGCCACATCCTGAGATACACTAAGAGGATACAATTGTAGACACTTAAAATTGACCATGTCTTACAATGTTACCTTTTGACATCACTTGCGACACCTTGCAACATATTTTCTTCTAGGTACCTTTCATGACCCCTTCCATCATCCAATTAGTTAAATAAATTATATTTATTTAACTAATCCCTTCTATCCATTTATCCCCCTTTTACACCAAATTAAATAAATTTTATCTATTTAATTTTCCCCCATGTTCCTCCAACTAATTTAAATAAATTAAATATTTATTTAAATTAGCTCTCACATGCCACATGTCTCTCATAATTTAAATAATTTTATTATTTAAATTATTTATCCCACTTGCATCCTTATTTTAACCTCATTAATTATGCGTCATAAGCACTTCCTCTCCAAAAATCAATTAAATAATCCCATTTCCCCCACTCACATTCTTATTTTAGCCACTTGTAATCCTCATTGAATGTGCATCATAACCACTAATTTTAACTTTCCATCCTATTCATCCACCTCATAACACACCATTCTAATCTTGGCCATCCATTTTATTCCTTCTCAATCTATAAATTAAACCTCTCATATCAAATCAAACCCCTAATGATTTTTCATATGTAAATTTATACTTCGTTTTCATTATCTTTTACTTCCATTATGTCCAAGTTATGATGGTTTTGTGAGCGGTCCACAATGCATGATTAACAGGACAAAACCGATGGAGCTTGGGTGCACTCCATTCCGTCCTATCACAAATATTGAATTGAAGCAAGGTCTGAAGGTATTTCTATTATTTGTTGTTATCTTTCATGTTATTTGCTTTGCATGATTTTTCAGGTCTTCATTTTTGGCACGTCTGATTTTAACCCTATTTTTTGCAAGATTTCCAAGTTTTTGTTGCAGATTTGAAACCATCTACAGCAAGATTCGAGAGTCAACCTTTTAAGGTGGCATGTTATAGTGAAATCAACCTCACCATTGAGTCTAGGGGTGCTCACAGGTGAATTTTGACATAAAACGCCTCATATTTCTAAAATTGTGAAAATTTTGAAAAAAAAAATTAACCCTGCCCCCTCGTACGAATTTGGTGGAATTGGAAAGATGACTCACCTAACTTCATTGTGGCACAGACTTCATTAGCATATCTATCATAGATTCTCAAGAATATTCCTTCAAAGTCAATCTTACCTTGCAAACTTTATTTGCTCATAACTTGTGCAAAAATTAACGAAATTTCACGAATTGTTTTTGAAAATGCTTTGAATTTTATGTAGAATATCCTCATTTGATCCATTTTTCTATATCAGTGCATCATTTTCATATTTTACTAGAATTATCTTTTTTTATCCTAACACTTGTTTTGTAGCTTTCACTTTCCAAAAATCAAAATCATTGAAACTACTAACAAATTGCTTCAGATTTGCATGTCAAAGAAATAATTTCATCACTAATCTAGGAACTTAGTCTAATCTAGGGGGACAATAATTGAACATTGTTTGTTTTTTCTTTGGATTTTGAAAAGGGTGTATGCTCTCTCCTCGCACCTTTTGATGACCTTGAAGATCAAAAGCCCCTTCATTATCCTTATGTTTATTTGTTCAATCCTAGGGACATTATCTCACATATGCTCTCCCCTTGCACTTCATGCGAGCCCAGAGATCAAAAGTGAATAGTGTTCCTACACTTTAGGAGGCCTGCTAGGGGGTTTCATCACCCCTAGGGATGACCTCAACCATGTGTTCTGGCAGGGTATATCAAAGGGGGGAGAGTGAAAGTTGTACCTTAATCAAGTCACGTAGTCATTGGGACAACCTTAGGGCCCGGGTGATTCCAGACACAAGATGAAGTGGTGTTTGCTTAATCGCTTATGCCACATCCCTTCAATGGGTTAGTGTTCACAAACTTGGGCCTCATTATACCTCATGTATTTGGAGGACTCCCCTAGAAGCTCGTAAAGTCTAGTTATTAGCAGTCGATCAAGAGTACCACAAACTACACCATTGTACCTTATATGACATTATAATATGTTGCAAAGGGTTTGTGGTACCATATGGGTCATACATGCCTTAAATAGACTTAAACACACACTAACACACTTTAACAAGCCTTGATATAGATAAATATCATAAAGAAAAGGGTGAATTCATGTAAGGGAGTTAATTAAGAGCATTTAGGAAAGGACATGAGGGAAAGACACCATGAAAGGGTATTAAGAGCCTATATAAGGAAGAGGAATGTGAGAGGGAAGAGCATGATGAAGTATGATGATGTCAAGAAGCATAACAAGAGAGGAAGATGGAATATATGAAAGAGATATATATATGATGAGAAGAGGGAATATAAATATGATATGAGAACTATTGTGTAATATTTGAACATTTATGATATTTACTATATATTGAATATGTTGTAATCTTACCACATTATGTTATTTCCTACCACAAATATATGTTATTCTATCACTATCACTACTAGGGTATAAAGACTACATAAGAGTAAGCTAGGCTTAGATCTCCAAACTGTGTCCTATTATTTCTCTTACCAATGCTAGTTAATACCATCAACCATTTTCTAGTGTGGTGCAAGGGATGCGAACCGCCCCTGAAGTTGCTCACCATCATGCCTCCTTGAAGTAGATATAGAAGTATTATTTGGGTAAGGCATAAAAGCCTCCAAGGAAAGGGGTATTGGGTGCAATGCCCTTATCCCTAGCTATCCGCCCAGGCTAAAGTGTTCTTAGTTAGGTAAGAACATGGATAGGTATTCTATTGTGTGGGCCTACACTATGAAATCACTCCTACTTGAATAATTTTAGGTTTGCTCATGTGCTTGGCATGTTTTGCTTGTGCACAACTAGTATAAGCCACTTTATCTACAAAGCAATTCCCACCAATTTCCTTGTTACATCAAGTCAGCCCCATTGTATTTTTGTGTTTGTTTTTCTTACCAAAATTATCAAAAATCCAAAAAAAACCAAAAATTCCAAAAAAACCAAAATATCTCCAAAAAAATCAATCTTCTAACCAAATCTAGCATCCGTCCTAATCATTCCCTTGCATCATAATTACCCATCTAATTATCTTATCCCAATCATCTTTTCATCCAATCTAATCAGTTTTACCCTAATCATCCATATGGAACTTGAAGATCCTTATGGCATCCAAAGAATGTTTGATGAACTCAAAAGATAATATAGAAAGTACCCAATCACTCCTACATCATCATTCCTACCTCCCATCAACAAGCAATCCAACTTATCCATACCCCAAACTTATCCAACATCTACCTTACCTTAAACCTCACAAGTCAAAATTCCCAACCATGCTTCATCTTCACACATACCAAATCCCACTATCTCACAACAGCAAGAAGTCACCACCCAACGACGACTCTAATAACTCATCCAACAATAACAACAAGCCCTTCTTCAACAACTCATATCCCAATAAATATAAACACAACCACAACCTCTATCCATTTGACAACCACAACCACAACCTTCATCTAACACATCATCCACAATACCTTTATCCATGCAACCTCAACAAACTACATCCAATCCTAATTTTAATCCATTATCCAATCCATCAACCCCTTCAATACCTCCATCACCATGTTCCTCCAACCGTCCACTAAAGGATCCCATCAAGATATTTGTACAGAGATTGGTTCAAGAAAAATTGATTAAGCTTCCTAAGATAAAACAATATGATCCAAATATTGTTAGACCCTATTCTAGTACAATGATAGTGAATATTGTGAATACCATAGGATCAAAGGTCATAAGACATCTAATTGTGCCACACTTGAGAAGTGCATCCGTGAGTTTTACAATTATAGAAAGGTTGAGCTTGAAAAATCACCCCAATCCCATATGTCAGTGCCATCAACATATTAACCTAGTCCATCCACATATCATGTAAATTCCACATCAACCTATTCCATGAATATTCCTCAACATCCACCTCAAAATCCCATACAACATGAGCATGCTAGTGCTATATACACCTTGCACCAAAATCAAGCATCCTTAAGTCCTCCTTATGCTACCTTTGACAAGGGAAACAACACTCTAGCCTTGACATATTACACAAATCTCCCATCAAACCTTCCAAATCCTAATCTTAATCCATTAAGACAATCCCCAACCCATTTCAATTCTAAACCATCAAACCTTATCTCTAATTCCAATCTTATTATATCCAATCCCATTATCCCTTCACCAGATCCTAATCCTAATCCTACAACATCCATCGTTATTATCCATCCATTATATTGTCCATCTACCCATACACTTATGAAGGATGTGATCCAATGGTTATTAACAAGGAATCAACCATCTCCATCTAATCAAATGCCTATCCTTGAACCTATCCAAGAACCTTCAAGCAATATGTCTATTCTCCAAACCCATCATGTAGCTCACAACCCATCAAGCCTCTTGAAAGATCCCCTTACCATGAGTTCAAGTCAAGTTTTATCATGTAGCCATGTTGTTGATCATCTAGATCCTATCAAGCCTATCCAAGAGTCTCCCACTCCCATTCAAGCAAACCAAGAGCTTTGTCATGACCTTAGTCCAAAGCATGTGGAAACACCAACCCCTTATCCTAATCAAGATCTAAACATACTATCTAATCCTATCCCTGATTCTATTCCACCATATGATCAACCTATCCATAACCTATATCTTCTTTATGATAAAGATATTATCTATGATCAAGATACTATCCATGAGCAAGAAATTCAAATTCCTCTTATTCATAATTCACTTATTCCCATCCATAATCCCACCACCACTCCTATCCATCCTCCAACTAGTCTTATCTATAATCCAACAACATCCACTTCCCTTGATGAGACACTTGGTCCCTAAATATAGACAATCAACTTCTTACTAAGCATAATGTTGATCAATATCCTCATGATCCTCCACCATCCTCTATTGATTTCATTCTGAATCCATTATCCTATCCTCTTGGATCCAACACCTTCATCCGTGGTGACTCTCTTGTACAAAAGGAACAACCTCTATCCACAAGCCCACCTTCCCCATCTCATAATGGACTCGCATCTTGTGTCCTAAATAATAAGCATCCCATTGCACATCGCATGCTCCAAAACATGAATTATCATGGCAAAGGCTTAGGCCTTCATGAACAAGGTATTTTGGAGCACATTCATATCAAAGTTCCTCCACGATCGCATGGTCTTAGCTATATACTCCAAGGAAAACAATCCTAAGATGTTGGTACCACCTCCATTCCTTCTAAATCTACTTCTTTCCATCCCAAACCCCATGCATCCCATTGCACCCCCAAAACATATGTTGACATCCCTCCTCCATCATCCTACAAATCCCAAAAGCATGTGACCATACACCTTGTTCAATCTACTTCACCTCCACTCCTTCTAACCCCTAATATTCCCATCCTCAAATCCCCTCATCCCTTTATCAACAAGTCCACTAATCCCTCCATCCACACATCTCATTCACTTAAATCCTCTAAAATTCCTACTCATGATCAACTAATACACACATCAACCAAACTTGAAACTATCACAACCCCCATGGGATTCAAAAATAGAAATTTGGATGCCTCCTTATATAAATCAAAAAGTCCACAAAATCCTCAAGATTCTTATGCCATAGGGCATCGATATACCACACCCAAGCAAAATCCATCTAAAAGGCCATCCAAGCCCACACCTCCAAAATAAAAGTCCAAAACTAAAATGGCTTGGGTCAACAAGCAAAAAACACTTAATCCAAATGGAGCATCCACAATCCAACAATCCCAAAAAGTCTGCTCCCCATTAAAAAATCCTAAATCGATTTGGGTCCCAAAATTACTAAATCGACCATCCCCTAAGCAAACATCTCCATTATTCCCAACTTCCTCTTCCATTCAAAATCTAATTTGATGTGTGCAAGTTCCTTTCCATTCCACGACATTCCCACATACCTCCATCTCCCTATCTTCTATCTACTATCCCACATATTTCCCCCATCATATCCCTATGGTCCATGCTTTTTCATAAATCTTTCATCCATCATCCACATCATAATCCACTATCCTTCCCTACATAATCCACATCATAATCCACTATCCATCCATACATAATCAACATCCTAATTCACCTCCCTCTAATGCAATCCTCTACCAACATCCATGCGCAAAATGACACTTATGCAACATCCCTCTATCATTATCACCTTTCATGGAACTAAACGCTCGAGTTCCCATCCTCTTCCAAATTCCTCCTATCCATATTCCCCTATCCCATCCAAAAATCAAAAAAAGAAAAAAAAAGAAAAAATCAAAAATCAAAATAGTAAAGAGAAATTCCTTCGTCCAATGGTGAAAACCACTTCGGTATTGCCTTGGATAAGTACCATGATGAAAACCTAGCAAACAGGCATCATGTGTAGGTTGACTATCTATGTCTTACACTTGGGGACATGTTGTCTCATCTATCCCATCCTATTATTTTCCTCCTATCCTACCATCTTCGTACATCATATCCTCATACCTACCTATGTCATTTACCTATCCACATACCCATCTTCCCTTCCTTTTAATCTTGATAAATACACAGGGACAAAATGTTGAAAAATTCTTTGGACATCTCTTGATACACCCAGTCTTTTCCAATTGATCCTATCATCCTATCTTCATAAGATTTGTCATGTAAAATCCTAAGCATACTACCTAGAATGGGGCATTTTATTCCTATGTGACATAGTCCTTAGAGATCACATCCTAAACCCCCTTCCTCCATCCATTATGTATCCTCCATGCTTCCTATCTTCCATCCATAATCCTCTTATCCATCTATCCAATCCTTCTTCAACCTTGACTTGGTTTTCCCTTGTAATTAGTATCTAGTATCTAGGCTGTCCAAACTGCAATCCAATCTCATCCCATAACATACCAAAAAATCACAAAAAAATCAAAACATTCTCAAAATACCAAAAAAATCAAAACATACCAAAAATCCAAAAAAATCAAAACATTTTCCAAAGATCCAAAAAAATCAAAACATTTTCCAAAAATCCAAAAAAAATCAAAACATTTTCCAAAATCCAAAAAAAATCAAAACATTTTCAAAATCCAAAAAAATCAAAACATTTCAAAAAAACAAAAACATTACATATCCTAAAAATACCAAAAAAATCCAAATATCCCAAAAATATTAAAAAAATCAAATATCTAAAAAATCCAAGCAATAAAATCCAATTGCAAGTCATCCTTAATCCATACCAATCTAGCTAAGTAATCTAGCCAAATTATCCAATCACATCCTTGGTCTTGTTTCCAATCTTGTTGTCAACCCAATCAATCAATCAATCAATCATCATTATCATCATCAATGGGATATATCATTCTGCATCCTTGTGTTGATCTAGGTATATAGTGTTCCTTGCAATGACAACACTATCCTTAATCCAATCATCATCAATTAATTGATCATCAATTTACAACTTGACAGGGGCAGTCACCTTGCTTGCTTCCTTATGTGTGTTATCATTTTATATTGCATTTATATCAAGTTCTTCTTACTACAACTAATGTGCATATCTTGTGTCTAGACAAGGTTGTATTATGTTGTGCAAAGGATACAAAGTCACCTTGGTTCATTATACCTTGGTGCATAATATCCTCTTGCTATATCAAATTAGGGTTACTCTACATACTATACCAGCATAACCATCCCCTCTCTATCCACTATATCTATTTTGACTGTAACTTATTCGTTTCCAATTCATATTCTAGAGCATTCTTCACCTCTCAAACTGTCTGTTGGTGCCTGCTGCTGGTTCAGTTTTCAAAATATTCATCTGCAGGCACTCTTCAAAAAATCCAAAAAATTCTGGGTCTTTTGGCCTTCTCAGTTGAAAAATGCAAAAAAATAGATGTATGTGCAAGGCCGTTTGTATGTACATGCAAGTCCAAAGGTACATTCGGGCATACAAGTTAGTATGTATGTTCAATCAGCTTCAAAAGGTGCAAAAATGGTTGTATGTATATCGCAGATTCTGGGAATATTCCCTGGTTGCGTGTGAGGGTTTGCATGTATATTTGTGTTGTATGTTTAGACATGCAATGGGTAGATACAATGGCACATACAAAGGAAATATACATTGCAAAGATACAATGGGCGATGTACAAGTCAACATACAAAGAGGCCGACATACATTCGCTACAGTGACAGAAGGTCATCGGCGTGACAAGATGCATTAGCAACCAACTCCAAAGTTTCCCCTATGACCAATGCATATACAAGGAAAACATGCAAAGGGGTTTGTATCTCGTGTATAAATCACATTTGTATATGCGATATGCATTCGCCATATGCAAAGAAAATGTGCAGAGGGCCAATATACAAGAGGTGGGGCCCGCCGATTGCATATATTTGTGATTGTATGTTTGCATATATAATCAAACAAACATTCCTAATATACAAGCCGGATCTAAAATGAACATACATTCCGGTTGATAAAAGATGAAGTCCATTGTTTGTATGTATGTTTTGCTTGTATGTATGCTCTGTATATGCTGATATACAAGGGAATGGAAATACAAGGCGCCCTGATTTCAAATTCCTTCCAATCCAATTAACACAGTGGTTGGTGTCCGCAGAATGTATATTGTGCATTGTATATGCTGATATACAATGAAAAGTGCAATGAGAATAGATACAAGCCAGATTTCAAGGTAATTCCAATCTGTTTCATAATGATTTGAAATTCGTGAGTTGTATATTGTGTTTGTATATGCAATATACAAAGTGACATGCAAAAGGGAGATGCAAGGCCCAGACCTGATGGAGATTGTAATTTAATTCATAATGATTTGGGGTCCGCCTTGTATATTTGTGATTGTATGTATATGCTTTTGCATATACATTGGGCGAAAGAGGCAAGGTGGGCGGAAAAGGCAAAACGTATGTTTGCAATAGGAAAAGTCAAAGGGGTAAACTGTCTATGTGGCACATTTTGATTGGTTGTTGACTTTTCAAGCGATTTGGGGCCGCGGATCTCAGCGATAGGGAGATGATCAACAGCCATGTTTTGAAACTTCAACGAAGGATTTTCCTATGCATCCACAGTTGCATTCCAGGTGGGAAAATTTCTAAGCACATAGCTGTTGGCGAATTTCCACAGGCCGCGGGTTGGTTGGCCATTAATGGCAAAGGAATTGCAGAGTTATGGTCTGATTGACAAGCCAACTACCAAATTTGTAAGGAAAATCTTCAAACGGCTGCACATTTTCCAATCTTACCTGCTCTTTCCTCTATTTCCCTAGGCTGCATTGAATGTTTTGGGCGCCATTCTCATGGTGCAGTGTATCTAGCAAAATTTTGATATGACCCTATAATTAATGTTGAGTACACTTTCCTACTGTATATAGCAAGCTGTGTTACTAATTTTCGGGTTGTTGAAGACTTGGGCATTTTTTTTGGAAAAATAATGAAAACAAAGCCTTTCTTGGTTGTTCTGTCTCTTTTGGAATTTATGAGTTGCACTTTGAATGCACCTTGCACAAATTTTCAATTTCATTGTTGTTCTATATGAAAAATGCATTGTTGCATGTGTTTTGTTGCTTGTCTCCATTTGCTATATGCATAGCTTCTTTTGAATCTGGTTGCCAAGGGTTACTAAGATTCTAGAATACAGACTTGTTGTATTGCATGCTTGATCTATGACTTCCATTCAAGGAGTGGATTAAACTATTTTAGGTTAAGTATGGGGAAGAGTGTATGTTAGCAGGGATATTTGTAAGTAGAGGCAACTAAATACTCAATCTTGGGTGGTGTTTGTAAGGAAAATACCAATCTTAGCCCCTTGAAACTTGAATGTCAGTGCAAATCATTCACTTGTATATGTCTAGTTGACTTCTTGCCTTGAGATAGGCACCAGTCTACTCCCTGTGTTGTGTTATGTCTCCAAAACCCCTGTCTTGCATCCAAAACTTAAATACAAACCATTTCATAATTCCAACCTATTAGTTTGTAGGAGTAAAAATAGGACCCCTGCATACTCTCATCCTCAACCAGTTAGATAAGTCCAAGAATGTTGCTAGCCTTGTGATCTATCATGCATGTCTTGGTCCACACATGAGAGTATTCTACCTATTGTTGTAAATCTAAATCTTTCTATCATTGGGCGAGTCAAGATCAAATCTTTAGCTATAGGGATACCCCCCTTGGTGCGGCAGAACCAGAAGTGAAGGGGAGGCAGCTCACGCAACCTCCTATATTTGTTGGTCAGATCTGCCTGTGCATTGGAACTGGTAAACCCTAATGTAGATTCAAGAGGAGACCCAACACTGTCTTTATCCACTATCTATTTCACATATCTCTTTCAACTTAACAATTCATCCTAACTATCCATTCTTAACCCTTAACCTTATCCATCCTTTCTCTTGTATTCATTTCTTTATCCAACCCCTTTTAGTCATTTCAAGAGCATACCTGTGTTCTTCTTGTAGACACGTAAAAATCACTCGCCCTCGCAAGCCACTTTCTTGCATCCTCACATCACTAATTTACCCTTTACCAATTAATTAAATAGAATCTATTTATTTAATTAATTTATCCTAAACCGTTTATCCCCAACCATTCATCTTATTCATCCCTTGTAATGAATTAATTCAATTAATTTGTTACTATACCTTACAACATCATTCACAATTAATTAAATAAATATTTCTAATAAATTAAACAAAACATGCTTATTTAATTAATCTCCCCTAGCCTATGACCTAAACCTAGCCTAATTGAATAAATAGCAATTATTTAATTAGTTACCCTTACCTACCTGACCCCTAGACCCAAATTAATTAAGTAAACCATTACTTAATTCATTTTAACGTTTAATTAGCCTCCTCACTAATTTCCAACAGCCATATTAATTAAGTTAAACACTTAAATAACATGGTCAAACCATCATTAACCCTTACCCCCACACACTTTTAATAAAAAAGTAATTTTTATTCAAAAGGGTCACATGACCCTTCCACCTCACCTTTCCTTTCCCATGTAAGAGCTCTTTTTAATGCAAAGAGCTCACACATGTGTTTTCCAGAAAGACACATGTGTCACATGTCCTCACACTCACTGATAAACCTTAATTTTTTATTCACACCATCCCCCACAAAATTAAATTTTTAATTCACTAACAAGTCCTAATCATCCTCACAGTCTCCCATGGAAATGAAATTTTTAGTCATTCCTCACCCTTCCCAATGTGAATTTAAAATTCACAAATAATAGGAGTCATCCATTATTGTTGATCGCATCTCCACCCTTGATCTCATCTCTTCATCTCCACCATTGATCTGAACTTTGAATCTCCATCATTGGATTTAAATCCCTCCAAAAATGCTTATAAATACAACCCACATCCAAGCCATTTTCATCTCATCCTTTTGGCATCACCGCTATGCCAAAATCTCCCTAGCCATCTCTCAAAGCATCCTTACCATGCCAAAATCCCTCTAGTTAGGGATTTTTTTAGTAGCGAATAGTTCATTTCCGTGAATGAAGAATTGGCGAATACATTACCACTGGCAAGGGGCCAATTCACCCAATTTTTATGGATTTTTAGTCAAATGTATTTCAATTCGCCACCCAATTAATTTTTGAGTCATTTATAGTTAGTATTTTCACCACGGTATTCTATGCGATTCTAATGGTGATTCGCCTGGAATTTCAGAGGCATGTTTTAATTCACCCACATATTCACCAATATCATTAAACGGTGGATATGCACGAGGACTCAATTCCTTAATATCATTGAACAGTTGACATGCACGAGGACCAATTTTGCCAGTATAATTAAATGGTTCACATGTACGAGGACCAACTTCACCAATACCATTATAACTCCATGCTAATTGTAGGGCCATATTCACCATGAAAATTACTATACATCTGTTTGATGGAGGTCCATTTCGACTAACATTTATAAGTGTCATATTAATAGTACGCGAGAATCACCATATTATTATAATGCCATTTGAAAATCCTGCATTATTCGTCAAATATGCATTGATATAAATGCATTTGAAACTTTAATTAATCCTTTACACATTCTGTTCAGTTCAACTCTTGAATCCTTGATTCATTTCGGATCATAGAGAAGTTACAACTGTTGAAATATTCTGGACAACTAAGAGTGGGGGGGTGAATCAGTTGTCTCAAAACCTTAACAATTTCTACACTTAAAACATTCAATTATTTGCCAATCATTATTATGATTAAAACATGAAAGCATAAATCAGAAGCTCAAACACATTTTTAACATAAACACATGAGGCACTAGATTTTTATGTGGAAAACCCCAATGTGGGGAAAAACCACAGAGAGGATTAACTCTCAATATATATTGTAATCTTAAATAATTATGTTTAGACCTGGTCACTCCATGGGCCTAGGACATGTTGGCTCACTGCCATGAAGAACAACTAGGTCTAGCAGGCTCACTGCCTCAACCCTAAACCTAGCAAGATTACAATAAGGGTTGTTAAACCCTACTGGCGGCTCATTGCCAAAATCATTATTTTCAGATCTGAGATAAATACATTTGAGTACAATAGTTCCTCTGCTCTGTTCTGCCTTGCTCTATCTTATTTGCTCATTGTTTTCCTTATCTTCGCATCTTCTTTTCTTCGAGGTCACTTTTCCATGACTCAATTACAAGTATATATATCATTCATCAACCTTGGAATGTACATCAAGGTCGGCATTACATTCATCAACAGTTGGAACAATCTCCAAGGTCGGTATTACAAACATTTATAAAATAGGTCTTGACCTAATACAAAAATTTAGCTAAGGAAGTATAGCAAAGATGTATGCGGATCATGTCATGCCTTAGATGAGACTCAAACATGATCTTCCATGCTATAACACGCTTTTGCAATCATCAAAAGATCTCCATAATTACTGGAATTAACCAAGTCAGCTAAGACTGGTTACACGCTACCTTATCTGGGAACAATCTTTAACTTTAATCCAAAATACTCCTTGCGGATCAATGCAAAGGTAGGAACATGATCAAGAGGCATCCACAAGCATGTTGTAATCATCAGGAGAAACCACAAAAACTCTAACCACCTTATCCATGAGATTCTTCACACCAGAGTATATGAACTTCACTGTCTTTGATTGTCATAAAAGAAAGATAGCTTGCGGACCACCAAATCATGCACCATTGGAGTTGTAGGCACTTATTATCATCCCAAACTTCCCTCTAGAACTGCAGAGAAAAAAACTTCAATGCGGAGGAATGCGGAGTAGAATACTCTCCCTGTCACTAGTGAATAATCAGAAAAAGTATGTTTTACTTTGGTGAATGTAACTTACTCTATTCTTCATGCTGAAGGCTCAAACTCGAGATTTAGCATCTTCAGACATGCCCTTAAACAACTTCCAATCCACAGACAAAGATCTTCAATATACAAGAAATGTGGAGCAATCTTCTGGATTGTTCTTCAGTATGCAATACACTGTCTTCACTGTAATTCACTACAACTCTCTATTTCTTCTGGAGGAGCAATTTTTTTCAATATCCTCAACATGCAAGGCTTCTAAACAAGTAACAACATAGAATACAGTTGACGTCAATGACAATAAGGATATGTTGACATCAATGACAACATCGATTAGGCACATACTTGCAACAATAGCTACAAGCATTGGCGAGCCACTGAAAGGTAAGTGCTCATTTCTGTACAAGTTTACTGTGTAAAAATATAAGATTCACGTTGACTATTTATGTCTTTGTTATAGATGATATTGATTGAGTAGGAATTAGGACTAGGGAGATATCTTAATCTAGGACTCAGGGATCTATATTCTATCATCTATGATTGCATCTTGAACAAAATGACATTAT
Source organism: Cunninghamia lanceolata (assembly GCA_027924645.1). Classification (NCBI taxonomy): domain Eukaryota; kingdom Viridiplantae; phylum Streptophyta; class Pinopsida; order Cupressales; family Cupressaceae; genus Cunninghamia; species Cunninghamia lanceolata. The sequence continues at coordinate 23,847,269 of BSBN01001272.1, forward strand.
TTCTGTAGCTTTTAATTTGTGAGAGGTGTCGAGCAAGAGGAAGTTGTCTAGGGGTGGTGAAGGGACTCAAGGGAGGTCAAGGCCATCAAAACAGAGAAACAATAAATTAAAGTCGTATTTTGGCAATGTTGGTGGTCCATTGGATGTAGCTACAACATCAGAACATGTACCATCTATTGACTTGCATCACAATGGCATGGATGATATTCCAGGGAATACCCGATGTAGAAAGAATGATGACAATGCCACATATGATAATCCATGGAATACCCAATGTACCGAGAATGATGAGAATGTCACAGATGATGTCCCAGGGAATACCCAATGTACTGGGAATGATGAGAATGCCACAGATGATGTTCGAGGGAATACCCAAGGTAGCCAGAATGATGACAATTCCACAGATAATGTTCCAAGAACAAATGATAATGAAGCTAATGAATTTATATAAATCAATGAAGATGAAGATCCTACAAGTGTACGCAAGGGGAAAAGAAAAGCCAAATCAAAAAAGGGGTGTGAGTGGGAAATGTCAAGGAGTTTTTAGATTGATTGGGTGTCAAAATTCCCATTAATTAAACTGATGGAGAATAAAAACAAAGATGAACCTCCCACAGAATGCAAGTGTAAGATTTGCAGTTGGAAATATCATAGGGAGAAGAGGTTGCAGTTAAAACTTGACACCATAGAAAAACATATTGGCAAAGTTTATGAAAAACAAATCATAGATGGACAAGAAAAATCAATGATAAGATGGAAAACAAAGAAAGAATGTCTTCATGTAAAGAATGCCCTCGAATATGAAGCACATTTGCAAAGAAAGGTGAAGATTCATGCAGGTGGAGGTTTAATTGAAGCTCAATTTAGAAAGATGATGGGAGAATTACAAATGGCAAAAACTGTTCAGTTGGGTGTTGTTTTTCATATTTTGAGCAGAGGGCATCCTATGTCAGACTACCCTGAATATAATAGTTTATTATCTTTTATGGGCGTTCCTAATTTTCCCAATACACACTGGTCAATAAATAGTAGATGGGAATGGGCAAGTTCTCTTGCTAAGGTGGAAAAATGTGATTTATAGGAAAAAATAAAAGAGTCAACTTTTATTACATTATCTCTAGATTAAGTTACAACAATAGATAATACTTCCTGGGTATGTATGCATGTGTATACTGTGGCAAATCATGTCTGCCAACCTCATTTACTCTCTGTTTATAAAATGAAGGAGAATGCACATCACAAAATCTATTTGAGATAGTTAAGAAATCTTTGAATGAAATTGGAGGTATGGATGCCTGTACAATTGCTAGAAAGTTGGTGTGTGTAGGGGTGGATGGAGCTTCAGTAATGCAAGGTCATAAGAATGGTGTGTGTGTGAAGCTACAAACTTCTATTTCACCATACATTATTAGCATTCACTACATGGCCCATAGAATGAATTTAGCTTTTAAAATTGTGAGCAAGTTTCCTGCAGTATCAAAAGTTGAAGATCTAGTCTGCGAGCTCTACTCATACTTTTGCTGAAGTCCCAAGAGGTTTTTGGAATTTCAACATTTTGCTAAGGGAATATCTACAGGAAACAAGCTTCTTAAGGATGTTGATACCAGAGGGATCTCCTTGCTTGAACCAACTAAAAGAGTTTTTGCAGAATATCAATCCTTGATTGGTTTAATGTATGAACATCGCTTCATAGTTGACAGGGCTCCTGACCTCTTACATAGATTAAGTGACATAGAGACACTCCTTGTTTTAGCTAGTATTCTTCCCATGTTGGAGGAAATGAACATGCTTATGAAAAAAGCCCAAGAAAGGACTATGTATATTTCTAAATATACTAGACTACGTAGAATGATATGCATGATCCTCAATAATCTATATCTATCAAGCCAGTCCTTCATAAGTCCAAAATTTAGCAACTGGCATTTGATAACAAATGTGACCAATAGTGTTAATTTTTTACTGTTTAATGATAGTGGGGAGTTATGTGTCTCTATAAAGGGATTTGAGATACCAATGTACTAATTAAACAAGGTCAAGCGCACTATCAGAGAAGAACCTGTTTCAAGGGAAGCTTTTGATAAGATTGTTAATTCTGTAAGCACTTCTTTAAAGAATATTGCAAAATATCTTTCCTCAGAGATTAGAGATCGATTCCCTCGTGATGAACTGCTTGAAGCCATGTCTATAGTGTATCCTCAATATTGGGTCAACTATGAGCCAACTGATTTTCACAACAAGATAAAGACCTTAACAAATCATTTTTGCAAAAGTATAGAATTCAATGGACAAGTAATAGAAGGAATTTTAAATCAAACTAAGCTCAGTGATCAATTAGGTTGATTTGCAATTTCAATGAGGGAATAATTTAAACTCATGGAGGCTCCCCACCAACATGGATTGATAACAAAGCTTTGGGCAACCTTAAGTCAAAGCGTAATATTGTGTGATGCATTATCAGAAATTTTCAAACTTGCTTATTTATGTCAAACCATGATATTGGGGTCAGTGGAGGATGAAAGAGTTTTCAGTGCATTGGGGTTCTTGAAATCAAAGATAAGAAACAAACTTGACAAGAATTTGGAAAATTGCTTGAGGATGTATACAACTAGACATGATATCCAGAGTTTTCCTTTTGATAGGGCACTCGCAATTTGGAGGTCCTTATGTGAAAGAAGAGGGTTGTGCAACACTTCAAACAATAATAGCATACAGGACAGTGACACGATGAATACCAGTGCCACATGTAGTGGTAGTGGTGTTGATGAGATGCTCTTAAGTGGAGATATGAAGATAGAAGAAACTGAAGAACATGATCAGGGTGATTCTGGATATCATGGTCAAAGGGAGGATCGGGAGAATTTGAATGACAAGATGATTTGGCAATTTGAAGGGATTTAGAAACTACTAGGTATTTATACTGTATTACATGTTCCAAACTCCAAAATGTTGTTGATGGCATTTTATTTCAATTTGTCTATCTGTGATGTACTTTTTTTTATTTTCGATAAAAAAAATAATATTTTCATTTATTATCATGTGATTCTGATAATTTTTATAAGTATTCAACTAAATGTGAAGTAATTTTTCTTCTCTATAACCACAATAGTGTTTCATTTGTTTTCCTTTATTGCATTGTGATGTTTTTTAAATTCCCAGGCTTCGGCTCTTGTAAACTATAAAATAACGTGTTGCATTACCATACTTTGATCAATTCCTAAACCAACTCTACTTAAGAATCCTTGTAATCACTCAGAACACTCAATATCTTCTTAAAGCATTAAATTTACTCTCAGTAAAACCAATAAGATAAATATGCAAGCACTAAATTTAGGTTCCTCGGTCATAGCATTTGATCAATATTAAAATAGTAGACCCCAGCAAATTGTGCCATGATGTCCAATAGAACATCCTGGTGGTGCTTCCTTAGGTTTTAGGGCTTCTGGTTTGCTTGGTTTCATCTATTTGAATCCCTAAAATTCTAAGTGTTTATGCTTTGTGCTTCCTCTGTGCTTTTTCTTCTTTCCCTTTGTTGACTGTCTGTCAAAGGTTATCGGTCGCTTAAGTCACAACTTAATGTCTTCACACCCGTGAGTTGACCAGCCCCTAATCCTAGCCTTACCTATTGTCACTCGTAAAAATCAAAGCCTTAAGTCTTAGGTTAAAGCTTAATAAAGCACATTTAATAGCTTCGCAATACCTTTTTCATGATGTCACACCCCCCGCCCGCAACGATGTGAAATGACTGCCATATGTCAACCGATTATGGGCTTACAGCCCCTACCAAAGATCCTTTATTGATGAACTATTTGCTTCCAACTGTCACTAGGAAGATTTGATCAGCCAAAATTTTAGCATTTTGCGGCCATGTAGGGCTCGATAGCGGTGGGCCATTTCCAGCCGTGATGCTGTGAAATGGTGCCATGGGTCCTTGTCCAGTCAGACTGGTGCCATCAATGATATGATAACTGATTGACGTGGCTTCCTCCCATTCGATGAAGACTTTTCAAAGGTGATGACGAAGATTTTCAAATCCAGTCAACCAGTCTCAACCGCAAATTGTAGAATGTAAGGAAAAGCTCGACGACCCAAATTCAAACTTGTAAAAAGGAAGGATTTTCAAATGTACTACTTTGTAATATTGTTAGAATATTGGGGAAGTTTTGAATAGTGAAATATAATACAATTCTGACAAGTTGCCCATATTTTTGGAGTTGTAAGTTTTAGTTTCTTACTTGTTGCATGATTTTTCATGAGCATTTTATCAGTTCTAGATTGAAATATATGAATAATGTTGTAGCATATTATATTATTAATATACACCATTAGCAAATATTTAATATGAAGTGGGCAATTAAATAATACAGATAATTTCAACACATAAAAGGATTTCAGTGTTATATTGATTTTCAAATGAACATTGAAGGTCCGAAGGAAATTAGAATACATTGAAGGCTGAAGTATTACATCTACAATGTATAATAACTTGCTCAAAATCAACTCTACACAATGCTTTGTTGGAACTTGGAAACACATGTTTTTGATTAGATAAGCGGCAAGCCAAGGGTGTCGAACCCATTACAAAGTAGCCCCTAGGGCAGTCCAGATAGACAACAAAAAGAACGGATGCCAAAAAAATAGAGACATTAGTCCAACAGCCTAGTCATTCTGATATTGATGTCATTGGAAACACATGTTACTAAATCATTTTATCAACTTTTGTAGAGTGCTCCACTCTTCATCTGATGGAAGTGTAATTTTTCTTAACCCATGGGTACTGAGTTGTAATTGTGATAATATTTTATAACTGATATTGTTACTTGACTTGAATGTATCACTCAATGTTGCATTCAAGGTTATCAGTGGTACGATGGAATCCATAAAAAATGCCTCATCAAGATTTTGAGGAAACTGGTCCTTGTCAAAGTTCATTTTATTCTCCATCTTCTTTTTGAAAGCATTCTTTCCAATGTATCGATATGATGGGTCAAAAGCCATCGGCAAACCAATCTTTTTGAAGTGTTCTACATTTGTTTGCAGTTGCTGTGTTAATAATGTAGCTTGTACCAAAAGTTCATGTGCTTGTTCTAGCTTCGTACATTTTTCAATGATAGTTGAGGCCTTTATTGTGGCATCAATACGGTTCTGAATTCCTTTGGATTCCAATTCTTCACCACTAGCTATGTAGATTGATTGCAAAATTTTGTTTACATCTAACTGTAATGTATTGTTTGAGTGTATTACTACATAATGCTAGATCATCAATGAATTCAAACATTTTAGACAAATCATCAATCCTCTTCATTATTTTCTCTCAAATGTTACTTTTTATATAAACCATTGTGTTTCTATATAATTCAGATACTTTGTTTTGGTAGGATTTTATTTCATTTTCTGCATTCTTCAATTTTTTCTGCAAATTTTCAGAGAATTCTCTCTCTCTCTCTCTCTCTCTCCATATTTTCTTGCCACATATGTCCTACTTTTTCTGATTGTTCCAGTTTGGTATTGGCTTCAATCAAGGATTATTCTAATTTTTTGAATTGGCTGTTTGAATATCATAAATTTTTTTACTTTCACTTAACATTTCCTTCAGTTTATTCACTTCCTCCTCTGTCTGTTTATTCACTTCACTTATAGATGTAGAGTCAGAGTTTTTTATCCTTTTCTCTAATTCTTTGGTCTTGTTCTCTGCTCCTTTCCTCTTGGCTTTTCCACTTGCTATGTCTGCCTATAACTTTCCTATAAGAGTCTCCAACCTGTTATGTAAATCACAAAGTAAAATGAAAAAGAGCGCTATAAATGGAATTAACATCATTGAATATATTTTCCTTCTGTTGTAACTCAATTACTAGAACATGTGACCTGTCTATCTTACTACTCTGATTTGTAGACAATATATTCATAAAGGTTACCAGGAAATTAAAAACAATCATACCTTTTTTTCTCTCTTGCTTTAGCAATGATGTGTACACCACTTCATTGTTCTTTTTTGATACATTAATTTTGTTAGAATTTTTCATTCTAGAAAAATCCACTTGGATGGTGCTCACTTCATAGTCAAATAGTTGCATCTGGTCCTCTGGTTTATCTTGAACTTTGGGCACAATAATCATGTAATCCATTTTTTCATTTTCTGGGTCAAACGTAGTCAATACCCTGGTTGTTGCAGGCTCTGAAGTTGCAGTAGTCTCTATCTCTAGCACTTGCTTCTTGTGACTTTTAGATAATTTTGCTTTCTTTTCAAACTCAACTTTGTAATCACAATCTGTGACACTTGACATAACTTTGAATGGTGAAGGAGTAGTTGTAGTGTTGGTGGAATCTCTAATTAATTGTGGCTGAGTATTAGCCATTCTTGTCCCAGTCACACTAACAATAGGAGGGGGGGTGTCTTCTGGAAATAACTGCTTTGGTGTGGATGTGGAATCAAAACCTACCATAACCTTTTGCTTCTTAGTCTTCACAAGGCCTTGCTCTTTAAGTTTGTCTATAGTTTCATTTAATGTTGTTGATGGCCTCTTCTGAGTTTGTTGTTGCATCTCTTGCTGACCACTACTACTACTAATACATGTACCATCACCAGATTTTACACCAGTAGCACTAAAATGTCTACCATCTCTTGCAAGAAAAGAATGAGAAACATGCAGATTAGAAGACCCTTGTGGTACTGTTAGTGATTGAATCTCACTTTGAGGATTTAAAGCTGGAACAAATCTAATCTCTTGACTTGTATGTGTATGCCCTTTGGCTTGTTCATCACCTCCAATGTTGAGTAGAAGATCATTAGGCTTTCTAGGGTATACCTTTGGTACCGTCCAAATGCCTTCTCCTATGGGCCCCAAACCACCACCTTCATAACCCAATTTTTAGGCTATTGATGCCCCTTTAGTATATGTTTGTCTTGTGGTCTCACTCATATGAGGTTTGAATACATAGGCACTAAGATCTTTGGGTTGGTCTTCATCCTCATCATCACTTTCAACATTAGTTGTTTGAGCTTCAGAGGGATGCTCTTTATCCCAGAATTTGTTGAAACTCTTCATCTTCTGAGATGTCTTCGAGATCTGCAATAGCTTTTGGATCACCAAGATCCTTCCTCATAGACCAAAAGGCAGAAATTTTTGAGTGTGACCAATGTTCCTCTGTACAATCTTTTTTTAGAGTCTCTGGAATTTTTGTACACTTAAATATTTCAATAGCTTTTGTATATAAATTGCTAAATCTCCTGTTTGCCAGTGCATCTCTCTGTGTTTGTGGAATTAGATGCAATCCCATTATTTCTGATGACAAATTTTTAAAAGAAATACCTCTTTGAGCAACAGTTTTTTCCATGACTTTTCTCATCTCCTCCCAAGAATTCTTGTTTTTCAACATTTCTAGCAGGGGTTTACTTTCATGTTGAATTCTAGTTGGAACATTCTTATTGGCCACAAACCTTCTTTTAATCACATCACATGGGTCATACTTCCAGTGAGAGTTAACATCAAATTTAAAATATTGTAGAATTTCATGTGCCACAGTGAATGCTTTTCTCTCGAATGTGAACTCACCACGTGAAAAAGGTAAGGAAGGAAATATGCTCTTCTTTTGTTGACTAACAAAGTACATGTGATCAATACTCTCCATTTGCCGTATGTATTCCAATATAAAAACCCTCTCTGTCACATGTAGTGGAAGTTTGTGGGGCTGTGATCTTGATCCATAATATCTTAGGACAATATATTCCTCCGTGAAGTACAGTCAACCAATTGTATTTTTTTCCCAGTTGAATGCAATTTCTACAAGACTTGGGCAATCTAGGCATTGGAGTATTTGTAATGGTTTCATACAATGGAGCTAAAAACTAGTCCATAAAATGATTGCAATTCTTTTGATTATGATACATCTTTATCTTATGGGTCCAATCCAGTAGTCCATTTTTATCTTACTGACGTTGAATTTGAAGCTTGTTGTCCTGAAACATCCCAGCAACCTGCACTAGAAAAAAATAGCACAAGTAGGTTGCGAACCTAAATGTATTTCTGTTGGCACTGGGAGTGGGAGGTTCACTTTGGCTTCATTTAATCATTAAAAATTGATAACACATGGATTATGCAATGTGCTCAAGAAATCTGTATTTAGCAGGTGGTATGAATTGATGGATATTGTATACCATTTCAAGGAGGCTTGCATCCACTTCACTATTATTATCCAATCCAAGGCAAAACACTAGCATGGAAATAGTATCCTAGACCCATGATCTAAAAATATCAATTTTTTAAGGAGGCTTATGATTCTGATTGAGTTGGACACCATCCGCTGTTAGAGATTTGATAAATCTTTTTTTGTTATTTTCACTAACTGCTTCATAAGTATTAGCAAGTTTTTCTAGGTTTATGCGGGCTGCTCCACATTCTTCAGCGGTAAAACCCAACAATTTGCCAAAATGTTCTCTTTTAATGGGAAGCATTATTTCCTGGCTATCTTTTTTAACTATTGCTTTTCTTTTTTCATCATAATTTTGGGCACAAACCATGATAAATTCAGGGCAAGGGAAAACCTCAGGTAACATCAAGCATCCCAATCCAACGACCCATGGTGTAGTCCTCCCATTAATTGGTATTGGTTTTTTTGGGTCAAGTTGCATAACTTGCGCTTGACGTACCTTATTCTCCAATGAAAACCTAAGTATTGAGGTAAACCTTCCAAAAATTACAAGGTCATAAATATCATGGTATTCATTTGTAAAACCTGGGGTGTTAAGCAGTCTGACATAGTCTATTTTTTCTTTTTCTTTAGTTTTCCCAATTTTTGGTCTAGTAGTGCTGGTAGACATGCTTGTAAAGGCTCAACCCTAAACCCCAAGATTGAAAAAACTGAAGTCTCAAGGACAATAGTAACAACAATAGCAATAGGAATTAAGTATTTATGTATTTCACTTACCCGAAAAAGATGAATACAAAGACTGGCACTGAGTGAATCTGTGGCATCGCACAACTTATATTAAAATTTTTGGTGTACTGCAATCTCCTTGTCACTTGAGTCCTTGACCCTCTCGCTTCCAAGTAATATCAATTAAAATTGCTAAATGCTAAGTGCCAATTGTGAAGTAAAGTGAGTGAAATGTGGTAAATTCTTTTATTAAAGTTTAGTACAAATATGTAGTTGTAGTTGTACACTTGTACTGAGTACTCCCACTTCAAAGTTCAAACAAAATTTAAGGATGGCATGCAAGCCTGCAACCTGAATTAATTATTTAATACATCACGTACATCGAGCAATGGAATTGAAAATTTAAAAACTATTTTATAATCTCAACTGTTGATCTTTGTAAATCTAATGACTCTTGATTGATTCTGAAGGTTTGAGATCGCAAGTCTAGCACTTCAGACTTTCGTTTTGGAATTCAACTACACCCATCAATTTGGCATCGAAACATTTCGCTAAAGTTTGTAGCTCCTTTAATATTTATATGAAGTCGGGCCCACTTTAATGATATAATAACTAATAGAATAAAATGAACACATTGACATCATTGCATCAATAATAAAGTAGAAATTATATTAATACAAAAATATTTACACTTGGAAAATTATATTAATATAAAAAGATTTACACTAATACACATGGGAAATTATATTAATACAAAAACCACTCCAGCGGCCAACCCAGGGCCCAGGCTCCAAAAACACACAACACTAGAGAGGCTACCATATAAATCCCTAGCCCCTTGACTGAGAGACTCCTCAAAAACCTGCCAGCCTACCACCCTAGCATAGAAATCACCAAAAAAAGTAGCCCTGGGAGCCCAACCACTCCTATGGCCACTGCGAGTAGAATTTCCTTTCACTCACAGTGGATTCGAAGTATACAATCCATAGCGGAGTCTCCTCTATGTCCATTCCAATTGCCCGTTGAAGAATGTGTCTCCCTCAAGCCACCCAAATCCTGTGCCTTCCCTGTTGTTGCTCATTCATGTTTAGTAGGAACAGTTGCCTAGCTATGCCCTCCTATCCCTCCTGTAGCTTCTCCAGGTCTCTGGGCCACGGGATACCAACCCCTAATTCTGCATAAATCACCACATTTACATCATCCAAAAGAATATCTGGAGTGAATACCTCCCATAGAATCACCAGTGCATCCACCTTTGCCTCTCCTAGGTCCAACAAAGAAGCCAAAAAGCGTGAGGAAATGTATGAATTTACCCTATATCTATCCTCAAAGACCAAGAAGTCTTTACCAAGGACCATCTTCATTGCCTCAAGGAAGAGTTCGTTTTGCTAGTTACAAATGTTCATCATTCTACGATTTGTGATACGACCCAAAAAGGTGACCTGGCGTTTATTGTAGCAGAGCCTTATGGGAGTCTCCATGCTATATTTTGAGCAAGCCAACCGAGTGCTATTTTGCTGGAGACCTCCAGGATTTAAAGGAAGATCGTTAATGAACACACTCCTCAACTGACAGATGCATTTATTCGTTGTCTAGATTTTTTGTAGCGTCAATCTTCGGCTCGTGTAAGGATCGACCAACAAGGATTCTCCGAACTTGTCAGAACTATTTAATAAATTAAAAATTAATGCCTAGGAAAAGTATTTTGCAGCCCACCAAATGAAATCGATATCAATATATAAATTTATAATAATATCATATTTTATATAATATAATTATAATTTATTATAATATTATTATTATTATCATATATAATATAATATAATTATTATATATATTATAATATGAATTATAATATGTAATATCATAGATTATATAATTATTATCATATATTATATTATTATCTGATAATAATATTATATATGATGTTAATCATATAATGTAATTATTATTAATATATAGTCAGACTTAGAATAAAATAAAGGGGATCGAGGTCGGTAACTTAAAGGAAAGGGACCAGTAACTCGACGACAACCAAGGGGATAAAAGAACAACTTAAGTTGGGGAAACCAGCTACATAGGTCAATGATGAATTAGAAGGATAAACCCTAAACGCCTTAGACAATACCGGCCGCAGTGTTATTTAATATTGAAAATTTGATTCTTTGAACCATTTATGATTTATATACATTGCAATTTGCCATTGAACTCATGTCAATTTCAGATCGTAATTATTTCTATATTATTTAGTAAAATTTAACATCACCCTTCAAAAAGATTGGGGAATTACATCATACATGAACCTCTAACCAAACTCAAAATTCCAAACAAAACTCCTATCCTTCGACCTTCAAACCTTGCTTTGATCCTCCAAAAATTTTGGTCCCTCTTTTCCACAATGCTTAATGAATATTTCACTGTAGTCCATAATTATCCTATTTATAGGCAATGGCTCCATTACAAATTCAATTATGTACTCATTCACAATGTTAGTAAATGATTTTCTATGGAACCTTTCATTATATGTACAAGAAACCACTAGGTATGGGTAACAATAAGGCCAGTAAAGGAGAATTAAATTGATCTTCTTGAGGTCACTGGCAATTGAGTTGCAATACTAATTCCATGCGTCAATTCAAATTTTCAGTTTCTCATACATGCATGCATGTGTGGGAGACTGAACCCACCACCCAGAATAGAATGCATCATTTGCAAATGTTAAAAGTGTCGATTCTTGACATGATTTATTCCACTTTAAGAATGCTCGTATTTCTTCATTCTGAGAAATGCAAAGCAATAACATCCTGCATAGCCCTACACAAATAAAATTTTCCATCATACTTATGAATATTCTACATCTGTCAACTAAGAACTCTATCACACAGTTAAATTCAAAATCTTGAATGAACACAAAATAAGTACTTGATAACTCACTTTCTTCGCATAGCTATTGTAATGAAAGCCATTACTTTGAACTTTTACAGTCTATTGATTCTTCTAGTATCTGAAACTTAGTAATGCAATACAAGGTTGAAATAATAAACACTATCATATATACATTACATGTACTGCCGTGACAAATGGGTAATAAATAACAAGCAACTCCGTTTAATTGCCTCTATTGTACCATGGAAATTCACATTGGCTAATTTGTGCAATTTGTCACGACTCACTTGCCATTAATGAACTTAATTAAGGATTGGCTAATCTATGCAGTTAAGTGTGTTCAATCAAATCAATTGTACCACCATTAACCATTTGATGAACCCTAGAATGAATGATGAACGATTGTAGTTCAATTCTGGAAGGTAGATCTCCAACACTACACATTGTTAACAAAATCCTTCGGAATCAACTAGCAGCCGTTAGATATTATTAGATCAACGGTTGACATATATATAAGATATATATTATATTTATATTGATTATTGTATAAAGGTCAAGGTGACAGCGCGGCAGAGTGCAAGCCCTCGACTATACAACTACAAATTTGGGAAATTGGGTGTGTCAGTACTTTTGCTCCAAATAGAACTTATGCCATCAATTTGCGATCATCTGACAATCAAAATCTATTAGAATATTTTCCATTTAATGACATCCATGCTGGAAGTGCCATCTGTCCTTTCGTAATAAATAAGGAATGTCGTGAAAAGCACAATTGCACGTTTTTGGGAAGTCAATTTATGCAGCTCAATTATGAATCATACAACAATACATGCCGCCGAAATTAATGCAATTTATGGAAACATTTTATTAGTTTTGCAACCCTCGCAGACACATTATCTTGCATTTTTAATTTTTCACTAGTGTGCTTTGGAGGAGCTCTGGACTACGTCTTCTACAGGTGTTGAACACGAGCTTTCACAACCAGGTTGGCTAATTTGTGCTCTTTCTTGCCCATTTCTTATAGTGATAAATTTGAATACTTTAAGTCAACTAGGTGGGAATTGGGAAGAACAATTATTTTTCACGAGTCCAAACTATTTGTTTACCCAAAATCTTTTAGAGATTTATTTGGCACCCTTAGCAGTTACATAAGCTTTTGTTTACTGGTTTCTCAAACAAGTAAAGATGAAGCTTTTGTTTATTGAGAATGATTTAGCTAAGGTGAAGGATACAGAGCTAAGTCATATAGATTTCAACTTGGAGGATTTATGGGCTCAATTAGAGCAAAACCCTAAGTCACCTATAGCCCAGAAAATCCTAATGAGTGGGTTAGCTCGTGCTAAGGGTTTCCCACCTATTGTGCCATGTCTAAACCTGGTTGTTGCATGTACAAAGAACTATTATCCTGATAATAAGGGAAAATTTCAAGAGCATGCTGGTTCTTCTTCTGTGCATAAAGAATCAGGAACAAGAGAGCAAGGAACCTCCTAGGCTTTTAAAATTCATAAAACTTCAACTAGTGTGGAGAAACCTCATCACATATTTGGTTCACAATCTAGTAGTGGTGGGGATGGAGAGCAACCTAAAGATAATAGGAAACTAAAACTAAAAGGTGTATGTGAACAGGATGGTCAGCTTGCATTCGTGAGACCACAAGTGAAGAAGAAGTTGGATGCCTTACAACAATTACAGGTAGATCACACTACTTTTGTTGTGTCTCCTTCACCTGGTAATGATTCTTCCATTTATCAATAGATTGCTGATGAGGGTACTTTTAGTTTTCATTCCTTGTTTGAGAATCCATCCTCCCTCGTATCAAATGAAATTCCCATGCAAGATACTCCTATTATCACATAGAATTGCACCCTGATTGGAGAGAGTCCAAGCATTCTAATGACACAATGGGAATGATCTCAAGGTGTGGGACCTTGCAAGTTGAGATCAAACCTCCATAGAAGGCTGGTTCCTCATTCTAAGCCTAATGCTTAGAGAAAACTATCTAAACCTAGTGCTAATGCTTGCAGGGGAAAGGGTTAGAAGGAAACTGAAATGAAAGGGGTGATACACCAGATTTAGTGAGTGATGATGATCTTGGAAGAGACACAACAATGATCTCAATTATGGAGGGAGTTCACATAGACTTATAGGATTGATTAAGGCTTCAGTATGAAGGCCTAACCTATAGAGGAGCTTCTTTACTCATAATAGATCACAACTTCAAGTTAAACACAAAAATCAAAGCATAAGAGAGGTGAGATATCATGTATATATTGATCATGAAGACCAGAAACTATTACAATACAAAATAACCAACAGTAGGAAAAGACACAGTATAGCTAATTACATTTATTGGTGGATTGATCAAAAGACAACAGAGGCCAAGATTCAGGCACAGTGAGTCACATTCCAATAATCCTGTAATTACACTAAGAGGTTTGACTACAAGAAATTCGGTAGCGTAACAACCCAAAATTACCATCTCCTTTTTTTTACAATGAGAATACAATGTCTTTATATCAAGTCCTTATGCAGGGAGCGCTGAAGTAGATCCATGGGATCTGAGAATACAAATGTAGTCATCAATGTAGGGGTAGGAATGAATGGTGATGAGAATAGAAACCAGGCCGCTAGTAGGTCTGCAATCCCAGAAATGGTTTCCCATATGCAAGGGAGGACAAAGCATTGAAGAGAAGAGCCCAAAAGTCGTTGTAGATCATAGAAATATTTGCTAGTGAGCCACATAAGTCTCGTTGCATCAAAGAACTGAGCCATCCACTTGAATTTTGAATATTGAGCTCACCAGCTGGAATCAATGCGAAATATCCAGCCTCTGTAATATGCCAAGTCGGTCGCTAAGATGTCTTGTCGGCCAAACTTGCATATCGTTCTTCAGTCGGCAACCACCCTGATATCTGGATGTGCATATCCAGATCCTGATATTTGGATCATATTTTCAAAGTGAGAATATTCCCCTCAAAAGCCTACCAAATGAAAGAGGGGGGGAATAAGCATTTTTGTCTTTTGGAACATGTAGAAATTCCTCAGGATGAGGGAGATATTCGCAGTCAAAGTTGTGGTCAACCGACATCTGGATATCCACATGTCGTCATCTCACAGCCGCGCCGTGAATCTTTCGTGTAGACAAGATTCCCCTACGACACTGCACTACCGTTAGATCTTTCAAAGCTGCAGCCCCACATCTGCATTCCTTGATCCTTCCACGTGGTGGGGAATGGTAGCATTTCGGGGCCTCCATCTGAAAATTTGCTTCCTTTGAGCTCTGCAAGTCAGAAAGCTGCCACGTGTCCCTTTGGGTTAGATCGATGGTCACCAAACATTCCATCGCCAGCCATTGCATTTTAAAATTCCTTTACTAAGATGATGCCACGTGTTGCCTCATCGTCGCTACGTGACGAATATTCCTCTCTGGTAGGATTCCCCTGTGCACTTGCGCAACTGCTCGATTCTAGCCCTCCTACACTCTTGTTATTATTGAAACATGGCAACACCCAAGAACCTCAAAGCTGGGATAGATGGCAGACTGGAGTGCCTTCAAAAGCCTCTTTTGTTTCTCAACCTTCAATCACCCGTGGAGGCGACACGTGGCACACACTCCACTACACTTAGAAAACCTAGACATGATATCTCGGGGCCCACCATACTGTACCTCGACACCTGGGGCGATCTACCTTGTTTGATAGAGTCATCGATCTGTGGCCACATGTCACAATTCTAGGGCGAATAGGCAAAGAGTGAGCAAATTCTCCTTTGGCTCCACAGAATCAAGTAGGAGCCTCCACATGGCCGTATACATTTGTATTACCTTTCACTACTTGTCGCCTTGTCGTGCCCGCACACAAAATATTCACCTTTGATAGATTCCCTTGTGCGCTTGCGCAAAGCCTGCTACATGTCACTCCATCGTAGTCGTGCGATGAATATTCCTTTCTAAAGATTCCTCCGCGCACTCACGTGATCACAAGATTCCTGGCCCACCTATAGATCGCATCTAGTTCTGACACCTAGCGGCATATGATTCATTGAAGTCTTCGACAATTGGCACTTTATTGCAGCTGCGCAAGGGTACGGTGATGTCACTGATGACGTGTTGTGACACTGTGATAAGCATCCACATGGCACATTTGGGCCCTTCTTAAGACTTAAGGCTTAGATTTCTTCATTACGATGGGCCATAAGCGATAACATTAGGAAGAAGGGGCCGGTCATTTAACGACTTTAAAGGCCTTAAGTTATAACTTAAATGACTGGAAACCCACTGCAAGCGATCAACAAAGGAATAGAAGATAAAGTAAAAGTGACCACATGACCTTAGGGTTTATGGTTTCCTCCTATTTAGGATTTCTCTGATTGGATTTCTTTGATAGAAGGAGGGGAACAGGAATATTTTGGGGCCAGGCAAAATATGACAACATTTTTGGTGACCTCTCGGGGATGTTTGCCTACTAAACAAGTATATCAGTGGCCTTAAGCATCCATTGGGCATGGAGTCAAAAGAGACTGCAACAAGAACAAAGGAGCTAGAACAACTAGGCAGGCACCACCAGAGTAAAACAAAACAACCAGCAAGCATGCATTCTCCTAATGAGAATACAACATAGTGCACAGGTACTTATTGGAGGGAAACCTAAAACTGAAATAAAACCTACTCTAATCCTAAACTAACCACAAGGAAATGGCCTTGAACAAATCCATTAACTGGTTCTTGAAAGTAATTGCCCTTCCTTAGCAATTTGCAATGTTTCTCATGCATGTGGGCAGTTAAAAAGAGGTGAGGGAGGGATGGGCATATAAAAAATTGATAAAACACCTCCCCCAAAAAGGAGATAAACTCACCTATCCACCTAGACTGATTGCTGATGTTGCTGGCTTGTGGTGAATAAATGGGTTGATCCCACTCATTTTCATGCTCAACTTCATGATTAGGGGTAAGCATGACAAGTGGTGACTCTTCTTGATGTGTCTCCATCTGGCCTAGATGCCTGATAGGGCATCCCCTTGAAGTGACATGCAAATCATCATGGTTGATCTCATGTCTCTTCTTTGACTCTGCAACCTTCTGTTGTTGATTGGAAAACTTTAGCTCTTGTATCTCAAATGGAGGGATTACTGCCTCCTTCATCTGCTCAAGCTACTCATGGTTTACCTCATCTAGAGGCATTGATTTACTATCCAAGTTAGAGCAAAAATCATCAAGCTCATCCCAAAAATGAGCCTCCTCCAAGTCCTCTATACTTTTTAGTGCATGACTACTCATATGCTCTTCTTTATGGACTGGGATTTCACTGTTAGGCTGGGCCTCAACTTGCAACAATTTGTCATCTCTGTCATTGTTCCTATGTTGTTGCATATCCACGACCAGCTGCTCGTCCTCTTCATTTTCAATATAACTAGGTAGCTCATGAAGTAGGGCAGCATCATCCACTTGCCAATTCAAGAACACACACTCAGCCTGCATTTGACTTTGTTCCACCGTAGCTTGCTTGTTACGTCCAACCTATTGTTTTTGGGCTGTTGATGGATTGCATGAATGGTGTTGCTCATTACCCTGGGCTAAGTTACTCTGAATTGGGACAAGCTTTCTTGGTGTACTTGTAGCAGCTGAACTCATGGAGTTTAGGGGCCTAACTTAGTTCAGATGACTTTGTCCTTGATTGTTCCCCTGACAAGGTTGGCAGCTAAGCGGATATGGCTAATTAGGAGCTTGGTATGGCACATTAATTGGAGGAATTGGTGCCATAATTGGTTGCATGACTGGGGCTTCTAGGAATAATGGCATTGGAGGTCTGGGAGTAATCTTTCCGGCCAAAATCAAACTATTTTATGCCCTAATGGCTACCTCATAGGCATTAGGTAACACATCCCCTCCTAGAGACTAGATCATGATAGCGACATCACTGCTTAGGGATCTCAAATAATAAAGGAAGGCAACATTAGGGGAAGGTCTTACTAATGGTGGGATCTTGTACCAGGTTTTTTGAAATCTAAAATTAAAATCCACCATGTATTCACAAGGATCCCTTTTGATAATGGCCAGCTGCTCTATCAGGGACAAATGGTCACTCTTGTCCTCAAAATGCTGATAGAGCTTTGTTCCTAAATCATCCCATTCATGGATTGAACCTGCAGGTAACCCCCTGTACCACTGTAGAGCCTTTCCTTTCAAAGAAGCAACAAGGAGCCTCACAACGACATTGTCCTGAGTAACATTGTGAATGGACCATACACTGGCAATGTCCTAGATGTGCTCATCAGGTGTATTGGCACTTTCACCAGTGAAAAAGGGAATAGCCTTTAAAGCCGATGTAGGGATATCATCATATTGGGTTAGGTTGAGAGGGATTTCACCATTAAAGACCACAAATGGTTTATTTCTTGGCTGGGCCATGACAGTGATGTGAATAATATGCTGGGTGTATGGAAGCCTATTCTAGATGGAGTGAAAAAATCATGACTTCCATAACAGCCTGACATACTAAAAGTAGGGAGGTATCAAAATGTTCTTTGAAAACAAGGGTAACATATCTACTTTTGGAGATTGGGAACATACCAAAAGAGAGTCGTCAGGTGGTTGAAGATGCTTTTGGAAGCCTCCAAACTAGGAATACCACCAAAATCTTGATTCTTGAAGATCTTTAGGTGCTTGGGTTGTTTTCACCAACAGATTTGATCAGTGGAGTCGCCATGGTGTTTGTGAAGACTACCCTGAATGGAAAGATGCGCTGAAGAACACACCAGATCCTTCAATAGATGATAAAGTTCATCAAGGTTGTCCCACTGGGCGTGCTAGAAACTGTTATCACATAGAATTACACCCTGCTTGGAAAGAGTCGAAGCATTCTAATGACACAATGGGAATGATCTCAAGGTGTGGGACCTTGCATGTTGAGATCAAACCTCCAGAGAAGGCTGGTTCCTCATTCTAAGCCTAATGCTTAGAGAAAACTATCTAAACCTAATGCTAATGCTTGCAGTGGGAAAGGGTTAGAAGGAAACTTAAATGAAAGGGGTGATACACCAGATTTAGTGAGTGATGATGATCTTGGAAGTGACACAACAATGATCTCAATCATGGAGGGAGTTCACACAGACTTATAAGACTGATTGAGGCTTTGGTATGAAGGCCTAACCTATAGAGGAACTGCTTTACTCATAGAATAGATCACAACTTCAAGTAAAACACACAAATTAGAGCATAAGAGAGGCGAGATATCATGTATATATTGATCATGAAGACCAGAAACCATTACAATACAAAATAACCAACAATAGGAAAAGACACAGTATAGATAATTACATTCATTGGTGGATTGATCGGAAGACAACAGAGGCCAAGATTCAGGCACAGTGAGTCACATTCCAATAATCCTGCAATTACACTAAGAGGTATGACTACAAGAAATTCAGCAGCGTAACAGCCCAAAATTACCATCTCCTTTTTTTTTCACAATGAGAATACAATGCCTTTATATCAAGTCCTTATGCAGGGAACGCTAAAGTAGATCCACGGGTTCCAAGAACACAAATGCAGTAATCAATGTAGGGGTAGGAATGAATGGTGATGAGGACAGAAACCATGCTGCTGGCAGGTCTGCAATCCCATAAATGGTTTCCCACATGCAAGGGAGGATAAAGCATTGAAGAGAAGAACCCAAAAGTCACCGCAGATCACAAAAATATTTGTTAGCGAGCCACAAAAGTCTCGTTGCATCGAAGAACTAAGCCATCCACTTGAATTTGAATATTGAGCTCACCAGCTGGAATCAATGCGAAATATCTGGCCTTTGCAATATGCCAAGTCAGTCGCTGAGATGTCTTGTCGGCCAAACCTGCATATCCTTCTTCAGTTGCCAACCATCCTGATATTCGGATGTGCATATCTGGATCTTGATATTTGGATCATATTTTCAAAGTGAAAATATTCCCCTCAAAAGCTCGCCAAATGAAAGAGGAGGCAAAATAAGCACTTTTGTCCTTTGGAGCATGTAGAAATTCCTCAGGATGAGGGATATATTCACGGTCAAAGTTGCGGTCAATCGGCATCTTGATATCCACGTGTCGTCATCTTGCAATCGCACCATGAATCTTTCATGTAGACAAGATTCCCCTATGACGCTACGCTACTGTTAGATCTTTTAAAGTTGCAACCCACCTCTTCATTCCTTGATCCTTCCACGTGGCAGGGAACGGTAGCATTCCAGGACCTCCATCTGAAAATTTTCTTCCTTTGAGCTCTACAAGCCAGAAAGATTCCACATGTCCCTTTGGGTTAGATCAATGGTCGCCAAGCATTCCATCGCCAGCCACTGCATTTTAAAATTCCTTTATTAAGATGAGGTCACGTGTCGCCTCATTGCAACTGCGCGATGAATATTCCTCTCTAGCAGGATTCCCCTGTGCGCTTGCGCAACTGCTCGATTCTGGCCCTCCTGCACTCTTCTTATTACTGAAACATGGCAACACCTGAGAACCTCAAAGCTGTGATAGATGGCAAATTGGCGTGCCTTCAAAAGCCTCTTTTGTTTCTCAACCTTCAATCGCCCGTGGAGGTGACACGTGGCACACTCTACTACACTTATTAAACTTAGACATGATATCTCAGGGCCCACCATACTGTACCTCAACACTTGGTGTGATCTGCCTTGTCTGACGGAGTCATTGATCTGTGGCCACATGTCACAATTCTGGGGCGGAGAGGCAAAGAGCGAGCCAATTCTCCTTTGGCTCTGCGGAATCAAGCAAGAGCCTCCACGTGGCCATATACCTTCTTATTACCTTTCGCCACTAATCACCTTGTCGCGCCTATGTGTAAAATATTCTCCTCTGACAGATTCCTTTGTACGCTTGCGCAAAGCCTGCTACATGTCGCTCCATCGTAGTCGCGCGACAAATATTCCTTTCTAAAGATTCATCCACACGCTCGTGCGATTGCAAGATTCCTGGCCCACCTATAGATTGCATCTAGTTCTGACACCTGGTGGCATATGATTCATCAAAGTCTTTGACAATTGGCACTTTATCATAGCCGCGCAAGGGTACGATGATGTCACTGATGACGCACTGTGACGTTGCGATAAGGAGCTACATGGCACATTTGGGCCCTTCTTAAGACTTAAGGCTTAGATTTATTCACTATGATGGGCCACAAGCGGTAACATTGGGAAGAAGGGGCCGATCATTTAATGACTTTAAAGCCTTAAGTTACAACTTAAATGACTGAGAACCCGCTGCAAGCGGTCAACAGAGGAATAGAAGATAAAGTAAAAGTGACTGCAGGGCCTTAGGGTTTAGGGTTTCCTCCTTCTATTCAGGCTTTATCTAATCAGATTTCTTTAATAGAAGGAGGGAACAGGAATATTTTGGGGCCAGGCAAAATATGACAACTCCTAATCAGCCAGAGAGAGTTGTCCTGGGTGCAAGTGAGAACGGTACAATTTTGTCTTCCCCTTACTGGCTAAAGAAAGTTTTTCAAAAAAAGAGGAGATATCCCCCAATACCAGACATAAACATTGACACTGTAACTACACCTAAGCCTAAGAAGGCTAAGAGGATGTCTTGGATGGTAAAGGATTCTTCCTTAGGGCATAGGATTTTGGAGATTGTAGACCCCATCGGGGATAAAAATGAAAATGAAGTCACAGAAGTGGATTTCAATATGACCAAGATTGACATGGGTCCTCGTACAGTGGAAGGTGATTTATATCATGCAAAATTCTCTCAACGTATGCTAGCAAAGAGAGTTAAAGATCAGTAATAGGAGAACACAAAGCTGCAAGCCCAGGTGAATTCTCTGACATCTTTCATTCAATCTACTTTGAATATTACTTCTCAATCCTCTGATGCAACTCCAAGTGTTTCTGTTGATGGAATGGATCCTGGCATGTTGCAACAAATCAAGAGATATCAAACTCTAGCTAAGGCCACTGAGCAATGGGTATAGCGAGTCACCATTGATGGTTTGTTGTACATCGACGAGGTCATGAAACTATATCCCCTCCTTTCTGATAAAAGGAAAGGGTTAATTGTAGAGTTACGAGATTTATAGAGGGAAGACATAAATCCACTCATAGACTTTACAGAGATAGAAGAATTGATGAAATTTGATACAAATATTCTTGTAGATGAGAAAATTTTTAATGATCCAAATGAGAATGATTATGTGTCTTGGCTAGATGCACTAGAGTGGAAGAGGTCTATGCTAGGGGATTTTAGTGGACAAATAAGAAGAATTTTGGCTCAACTTTTCACTGATATAGCTGATCTTAAAAATAATTGTACCATCTTAGATGTAAAGATTTTAGATGAAAGTGGAGAGAACTTGCTTGATGTCAAGGAAGTAAAGCAAAATTTTAAGAAGAGGCTTACTGAAGAGCATGTTGCCACAGTTAATGGTGAATCACTAGGGAAGCTTGGACATATAGCATCGTATCTCACAACTTTCAGGCATGGAATTGATGATGTCTATAAGAGACTAACAAATGTAGAGAGAATGATAAATAAGTGGAAAGTTTGGGAAAAGAACACCTGTACACCAAGTGCCAGGACTTTAAAACCCATAATTAGTAGGTTCTGGAGATACAAGGTGAAACTGAGAGCACAGGCAGACTCGATTGCTGCTGGTGAATAGGACAAGGAAAATGAAGTGACTCGGGAGGAAGACCAAACGACTGCCACGTGATGGCATTTCTTAGTTTTATGTTATTTATTTCAACATGCTCTGAATACTCTCATGTCAAAAGACTTATTATTATATATTTCAATATTTATATAATTGTGTTACTATATATTTCAATTATTTTCAATATATGAATGGAAGCTTGAGGAGTTGATTTCTGAAGTTATAAAGTTTGTGTTATAGTGGATGAATCTGTATTCTTTTTATGTATCCTTTTGAATTTTATTTTTTTAAAAAATTATCTATTAATTTTTGTTAATTAGAATCGTTGTTACTTGACACTTGTCTCTATTCCGTAGACTTTATGTAGAAAGATGGGTGTGTCAGAACTGCAGTTGGCCTAGAATGGAACCTCAACTTATGCCATTGATTCTGATGCTGTTGATTCTAATACTAAATAAACTATAAATTTGCCAAGAATATTAGACATTATAATATGACATTTGATATTTTCGCCAACCACACTATGAGTTTTTAAAAAATTGCCAGCACAATCGCCAAATGTTCTAATTTTATATTTTTGAATATCTATATAATTCGCCACCTAATTTATTTTATATTTTTAATATCTATATAATTTTCCACCCAATTTATTTTACTTCTTGGAATACAACTATAATTCGCTACCTAATTTATTAAATTTTTGAAATACAACTATAATTCGCCAAGAAATTTAAAAATATATATATATATATATATACAATTCGCCAGCAAAAAAGACAATGTTGACAAATTTGAAAAAATTGCGAATGAAATTAATTTTTTTTTCCAAAATAGGCATAGATTCGACAGCATTTTTTGGCATCGAGCTACGATTGGCCAGGATTTTATAGGTTTTTTTAGGGGGGGTTCCTTAAAGTTATCCCTGCCTCTAGCCTAATCTCTCTCTCACATCTCACATTCATATCCAAATCTCTATCCAATCCATATCCAAAATATCATTTCAATCCTTAGTTAAATCCCTTATCCAATCCATATTGTGTTGAAGAACAAGAACAATCCACATACACACTATTTCAACTTGGGTAAAGCTAGGAGCTACTTGGATGCAAGCTCCTCCACCTTATTAAGGAGTGAAGAAGACTTATGAACGTATAATCCACTCTATTTTGTGTTTCTTTCATGTTTTTGGACTTTCAAACTTTTCATCTTTACTTCTAACATGCCTATCCTCTTGAGGGGGCATCCCATTCTTACATCATTCCTCCTCGTCACTCCTTCAAGTGGTTGGGGCATCCCTTTTCGTTCATCCATACCTTTTCTTCTTTGAAATGATATTACTTCTCTTAGTCGCAACATAATTTCAAAAAGGGGCAAAATGTAGACACCCAAAATTGACCATGTCTTACAACATTACCTTTCGACATCACTTGGGACACCTTGCGACATATTTTCTTCTAAGTCCCTTTCATTATCCCTTCCATCATCCAATTAGTTAAATAAATTATATTTATTTAACTAATCCCTTCTATCTATTTATCTCCCTTTTACACCAAGTTAAATGAATTTTATCTATTTAATTTTTCCCCATATTCCTCCAACTAATTTAAATAAATTAAATATTTATTTAAATTAGCTCTCACATGCCACATGTCTCTCATAATTTAAATAATTTATTATTTAAATTATTATCCCACTCACATCCTTATTTTAACCTCATTAATTGTGCGTCATAAGCACTTCCTCTCCAAAAATCAATTAAATAATCCCATTTTCCCAACTCACATTCTTATTTTATTCCTCATACCACACCGTTCTAATCTTCACCATCCATTTTATTCCTTCTCAATCTATAAATTAAATCTCTCATTTCAAATCAAACCACCAATGATTTTTCATATGCACATTTATACTTCATTTTCATTATCTTTTACTTCCATTATGGCCAAGTTATGATGGTTTTGTGAGCGGTCCACAATGCATGATTAACCAGACAAAACTGATGGAGCTTGGGTGCACTCCATACCGTCCTATCATGAAGATTGAATTGAAGCAAGGTCTGGAGGTATTTATATTATTTGTTGTTATCTTTCATGTTATTTGCCTTGCATGATTTTTAGGTCTTTAACAATAACTTGAAAGCCTCTACAATAATAAAAATCACATTACTTGTTTCCTTACGACCAAATATCATTCCTACGACATTCTACGTTATCGAAAAAGACACTGGATATAACTTACTACTTGGAAGGTCGTGGATACATAGAATAAACGCTGTGCAATCCATATTATTCCAGGAGGTCTAATTCCTGCACCTTGGGAAAGTATATGTCGCAAAAAGGGAATCCGAAGCCTTTTAGTATGGTCAAAACGTCCATGCAACTAAAAGGAAGATATGGATCCCTATCAATTACGAGTTGCCAACCAATAAAATTTATGTCCCAGACCCAACATCATAATCAATATGAATCAAAAGGATGGAAATGCACAACAAAGTAATAAACACGAAATTAAAAACTTTTGAGAAAGGTGAATCATCGAAACATATATAGATAGTCTCAAAAGAAATAATGACAAAAATCATGTAGTGGTTGGAGAAAGATGGATCTATTCAATTTTCTTTAGACATCCTCACAATTAACGTATCTCTAAAAAATGAACACATCAATCAAACTTTCTCGTGTATAGGAGAAAAACCCCATCAAACAGAATGGCCAAAATTCAAAATGAAAATATTGGACTTGAAGGGAGTAGACCTACATGCCTTCTCAATTCCTAAGGAGGAAAATTTAGAAACTTACACTCCTTTAATGCCACTGAAAGACATGACATCAAGTGTGTCTTATGTACTACTAATGCGAGAGGGGAGTAATTCATATTTACCACTCTCACCCTTAGGAGATACTTATCCACCATGGACGCCTCAAATAGAAGTAGAGACTCATAACCAAAAATAAGTTAAATCGATAGATGATGAATTGATAAATGTTCTAGAGAATTCATCAAGAGATTTTTTAGCTCCTCAACCCCATGAGCAACCTTTTGCTTCAACCTCGGTGCAATCTAATGATATTGGTGAATGGGGAGAACCTATAGTACAAATGGAAATGGTTGAAAGACTCCCAGACGAGGATGAGGTAAGTGAGGGAGAATTCCATAAAGAACTTAAGTTGTGAATAATAGTAGGATCAAAAGACCCCATTATCTTTGAATTATATGAAAAAGTATATAGGGTATTCAATGGTCTTACGGTTGGAACCAAATGGAAAAACAAGTATAAGATTCATTCCTCTAGGTGAGCAAAGGGAGTCACAAAATCCTCTCAAATTGTTTCAATTTTTACAAAGTATACAAGAGCGTGCTAAAGTAAAAATTTACATGTAGGATGAATTTGACTTACTCGTCAAACTTTTAAATTGCAATGGAGTCTTGTATTGGACTCCTTCTCATCATCAATCCCTGGTTCATATAACATTATCAAGAGAAGTCACGTAACCAAATCCACTAGAGCAAACAATCCTTCAGGACCATACAAAGTAGGAGAAATTTTCCTCACGAATGACAGTACCAAAAATAAGAAACATAGGAAGAAGAGAAAGTTTCACACAAATTGGAAAGGACCATTTATGATCAAGGAAGATGTCAGAAATGGTGCATATCTCTTGTGCACTATGGAACATGAAGAATTTAGTGAGATGATCAATGCCTACGCAAAGTACATGAAGGTATATGCAGAACTCACTCTAGTGGTCCTACTCTAGCCAAAAAGATCATAAGGGTTGGATACTATTGGCCCACCATGGAGAAGGATGCCTATCACTTCGCCAAAAAATACAGACAATGTTAGATACATAGAGATCTTGTTCATGCACTTGCTCAAGACTTGGAACCACTTACATCTCCATGGCCATTCTCTCAATGGGGACTCGACCTCATGGGTAAAATCCATCCCACCTCCGCCAACGACCACAAGTTCATCATCACCACCACTGAGTATTTCACAAAGTGGATTGAGGCAATCCCCATGACATACATTACCAGTAAACAGATTGCCAAATTCATCCTCAATTACATCATATGTCGGTATGGTGTGCCTTAATCTATATTCATGGATAACGATCGTGCTTTCAAAAATCAAGACATTCGTGAACTATGTGAAGGATTCCACATCCAACACCATTTCACCACTCCATATTATCCCAAGGCAACAGTCAAGCTGAGGCATCAAATAAAACCATTATAAAAATCCTCAAAAATACTGTCAATGATGTTGGCCGTGATTGGCACATACAACTCAATCTTGCCTTGTGGGCCTACCGAAGCAACATCCACACTCCCACTGGAGCCACAACATACTCCCTTGTCTATGGTTCCAAAGCCATCCTACCCATCGAGGTTGAGTTACCCTCCTTAAGAGTATCACTAAAGCAATTTATGGATGACGAAGACTACATGGTATCTAGACTACATGAGCTTGAGCTACTAGATGAAAGAAAGAAAAATGCCCTAGCACACTTGCAAGCATACCAGAACTTTCTTTGACGTAGTTACAACAAGAGGGGTAGAGTCTGACAATTCAACATTGGAGACTCGGTCCTAAAGGAGGACCCTAAGAATCAAATGGAATGGGAGAAGCCGAGAAAGTTTGAACTGGTCGGGTTCCTATATCATTACGATTGCATATGGATCGAAACATATCAACTTGCTACCCCCAAAGGTGAATCGCTACCAGAGCCAATCAACAACATGCACCTTCGTGGATATTATACCTAAGTCAGAAAATTAAAAAAGTTCAAAAAATACAAAAAAATCAAGAAAAAAACAATAAAATAGTAAAGAGAAATATAATTCATCCAAAAGTGAAAACCACTTTAGTGGCACTTTGGATAAGTACCATGGTGAAAACCTGGAAAATAGGTGCCATGTGTAATTCATCTTAGTTCCATTGTCTACCATCACTCGACCTTGTCTTTCGCTTTCCACAATAAATCCCACATAGTCCACACCATAATTCCCGTCACAATCCATAATAAACCAATTTGTCCTTTTCATGGTCTGGAAATAAGTTGACATTCAACATCTTCCTGAATTTCCTAAAACACTTCGTTATCATACCATTCCTTCCCATCTTGGACATAACTTTGTCCTATACCTGACTGGGGGCAATTCCTGATCCTAAAAATCAGTATTGGAGGACACCTTGTGCATATGCTCAAAAATCCAGAAACATCAAATAGTCTCAAAAAAATCCAAAAACATCAAATAATCTCAAAATCCAAAAACATCAAATATTCTCAAAAAATCCAAAAACATTGAATATCATCAAAAATCATAAAAAAGATCAAATAACCAACCAAAAAAGCTAAGCAATAAATAGTGTCAAACCACCTTGTTGAACTACGTTGCCTCTGAGCTTTCACATAGGCAAGGCCATCTCTGATGAGCCCCTGAGGCATCCAAACCGTAGGTCTTAGGTCACACAGAGTCCAACTATAATTATCTCTGCGCTTTCACATAGGTAAGGCCGTCTTTGATGAGCCCCCAAGACATTAGGTCAGTCCCTTAGGGCCCATTGAGTCAACTTTCATAATAAGTTGTCCTTTGATGAGATGGACACTTTAATCAGACTAAAATAATTAGTCTTTCACAAGAAAAATAACCCCAAAAAGACAACTTATCAAAACAACCAAGCAACTATCACTAATCACTTGCACAGTGATGATCGCACATCACTATTCACAATATTTATCAACCACCACATGTCTTACAATAGAATGGGGCATAGTCGAAACCAGGCTTTACGCCTTAGATGATGTGTCTCATCTTTTAGACATCATCAATCATCATATGCCAATCATCTCACAACTTGTGTTATTCTTGAAACCAGACCACATGTCTCATATGAGATGTCACAATCTTATAACTTGCCTTATATAGGTGGTTGCATTTCTAAAACCAAACTTAACATCTTATAAGACATGCTTCCTATCCTGAAACCAGGAATTATTCAACCTATCATAATCAATCAGACAAACACATACACACTCAACAAATGATCTACATGGATTTTGATTTTGGGTCCCGTCTGTCTTATCTGTTTTGCAGTCTCACTCTTAGACTTCTCAAGGCAGTCCCTAAGTGATGAAGAGAAGCAAGGATAGAGGGGGACCTTTTTCTTTGATTTTTGTCTGCGATTTATCTTGGCAAAATGACTAGGGCAACTAGGTTCCTTGCATGTGATCGGGATTCCATTGGGTGTGAATCAAAGACATCCTATGCATTGGAAAGAATAAATACTTCCTTGCATAAGGACTTGCATACCTCAAGGTCATCCCACCACATGTTCCAACAAGGTACCACAATTACTTAGTCTGAGTCAGACATTCCTCATCTGTCATGTGACTATTTTGCAAAGGACCACACTTTACACCTTGGCCTTTGATATGTCGCGATGTTTGTTGACCTTTGACATAATAAGCTCTATGATGATAAGCAACAATTGCAAGCAAGAAGCTCAAAAATCTATCAAGGCAAATTTTGGATCCATTCTTCTAGCCAATCTTCATCCTTCACATATTCCTCATCTCCATTTCTTCTGATCATCGTTCATCCTACTGTGACACACCCAAAAATTATATTAGATCTCATAGGCCTGCGCACATGCATACATTAGTACATCATATAAATTCCATCATAAGCATAATACCATAACCATCATAAAAATCATCATCATGTTAGATCATTAATACTGCATTACAACATATAGAATCATCTTCTGAATACAATCTACATCTATCATAAAACATCTAACACATACACATATGCATCCATGTAGTACCCATATAAGAATCACATAGAAATAAAGTACCATTGCATAAACATGTAGTATCATATCAACATGTACAACCATGAGTCACATCCTACATCACATCATAAACATCATCACATAAAATGCATGATAAATAGGACTGCATCATCTCATCGAGAATCATAAATCATAAAGCATGAACATGGAACCATAACATAAAGGAGCATATCACATACATCCATCACATCACACACATATAGAAACAAGAGATCATCATCAAAGTAATTTATCTCATATATATATATATCATCAAAAAAGTGTCACAGTACAAATCTGAGTCCAAGTGTAAAAAATGGAGCTCACAGGCTCAATCAAAAACTAAAGTGCACAGGCTCGATAAAAAATGTACATCATGTCTATCAAAATGGCCTAATGAGTGCTATCATTGCCTCCAGATGGTGTCGGCCCTGTGGGAGGACCCCTATGCTCTAAGTCAGCCCTAGAACCCGATGGCCTATCATATGGTGAAGCCCTCCTTTGCGAGTGAGAAACCCCCACACTGCTATGTGACCGCCGAGAGTGAGACCTGCTTGAGCTCCTACTTTGAAAACTGGGTATCCTTTGATCAGATGGCACCACACCCTCATATAAGGACCTGTAATAGCCTATCTCCAATTTGTCCTGATATAGACCTTGTACTAGATCTATAGTGGGCCCACTGACTGTAGCCATGAAGTCTATACTCTGTTGCTCGACCCTCTGAGCTTTGATAATGGCCATATTCCTCTCTCCTGTCCGTTGTGCCAAGTGATTCTCCAGCTCCTGAATGTGCAATCGCATCCTCTACATCTCAGTTGCCTGCTCACCCTGATCCCCCTCCTCCTCCTCATCATCCATATCTACAATTGACACATCCTGGAGTGCCTCCTCTCTAATGCGCTCCTCCTCAATATCTACCTCCTCCTCATCCTCCCTCATCTCTCCCCCAAACATCCTCCATAGCCACATTCTCCTCCCTCTCCTCCATCTGAATCTCCCCCACTGTCATTACCACCTATCCAATGGTCCTCTCTTCCTCCTCACAAATCAGAGAGAGTCAATGACCTCTGCTCTGCCCATCCCGTCCTCGCCCCTGTCTCCCCTCCCTCGATCTCCTCAACCCCTATCTCCTCTGCCTCCACCGGCTCCTCCATCAACACACCCCATCATCACCCCCTCTGCCACCATCACCTCAGCCTCTACCTCTCCCCCGGACTTATCCTTTGAATCTACCTCTCGAACCCCTCCCCAACCTCTCCATTGGAGCTGGATCATCAAGATGTAAGTACGAAACTAGCCTATGAGTGGTCCACGAAGTGTCATACTTAGGGGTGGTACCTGCATCTACTACATCTGCTCCTCCCCACTGGATAGACTACAAGCCCGTAATCTCATCAACCACTGTCTAGACTGTAATCATCGACCCCCAATTTGAAATCTCCTGAGTAGCTTGAGAAAACTCTACAATCCCTGTCAACTCACCCTGCCGCTCACCAAACTACCTCAAAACATGCTCTGGCAAGTGACGCTCTATAATGTGCTGACTTTGCACCGTCTGCCCTATCAAATAGGATGTGTGTCTGCAAAATGGTAAATGCTCCTCATCACCTGTCCATCTAGGGCAAGATTTGTAAGGCCTCCAAACAAATAAATCTAGGTGATCTATGTTATGCCTCCAATACCCGACATCTCCCATCCGCACTTGGGTAATTGCTTTGGTATAATAGAAAACATAGGGGAGCTCCTCTAGAATCTCACACTCCACCAGCGGTCTAAACACTAAGATATGATCCCAGTCCCAGATCATCAACAGAGTGATGCCGCAACTGATAGAATGCTCACCTTGGTACGCAACCCCATGCAGCTGAAAGTAAAGCATCTCTAGAAGGCATGGTCCCCAGGCATATACAGTCGTGTCAACCATCATACCCTCCAACATCTCACCCTGCCGATCAGAAAGCCATGTCCACACCGATTGGGAATCGCAATTCCACCAATGCAAATACATAGTACTACGATCAATCAGTCATACCGATCCACTAGGGTATCCCAATGGATCTCATAATTCTCCACTCCTAGGTTGGCATCATCATCAATCTCAAACAATCGTTGGAGTGCGGGCAATCCTCGATCTGAACTATAAATGACTCGCTCCTGATGAATTGGCAGCTGCAAAATCTGGTAGACGTCCTCTCTTGTGGGAAGGTGGAATGAACTAGTCTCTGAGTGCCACCGCTCGGCCAGCGCAGTAAGTAAACCTTGGTTAGACCTAATCATGGGCATGAAGGTGACACCATATAACCCTACAGCATGTATGGTATCCCGCTCCTCCCAAGACAAATGATCTCATAATAAATAACCAGCAGGATGACTCTCATGGGTGTAGATAGGAGGCAATCTCACTTGTATTCACTAATGCAGGACACTCTATCAATCTATAAACCCTAGGCATAACATTCATAGAAAAATAGGGGCAAATCAGATCAAAATTTCATCAGTAAACTGCTAAATAGGCACATGCGTGGCACTATCAGGTTAGTACATCATGACTAAAACAGATGTGTCACACTGCCTTATGCATGCATCGTAATTTCGTGCATGCGTCACAAACCAACACATGCATCACACTGTCCTCTACAGGTGTCGTATCCTGTAGATGCGTGATGCCTAATGTGCATGGGTCACATGAGCTTCCACATTCGTCATAAAAAAGTGAATGTGTCACATGAAAGCACATGCATGGCAATTTTTTACACATACGTCACATGCGAATGCAGATGCGACGCAAAAAACTACACCACAGTTGTTCCCTATTTTCGGGCCCTAAAATCTTGCAAAAAATATCAAAATTGAAAAGCAAGGATTAGATACATACTGTCGTGCCTGTCCCAGGAAGCCGACCATACGTCCTGACCCTTGATCCGTGATGCAGGTGAGTTGGAATGGGCGACATTTTGGCAAGTGCTCCGTAGATAACTCAAAACAAGCTGCTCTCACCTCTCTGAAATTTCTAAAAGCCAAGTGCACAAATGAGCTTTATGGGCCCCTCTAAGGGCTATTTATAGGACTTTTTGACCTAGGTGGGCCCCTTTTGTAAATTTGAACAACCTGAAGACCATTTGAATGCGTCGGACACCTTTTGAGATTAATTTTTCACTCCTAGATCACTTTTTAAGCGTCATGTACATCTTTTTAGAAAATTTTCCAAATTTTTTGAAAATTTTTAAGAAATTTTGAAAATTTTAAGAAATTTTAAGAAATTTTGAAAATTTTTCTTAGGGGGCATAAGGCCATCCCACCTCATCTGGGGCACACTAGGGCATGTCTAGAGGATATTTATCAATTTTTTTTATACAATGCCAGAATTGACATTGTTATCAAAGAGGGGCAAAATGTAGACACCTA
The DNA here is from genome assembly GCA_027924645.1 of Cunninghamia lanceolata. Classification (NCBI taxonomy): domain Eukaryota; kingdom Viridiplantae; phylum Streptophyta; class Pinopsida; order Cupressales; family Cupressaceae; genus Cunninghamia; species Cunninghamia lanceolata. Next base: position 23,879,911 of record BSBN01001272.1, read on the forward strand.
AAAATGTCCTGAGCCTGTGAATGCCATTTTTACACTTGATTCATCGCAATTTCACATTATACTATTAATTAAATAATTTTTAATTATTTAATTAATTCATTTCTCCTCTTATGCTTCTAATTAAATGAATTTTATTTATTTAATTACTTAGCTATTTTCTTCTGAATTTCTTCTATGATTAAATAATTAATTAATTATTCATTGTTTCGATGTCCACCTTTAATTTAAATAAATACATATTTATTTAAATTATAGGCCTTATCTTAATTAAACAAGTTCCACTTATTTAATTAAACCCCCACACATTATCCCTCTTTTCAAATAAATTAAATAAATGGACCCAATTTATTTAATTTAAAAACACCTTACACCTCATCATTTCTTCAAATTAAAAATTGTCCTTTGTCCTTTAGTGACTAGGAAACCCTAATCAATCTACATCCTTCATTTCATCAAAAGTCAAACATGCAATCACAACCCTTCATTCAAACCTTACTCCTCCATAAAGTCACTCTCTCAACCTCATTTCTCACTTCCCACTAGTATAATTTGAGCACTACCTCTCTAATTTTGCCATTCATACACTCTTGAGATTCTCATTATATTTGCAGGTCTGCAAATCTGAGAGCAAAGTACTACAAAATCTTGGAGAAACAATGGAGGATTGACACTTGTAGTCTAGGGTTTCATGTCTTTTGTTTGCATTTGCTTGTGCTTAGGCTATTAATACTCCATTGAGTAGTTAGGGCATGCATAATACCGTTTGTAGGTGTTTGAATGTTTTACCCTAATTACAATTCCTATTGCAGCACATCCACATGGGTATGGGGTATTTGTTGTCAAGGACACAAGAGGCATACTCTTCATCATTGTAGGGATAGGTGTCGTTGTAGCCTTCAATGATTTCTTCTGTCAATGAACCATTAGGGATGAAGACAGTAGGTCCATATTGTAGCATGTGGGAGTGGTCGTTGGATGTGGCACAAGGTTGACCGTAGGCTTGGGGGAGAGTGGAAGATTAGCAATATGGAGGGCATTATGGAGTTCATACTCATCGAATCCCTTGTTAACAAACTTAAGGGATGTTTTGATGGGTTCCTGTTTAGGGGTTGGGCTAGTGGAAGTGGAAGGGAGGTGTGCAGGGTTAATGTAGGACATGGATTTGGTGGAAGCACCATTAGGAATGACATAAAAAATGGAACAATGGTGGGATTTTCAGAATTGATCCCATAGCATTTTATAATATTGAAATGGGTGTGGTCTGTGAGGATAGTGACCTCTAGACCACTATATGGAAATTTGAGGTATTAGAGGTGGATGGAATGGCTTACATGGCATGGATCCATGGGTGGTCAAGGAGGATATTGTATAGGAGGTTGAAGTGAAAAACATGACATAAAGTGTGCTATAATACGGGCCCTACCTCTATGGGGAGGTGCATGGTCCCAACTGAGTCTCATTCTGCATTATCATATGCCTTAATAGTAATGATTTGCGGATGCAGGGCTTTTGCTGAATATTTGAGCTATTATACCAATTTGAAGGTGTAAATATTTAGTCTTGACTCATTATCTATGAGTACTCATATGATTTTGCGCTTGGAGATGATGGTTTCAATGTGAAGGGGACAAGTGTGCGCATGATCAATGGAGGGATGTCACTTGGGCTAATGGTGAGGTAGTGATTGGTGGAAAGATGGTTGATGGTGGCTTGAAAATTGTATGGATCAATGTCATTAGGGATGTGTGAGTCTTGGAGGATGTGATTTAGTATATCCCTATGAGTGGGGGATGATTTAAGGAGTTTGACGATGGATATTTGTGTTGGTGTCCGCTCTAGATGGTTGAGGAGATCATTTTTTTTTTTGGGATTGGTTGAAGATGGGCATTGGATGGTGACTTTTCCATGTCGATTAGTGACAGTGTAGTCAGAGGATTTGATTTTTATGGTGTGGATGCAGTCATGGGATTGCTCGATATTTCCAATGATAGAATCATAGTTGTAAGGTGTTTTATGGTAGTCAATTTTGTGGGTTTGGGAAGTTTGGCCTTGATTTTGTTTTTGGTTTCCTTGAGATTGATCATGCTTGGGAAAGGGGTCTTGGTATATACCGATATCCTTGTTAGGTGATGAATTGGAAGGTCCTTCAACTTTAATTTCATCACGGCCAATGAGGTCTTGGATATAATATTTTAACTTCATACATTTTCCTGTGGAATGACCAGGTTAATGCAATGATAATAAAAATATTCATTTCATAGAACCATACTAGTTTGGGCTGGTTCTTGTCAAAAGGTTGGGTGAGGGGCAAGGTGATCATGTTAGCCTTAAAAATTTTCTTGAAAATGACTTCAATAGGTTCACCAAGTGGGGCGAACTGTCTCATTTTCTTTTCCTTCTCTTGTTCGAGCTTTCTTGCGAGGATGGTGATGGAGGAGGGCTGTTGTAGGTTTTGGACATGTTTGGAGTTAGTGACCTTGTCAATGACTACATTCTTGTTTTCATTCTTATTCTTGCTAAAGAATTTCATTTTTTAAGGTTAGGTTTGATCTTTGGAATATATTTTGATCAATCCTTTAGCAATGAGGTCCTTTTTGATGTGAACACCTTTTTCAATTATTTCATCAAATGTGGTCACACAATGTACTTATAGGTGGAAAGCCAATTTTGGATTAAGGTTGGTGATAAAAATGTGTAAAATTTATTTTCTAGAATGGGCCAAAGAAATCAACTTGTGAGGCTCGTCCACCATTGTAGGAAGGACGAGAAGCTCTTGTTTGACTATTGTTTAGTATTGCAAAGGTCCATCATGGTTAGTTCATGCTTGACATTGTAGGAGAAATGTTTGACAATGTTTAGGGGAAAATTGGATTTGTTAATGTTTAGATGTTTAAATCCGCCTCTCCATTATACATTCAAGGATCTAGGGTCGAGTGGCGAGCACTATAATACCCTAGGTCACTTGCAGATGTAGGGAAATTTGGATTAGGGAATTTAATTATTAATTTTCATTTTCTTATGCCCAATTAACCATTAAAACCCTAATTACGCAAATACGACAACAAATTAATGAATGATGAAAAAAGCTCTTGCAGACAGGAGTAAAATACCAAATCACAGAATACTTATTTTCGGGGTTCCAAAGTGGAACAATTGGGGACACTGTAGAGGGCACCCAAGTGTAAGGTACCAGTTTCTTCGCGGGATCCAGACCTCCTTCCAACACTGATCATCCCTGTAACTTCTATTTTTTGAAGCTCGGATGTGGAGGACACTAGAGCGAGCGCCCAAGTCCTGGAAGTGCTCATGTGTCCTACTTTTCTTCAGATCCCGAATCCTTGATGCCTGCCAATCCTTCCTACAACTCCACTTTTCCCAAATGCAACATCTGTAACCTGTAATCACAAGACTTGGTTTGGGGGTTGTGGTGTTTAGAGGCTTTCCTCAGTCAAGGCCCGGAGGACACTTAAGTCTCCGAACACCATTGTCAAATAAATAGTGCTTGCCCTTGTGAGGCAGAGGCAAAAACTAAAGGAATCAATGATGAAAACACAATATTATGTCACCTTGTAGTGAAGCTCTCATGGGAGGAAGATGCTCTTCATGCCATGTGGAAATTGATGCTCAAATATGTAAATATCAACACACAAAACACACAAGTTTGCTCTTGCAACACAATAGAAAGCCTTGAATCACCTTGAGAACACTTGAACATCACAATTTCCATCTATTTGAAATCTAGTTTACAAATGAATGCCTAAGCATGCTTATATATGCAACTACAAGCACTCCTACCAAGATTTTAAAAATCAAAACTTATGGTGTCGACAAAAGGACCAAATAACGGTCACAAACCAACACCCAAAAATTAGGGCTACCCCAAAATAGGGCAGGACTAAGGCGTTGGCGCCCAAGTCCTCCCCCCTATTTTGGGTAGGGTACAGCTCAAGGGGTCCACCTAGGTCCAATTTGTCATGAAACCTAGGCCTCATTCCATCGGGATGCCAAAATATGAACTAAGATGTCCTAAATGCATGCTAAAGACTCGGGAGCTAAACCTTATGAGGGAAAAGCCCCCAAGGGGACATTTTCTAACGTTACAGACAAATTTCTTTGTGAGCTCACAAAAGGTAGTGATGGATCCTTTAGGTTGGTGGAGGAACCATTCTAATGCTTGGCCTCCTAGTATTTAAGGGAAAAGGTGAAGAAATTACATGTCCTCGTGTGCAACTTCTTGGTAGGCCATGTAAAATTCTTTGAGATGTTCCCTAAGGTCACCCTTACCTTTGTATTTATCAAATTTGGGGACTACAAAGAAAGGGGGAAATGGGATTTGTGAGATTGAATGATTAAGGGAGTAAGGACATAATTTATCAAATGTGTAGTATTTTTGTTGTGTTCCATATTGTAATCCCTTAATGGCATCTTTCATGGCTTGTCACTTAAGGTCAAAAGGGGTTCCTTAAGATGGGGGAGGAGGGATGTAGGTGTTGTATTGTTGATGTTGATGGTTTGGGTTAATGGAAGGGACATGGATGGGGTTTGAAGTGTGTTCATGGTTGGGGATGGACATGCTAGCATAAGTGTAGGTTGGTATATAACCATATTTTGAGTGGGCGACATGGAATTTGAATTTGTTTTAGGTATTAATGGTGGATGTGGGTTGGGATGTGGAAGGCATGTCAAGGGTATCGACATGGTGTAAGGGCCTTTTTGGGTCTTCTTTTGTATTATTCTCCTTTATCACAAGAGGTGACTTAGGTTGATTCTTGGTGTTGGACTCAATATGATGGGTATGGTCATAATGTGCATTAGGTATGTCATGGATTGGGATTCCATCATGGTCATAACCATGATCAGGGATTTCTCTTTGCATTATGTTTTCAAGGGTGGAGAGGTCATAGCTAGGGGAAAACATGGCCCCTACCTCAATTACATGATGGACACCATTTTTGTTTATTTCAATGAACTATTGATAATACTACGACCTTGTTGGGAATTCACGAATTGATCATAATCAGAGGTGTATTCAGCTTGGTTAGGAACCTCACTATCATCATACGTCGATGTCATGAAGATGTGATGACCCTCCCACATGGGGTGGAAGTTCAAAGGAAGGAAAGGGCTCTCTTCATTAAACTCCATCCTCAACTTAGCTTGTTGCCTTGTGATAGGAGGCATGCAAGCAAGTACTAGGAAGGTGTTTTGGGAAGATTGGTTTTATTTTGATTGGGATATTTAGCCTTGGCCAAGGATTAATTCTTTGAATGGTGGACTTTAGATTTGGTTCTAAGGTCCCAAGAATGAATCCCTTGGGAAGACTAGAAGGATAGTTATGATGATGGGTTGGTTTGGATTGGGAGGTGACAAGTTCTAAGTGTGGTTAGGTTTTTGGTTTATGGATAATTGATGTTGGATTATGTGATTTAGATGGTAAAGTGGGATGATAAAATCCCAAGGGTGACTAAAATATTGGATTAGAAGATTTAGGATTATTTGAGTTTGGACCTTTGGATAAGTGTTACAAGGAACCTAAGAGTATTCTAAGGTGTGAAGGATAACTATTGGGGTGATTTGATTTTGTGGATGAGAGGATTGATGAAATTGGACAATGTTAGGGAACTTGGATTATTAGATAGTCAATCTTTGGATCCTTTAAAATGATTGTGGATTGGTTGGATTTCAGGGCCTAAGGATGATTAAGGTCTCAAGGGGGGATTGATTTTGAGATCTAAGGATAATTAAAACCCCAAGGATAGGTTGATTTTTGGGGCCTAAGAATGATTAGGGTCCCAAAGATAGTTTATTTGGTTGGATTGTTCATTTTAGGGATCCAAAGATGATATTTGAAGGGTCCAAGGGTGGATTTGTTGGTTTAGGGCATCCCAAGGAGTGGAAGGGTAAATTTGGAATGGAAGAGGTGATTTGAGGATGGGGGGAATAAAAAGGTGTTAAGAATAGGTTTAGGGATGAAGGAGGTTCAATTTTTTTGGATCAAAGGTTGGGGATCCTAATGGGATGGAATGGTTTGGCTTGAAATGGGATGGAGTTGTTTGAGCTTGGGTGAAATGATGTGGGATGTTTGGAATTCCAAAGTTTTGATAGCCTATGGATCCTTGGATTCAAATGTTTTGCTTACGATCTATGTATTTGTTAAGGAAATGTTTAGGGTTTTTTTTTTGGGGGGGGGAATTTGGTTTGGGTCAAGGTTTCACAAACAAGCATGGGTTTGTCACAATAGCAAACAAAGTAAGCACATAAAAAACCTAACTTTAGTAAAAAGAGTGTGTCAATTTTTTGTGGGCCCACAAGTACACTATCTATTAAGTTATAAATAGATAGGGAATGCAATGTCATGTACCACCTATACACCCCTTGCCATAGAGGCTAGTGCCTTTCCCATAGTGAGCTCTATCTCTACAAACTTATAAGTACGATGTGAGTAACTTCTCAAGCCTAACTAGTATCTGGTGCACCATGAAAAAGGACAGATGAAAGGTCTTAAGCTAGGCTAATAAGGATTTTAGAGATGTCCTCGATATACACAAGGTACTATGAGATATAAAAGAGAGCCTAATCAATTATGAGTTAACTAGATCAATCTTTCCTATCAAACATTAGAACACAAGATGACGAAGACTTTCATGCTTGGCTATAGTCCTCAAGGGAGAGCCAAGTTGTTTGGACTCTGTTCCTTTGTTGTAATAGTGGAGATTGATTTGAGAATAGAAATATCTAGGGTTACAAGTGATCTAATTGACAAAATGAATGACTTATAGGTGTTACAGATCAACCATACAAAAACAAAAAGGAGATTGAGAATGAGCAAGGTAGACAGAACCTGTAGCCAGAAATAGGGGCAAATCTGTAGGACTTGGGCACTGGGCACCCTAGTCCTAGGGTTTTGTGCTAATGAAGCCTGTGTGAGATGATCTCGATTGCTTTCATCTTTCGACACTACAATGACAAAGCCTATGGTGGTCATTCTCATCACATATTATAGCTTTCAAAATTTTGAGGGCACAATATTATTGGCCAATCATATTTCATGATGCATACTATTAGTGTGCACGAGGTACATTACCTAACCAATTCCTCATTAGGTCATATTCATACTTGTTTACTTAAGTTTACTTAGGGCATACTTAGGGTACACTATTTGGATAGTTATATCTTTGTGTCTCAAGTCATAAGATTAAGACACTTGCCATAATCTTATGTTGTCCTATGTTTCACCTTGGTCTATATAACCAAGGGCTTCTCATTGTAATTTCATATTCATGTCATATGTTATACATATTGTGTATTTTCATCCTTTGATAGAATACAATTATTCTTTCATGTTAGGTCTCTCTCATGATTTCATTTAAGCTCCTAGATCTTGGGTGGCTACCTCCATAGCCAAATATTGCATGGTATAGAGCATTCTATACCAACTCTTACTTGGTATTATAGCTTGTAGGATTGCTTTATGTTAGTATTTTTTGAGAGATCTAGGATGTAAATCTTGGTTTCTCTTGAAAAGTTGAGTATGCTCTTCTCTTGCATCAAATGATGACCTAAAGAATTAGAAAAACTTGATAGAAATAATAGATTTGGGAGGGTTTCTTCTATGTGGATTTGTATTGTAGGTTCATTTTAGAGTATGTTGTTGCAAATCTGAGCTCACCATTGGGTTCAAGGTGTGCAAGAAATTCAATTTGTCCTCTTGACTTGTTCAAATTAGACATTGGAGGCTAGATCTACAAGAGTTTGAAGTTGGGAGGTGGTTTCTAGATGCGAGAGGTAGCTATATTCTGGAGAATTTTGGGTCAAATTTGACCTTTCCATTGTGTCTAAAAGGCCCAAGAATCTAAATATCAACTATCAATTTGTCAGATTTAGACACTTTTGCCACAAGGACTTTGAAAATTTCTCCTTCTACTCCATCATATGGATTGTAGTAGAATATTCTATAGAGTCTTAGAATATTCTTGGCATTGCATAGGAAGATTGTTGGCATCAACATAATCCATTCATGCGAGTATAAATAAATTCTATTTTTCAAAATTTAAAAATAAAAATAAAAATATTACATATAGTACCCATATGGTATTGCCTACACAGACCCTATCAGACCCACATACAATTGAAATACCGGTGGGTTCAAAGCCCTGGACATCACCCTAAGCCAGTAGGAACATCCCCAATATGTGGCCTGAAGGCATACAAACCTCCACAAGTGGTGGCTCCACTCCTATTGGGCCATCCCACCACCACAATGAGTAGCGATCCTCATATCTACCATAAAATAGCCTTTGAAACCACTAAACCACCCTCCTAGCTGGTAAGTGGTTTTTGCAATTTGAATAGTGATTTTGCACTCACAACAAGAAGTTTTTAGTAGTTAGGGTGGTTTTAAGGAAAACTAGAGGTAATTTTAATGTTAGTGAGAATATTCTATCAATCCAAGCATATTCTGTCACCTTATGCTCACGTCAACATTACATCAGTAGTGATGTCATCAATTTCCTCTCCTCCTAGCCAACCGCCTCATGATTGGAGTTTTGTTTTTTGGTGCTCAACTTTAGAGGCCTCATTCTTAATCATACGGGCTCTTTTTTGTGAGCATTTTTTAATTTATGGTAGAATTTTGTAGGCTTCACAATGGTGCAATTAGTTTTTGATTTTGGTGTTTAGTTTTTTAGAAATTGTATATTTTCACAACTATTGTTGATCAATTCTCATTTTTTAAATTTCTAGGGCTCTGTTTGGACTCATATGGTAACATTTTTGGGTGCAATTTTTTAAAAGTGCATAATTTTTCATGTACTTTGTAGTGGTGTAATCAGATTAATCTCATTCTACATCAAAATTATACTTTCAACTTTGTGGCCTAATTTAGCATTTGCAATGTACTAATATCAAGACCACTTTATTGTTTTGGCTATGGTAGTTGTAATTGCACTAAGTATAAAGTGCCAAGATCATATATTGTTGGGGGGATCTTATGATTGAGTGAATTTGGGGGTGTGATCTTTTGATTCTAACTTTTTTTGCTAGTTGTAATCATGTCTCCTAATCTTTAGAAAGTCAAATGTGATTACTATGGGAAGAAAATGTATGTAACAAATGAATACATGTTGAAGCAACTTAATGATCTAAAATTACTTTATGAACTTCATCAATTGAGACAACTTTGCATTGTTAATGGCATCAATTTTCTAGATTCTTCTAATCCAACATCTGTAGATACATCTAATGTGGACACATAATTTAGGGATGAGAAGTGTAGTTAGATGACATGCATTAAGATGTCATCTCAATCACATGTTGCTCCATCTAAATCTAATGTTGGTACATCCATGGATTCTAGTGATTCTTTACAACAGGTCCATATCAGTGTTCCTGATTCACCTTAATGTTATTCCTATTTATCATATATATAATCCTTGTTTGCAGAGTCTCACATTTCTAATTTGGAGGACACTATTTGGGACAATCATCTCCTCCTTTATGTTAGCTCTTATGAAGTTACATCATCTCCTTTGGATGTGATGAGGGCAAATTCAGACCCTCTTGTTCTTTCTCCTCATCATTTATCATAGTTTGGCATTGGGTTGGAGATCCTTAAGTAGCATGGAGGACTCATCTTCATTGTCTTTAGATCATGTTCTACATTCATTTCTACTAGGTTCTGGGTTGTTACTTTCATTAGTTTGGCTTGGGATCCCTACCTTGATTTTGGCACCTTTCGATATTGACATAGCAACACTTGGGCAAAGTTCAAAGACATCATATATCTCGAGCTTTCTTCCCTCACATTCATTTCAAGAATGGGAAGACATCTTGCATTAATTTTTGGTTTTGTTTTTGCCTAAGGGGAGTGTTGGGTCCCAAAATAGCTTATCCCAATCCCTAGAACATTATTCAATCTCTGAAGCTAGGGATGTCGTCAAGGAGGTGAAAAAGGAGTCATCAACATGATAAGGATGATCAAGGTCCAATGGGTAGGAGTGGGTAATCTCCTCTTTTCTTTTGACTCAGCTAAGACAAAGAGGTTGTTCCTAGAGGTATCCCCTAATAGGGATTAGCAATAAAACTAAATATTTTCAAACTCACATCATTGCAACAGTACCCAAATTGTTGTTTTAATCCCCTAATACAATCACTAGATTAAGACAAGCTTGTTGTACTCAAACCTCTATTTAAGCTGATTAAAAGCACTCTTGCAATAGTGGAAGGTGCTAGTGTGCATATTTGGTTTGCTAAAATTGGCACTAGGAAGGCTCACTAACAATATTTCTTGTTACAATGTTGCACCATAACAATGCATACAATTTTAACTACTTTTATTTCACACTTGATAGATTTGTTTTAGTTTTAAAAGAGGTGTGGGTGACCAGATATTTATAGACTGGTGCATATTCAGATGGGCTATAGAGTCCATAGTTCAACAGAGGATAAGATAATGCAAAAATGGAAACATGCACTTTCTGAATACCCAGATGCAAAAAAACAACGACTAGTGAGGAATATACTTAGTAATCCTTTATCAAAATGCAATAATCCATATATAACCATAGAATAGTTCATCACATAGTATGTAATGTTTTCAAGATTTGTCCTATTCATCTGATCAATGGTTACAATCATACCACGAAGTGTGGCAAGAGAAAACCCTAGTTGCAATTTAGGATTTCCTTGAAAAATTACATGAGAGAAAGGAGAAGTTCATACACTGATTATTGAATACAAACTCAAATATTTATATAGCCTAAGACTATATACACTATTGGAGAACTAGAACATTTTTTCTTTGAAACCCTAGAGAGCCATGCACTTTTGTTGCTTGAAAAATGCCAAAAGACCAACCCTTTGAATGAGTTCCATTCATGTATTTATAGTGTTTGCTTGAAATTTAGATATGATGGAGGAATGGGCAAGAAAACCCTAAAATCCCACCAACCACCATAAATTCACCAACTTCAGTGACTCAATTCACATTAATGGCAATCTGCATGGGTTTCAAGTCCATCTAGAAGTTGTGGGCAATTATCGCTTTTAATATTTATGCCCTTTTTAAGAATTGTGGAAATCTGAGGGGGTACTGGAAGTGGAAGTTTGGGAGGAGTCCAGACATGTGAAACTTCAAGGCAAGTTAGGAAATGTCCTGATCAAGATAGGAGCCCCGCCAAAGAAGGAATGAGAAAGAATGAGGGAGCTCAAGGGGGACAGGGATATATCTTGGTCTCTTGAGAAACTCTACCAAGGAAGACATAAAAGGGAAACAAAAGAAACAAGGGAACCAAGGAATTGTAGGAAAATAAGGACATGGATGCATCCAGACTCAGTGTGAAGATCAGCTAAAGGGAATTAGAAACCTCTCGTAGGGGAGAAGGTGGAAGAGAAGAGGAGGTGGGGAAATAAAGGGGATATGGACGCATGTCCTGACCCATATGGAAGCTCTAGCATGTCCAGCAGGGGAAAAAGTTCCTCCAGGATAAAAAGACCAACAAAACTTAGGATTTTTTCAAGATTTTCTCACAATTTTAATAGAGTTCTAACACTTTCCAAGACACACAAAACAAGGGAAACACATAGGGGCATCTTAGGAAAATTTTGATGAATTCAACATGATATTGCAATTTCAAGACATGGAAAATAAAGGTCTCAATAGTGGATTTAGTTGAGGATGTGTGCCTAAAAAGGATAACAAGAATCCAAAACATATCTGGGGAGACCACAAAAATTTGAACGGGAAATACACAACACAAACACACCATTATGATCAATAGTGGTCAAGATTACATGAGGTTCAAAATATGAAATATATAACCTAAATTCATGTTTCAAAATCAAAGGACAACATTGTTGAAATACACAAGACAACTGAGAGGGTGTGAATTAGTTGTCATAAGAACTTAACTTCATATGAATATCAAACCATCAACTACTTAATTATTGATAATCAGATTTAACCATGAAAGCATGAAACCATATACTTAATCACAATCACACATTCAACACAGTAGACACCATATTTTTTACATGGAAAACCCTAAAAGGGATAAACCACGGTGGGTGTTAGCTCACAGAAATATAATTATTATATCAATATCAAAAAATAGAGGCTCATTTCCTACGAGGCTCACTACCCAAAATGTTCACTACAAAGATCAGCTCACTGCCAAGGGTTGGTGAACTGATTTGATAGAACCTACTCCATGCTTGAGTTTAGTTCCATTAAAGCATAATATAACTCCTCTACTATACTCTTTTTACACCTTTTCACTTATCTTCACATTTCCTCCCAAGGATATCTTTTTCACAACTTCATTACATGTTTTTATACAATTCATCAACCTTAGAATGTACATCAAGGTCAGCATTACATTCATCAATCGTTGGAACAATCTCCAAGGCCGGTATTACAAACATACATAAAATAGGTATGGACCTAATACAAAAATTTGCTAAGGAAAAGATGTAAATATGTATGTGGATCATGTCACGCCTTAGCTAGGACTTAAACACAATCCTTCACGCCACAACATGCTTCTACAATCTTCAATGCATCTCTGCAATTAGTGAAAATAACCAAGTCGGCCAAGACTGTAGTTCACACTAAGTCTTTTAGGAACAATCTTCAACCATGATCCAGATCTCTCTTCACGAACCAATCTGAAGGTAGGAACATGATCAAGAGACATCCACAAGCACACTATAATCACCAGGAACATCCGCACAACCTCTAACCACTTTATGCATGAGATTCTTCAATCTGGAGCACATAAGCTTAACTTTCATCAATTGTCATAAAGAAATAAATCGCTTGCGGACCACCAAACCATGAACCATTAGAGTTGAAGGCACTTATAATCATTACAAACTTAATTCTAGAACCATAGACTGTAGAACATCAATGAGGAGAAATGCAGAGTAGAATACATTCCCTCTGTCACAACTAAATACACAAAAAAACCAAGTTTCACTCTGGTAAACAAACTCACCCAAATCTTCATGCGGAGAGCTCAAACTCAAAACATAACATCTTCAGACATGACTCTAAATAAATTCTTAACCACAGGTAAATATATTCAATCTTCAGGAAATGCGGAGCAAACTTCTGGACTGTTCTTCTGAATACAATACACTATTTTCCATTGCAACACACTGTTTCCACCGGAGGAGCTAATTTTCTCAATATCCTCAACATCAAGATCACTTACATAAGTAAATACAAAGCATCTCACTCATTATAAGCTAGCAACAAAATAGGAGCACAGTTGACACCATGACAACATGGATATGTTGACATTAATGACAACATCGATTAGGCACATACTTGCAATGATCTTCCTCTTGTCATTGATGGCAACATATGATGTGAAAAATTGTAAAGATAATCAAGACAATATTCTCCCCCTTTCTCTTTACACATCTTTACCCTTTCTTTTCTAAGTTTTTCACATGATTTCTCCCCCCTTTGACATTAGTGGCAAAGGGCACATACTTGCATCCTGCTTCTTTGCTCCAACTGAACTTTCTCTAATATCAATACTTTCTTTTTTAGAAACTCATACCGGTAACATTTAGCTACTCCTGTTGAGAGGTAGCTCTCAGAACTTCAATCCAGATCAAGGAATGAGACTTTGGGGCATCACTGGACTGATACAATTCTATGCATCTTAGTTTAGGGCAGGAGGGGTAATGACCCCTAGTTTTTCTCTGAGATACTTAAAAGTATCCCTAGGTAGAGGTTTGGTGAAGATATTTGCAATCTGATCCTTTGTGGTCACATATTCCAACTTTACTTCATTTTCTATCACTTTTTCTCTTAGAAAGTGATACGTTATAAAAATATGCTTTGTTCTTGAGTGCATCACTAGATTCTTTGAAATATTTATAGCACTTGTATTATCACAGAAGATTGCAACTAGATCTTCATACACAACTCTTATGTCCCTCAAAGTTTACTTCATCTATAACACTTGAGTACAACAGCATGTTGCAATATATTCTACTTCTGCAGTTGACAAAGAGACTGTGTCTTGTTTCTTGGTTAGCCATGAAACCAATCTATTACTCAAAAAGAAAGCATCTCTGCTTGTACTTTTTTGTCATCAACATCTCCCGCCCAATCAACATCTATATAAGAACTGAGTGTGAAATCATTATTCTTTGGATACCATAAGCCATGATTCAGTGTGCCTTTCAAATAGCTCAAGATTCTCTTTACTGCCATCACATGTGATTCTCTTGGATCTGCTTGAAATCTTGCAACAAGACAAACTACATGCATAATATTAGGTCTGGTTTGACTTATATAAAGCAATCCTCCAATCATGAATCTACACTTTTTCTAATCAGTCTTGGGTGATTCATCAATTTTTCTCAACTTGCAGCCAATCACCATAGGAGTACATACCAGTTTAGAGTCTTCCAACCCAAAATTCTTCAACAACTCTTTCACATACTTAGAATGAGATATGAAGATTCCTTTATCTGATTGATTGATTTGCAAAACCAGAAAGAAATTCTTCTCACCAAATATAGACATCTCAAACTCTTTTTGCATTTCACTAGCAAATTTTATACACATACCTTCATCGCCTCCAAAGATGATATCATCAACAAAGACTTCAACAATCAAGATTTGATCACCATTAATCTTGAAATAGAGATTACTGTCAGTAGTACCTTTATTGAACCCTAACTTCAGTAAGTACTTATCCAACCTTGCATACCAGGCTCTAGGAGCTTGCTTAAGTCCATACAATGCTTTCTTCAACCTGCATACCATATCACTTTGATCTGATAGTTGGAATCCTTCCGGTTGCTCAATGTAGAATTCATCTTCCAATGTACCATTCAAAAATGCAGACTTCACATCCATCTAATACACTTTGAAATCTTTGTGAGCTGTAAATGCCAAAAACATTCTAATTGCTTCAATTCGAGCTACTGGAGAAAAGGCCTCTTCAAAATCTATTCCTTCAATTTGAGAATATCCTTTGCACATAAGGCTTGCTTTATTCCTTACAACTTCTCCATTTTAATTTAGCTCATTCTTGAAAACCCATTTGGTCCCAATAACATTTTAGTCAGTAGGTCTAGGAACTATTTCCCAAATTTCATTCTTTTCTATCTGCATTAGTTCTTCCTTCATTGCCTTTACCCAATTTTCATCATTACAGGCTTCATTTACAGTTTTTGGTTCAACTGTAGAGAGCAAACAGTAATTGACTTGTTCTTCTGCAATTCTTTTCCTCGTTAGTACTCCTTTGTTTTTGTCTCCAATAATTTGTTCTTCAGAGTGATTGACTCTTACATACCTGGGGTCTTAGCAACACTTTTCGGAGCCTTTTCTTCATCTTTAATGTCTTCTTGTTCAACCTTTTCTTCATATGTCATAGCAGTGAGTTCATCTGATTTATAGCCACACCGATCTGATGTTCTTCTTTTGTCTTCATCCACCATCACATTTGTACTCTCAACAATCTTTTTCAGCCTTTTGTTGTAGCACCGGTACGCCTTACTCTTGGTAGAGTATCCAAGGAAGATTCCTTCATCACATAGCTTGCATCAAATTTACCTAGATCTTCATCTCTTCTGATATAGTATTTTCTTCTAAAGACTTTGAAATATTTTACTATAGGAGTTCTTACATACCACAATTCATAGGGAGTTTTAGTACCATTTCCTTTCACTTGAACTTTGTTTTGAATGTAGACAACAGTATTTATAGATTCTTTCCAAAAAAATTCTAGAAGACCTCCTTCCTTCATCATTTTTCTAGCAGCCTCTTGAACTATCATGTTCTTTCTTTCCACAACTCCATTCTATTGAGGAGTCCTTGGTACAGACAATTGTCTTTTTATTCCTTGCTCTTCACAAAAAATGTTGAATTCCTTTGATGTGAACCCACCTCCTCTATCAGACCTCAAGCATTTGATTTGCAGCTCTATTTCATTTTCAACCATTGCCTTGAAGGATTTGAACTTTTCTAGGGCTTCGGATTTGTCTCATAGAAAAGTAACCCAAGTCATTCTAGAATAATCATCAATAAGCAACATGAAGTACCTGTCACCTTGTAGACTTCTTATCCTTGTAGGACCACATAGGTCTGTATGTACTAGATCCAGCAAACCGATAGAAAATTGCTCTTTGCTCTTGAAACTTGTTCTTGTCTGCTTCCCCAACTGACATTCCTTACAAATGGTATTAGTGGGTTTCACAAGTTTTGGTAAATCTCTCACAGTCTGACCTAAACTTATCTTTACCAGATTATCAAAGTTTATATGACACATCCTTCTATGCCACAACCAACTCTCATTTGCTTAGGCTAATAAACAATAATAATTAGTCCCTCTTAATTGATAGATGTTACCTCTGGTCTTCTTACTGGTAGCAATCATAGTTCTAGAGCTTTCCATGATCTTACACCCATTGTCTTTGAATCTCAGATCATAACCTTTGTCACACATCTGACCAACACTCAAAAGATTATGCTTCAAACCCTTCACATATAGGACATTGTCAGTATTTTGCTTTCCATCAAATGAAATAGATCCTTTTCCACAAATCTTACCAGCTGCATTGTCTCCAAACCTAACCAGTCCCCCGTCATATTTTTCCAAACTCACAAACTTAGTTTTGTCACCAATCATGTGATGTGAGCATCCACTATCAATAATCCATTTATCATTATCTTTCTCAACCTAAACAACCAAAGCACTTTCTTCCATTGGTTTTTCTTCCTTCGCACAACTAGTAGAATTAGTAGACATAGGTTCTTCTTTAATAGCAATAAATAAGCATTCATTTGCACTAGTACTAGCATCATCAGATTCATCATCAATCACACCTTCATCATCAAAATCTCTAACATAGTACCATTCCTTTGGAGCTCTAGGCCTATTCTCAAATCTTTTTCTATTCCTTTCAATTCTTTTAGGACATCTGGAAGCATAATGACCTACTTTACCACATGAAAAATATTTGAAAGGTAATTTGCCTTTGAACTTACCAGAACCTCTTTGCAACCTATCAACACAGTTAGCTTCAATTTCATCAAAGTCATCATCAGGATCCACCTTATATTTCTTAGCTCTGGAGATCTTTTCTAAAGTATTGGCTTTAAAAGCTATCTCAACTTTCGGCAGGGCATCACCAAATTCTCTCATCTCAAAGGCTATAAGATTTCCAAGTAATTGATCCCTATCAATAGTTTTCACAATCATTATTTCTTCAATTGCAGCTACCTTGTGACTATAGGACTTTGGTAGTGATCTAAGAATTTTCATCACAACTTCCTTATCACCAATGATTCCTCCCATTCCCTTTTTCCATTAACAAGTTCATCAACTGTTTGCATGAAGGCTGTAATGTTCTCATCTTCATTCATCTTTAAAATCCCATATTTTTCTTTCAGACCTTGTAGTTTGGTTTCTTTTATAGAATCATCTCCTTCATACAGTTTCTACAACTTTTTGCAAACCTCATTTGCAGATTCTAGATCCATGACTTTTATCAACTCAGTATTAGTCAAAGCACTCAACAGAGCATCTCTCACTCTTATATTCAATTGATATTCTTTGATTTCATCTTTAGTTGTCAAACCATTTTTAGGCATGATATATTTTGATTCTATAGCTTTCCACACTTTGTAACCAAGAAAAGGAGATGGCTTTTCATTCGTACCTTCCAAAGAGCATAATTTGTCCCCTCAAACTGTGGAGCTTCCTTTTTAAAAGACATCCTGGATCTTCCTCAAGCTATTAGGCTTTTTTTTGAGGAAATTGGCTCTGATATTAATTGTTGAAATACATAGGACAACTGAGAGGGGGGGTGAATCATTTGTCACAAGAACTTAACTTCATATGAATATCAAACCATGAACTACTTAATTACTGATAATCATATTTAACCATGAAAGCGTGAAACCATAGACTTAATCACAATCACACATTCAACACAGTAGACACTAGATTGTTTACGTGGAAAACCCCAAAAGGGAAAAACCACGGTGGGTGTTAGCCCACAGAAATATATATGTTATATCAATACTGAAAAATAGAGGCTCACTGCCCAAAATGCTCACTGCAAAGATTGGCTCACTGCCAAGGGTTGGTGAACTGATTTGATAGCATCTACTCCATGCCTGAGTTCAATTCCATTGAAGCACAATATAACTCCTCTACTCTGCTCTTCTTACACCTTTTCACTTATCTTCACATTTCTGCCCAAGGATATATTTTTCTCAACTTCATTACATGTTTTTATACATTTCATCAACCTTGGAATGTACATCAAGGTCAGCATTACATTCATCAACCATTGGAACAATCTCCAAGGTTGGAATTACAAACATACATAAAATAGGTCTGGACCCAATATAAAAATTTGCTAAGGAAAAGATGTAAAGCTGTATGCAGATCATGTTGCACCTTAGTTGGGACTTAAACACAATCCTTCACGCCACAACATGCTTCTACAATCTTTAATGCATCTCCGCAATTAGTGAAAACAACCAAGTCGACCAAGACTGGAGTTCACACTAAGTATTTTAGGAATAGTCTTCAACCATGATCCAGACACAGACCAATCCTAAGGTGGGAACATGATTAGGAGACATCCACAAGCACACTGTAATCACCAGAAACATTTGCACAACCTCTAACCACTTTATCCATGAGATTATTCAATCTAGAGCACATAAGCTTAACTATCATCAACTGTCATAAAGAAAGAAATCACTTGTGGACCACCAAACCATGAACCTTTAGATTTGAAGGCACTTATAATCATTACAAACTTAATTCCAGAACCATAGACTGTAGAACATTAATGCAAAGAAATGCGGAGCAGAATAGTTTCCCTCTGTCACAATTGAATACACAGAAAAATGAGGTTTCACTCCAGTAAACACAACTCACCCAAATCTTCATGCGAAGAGCTCAAACTTGAAACATAGCATCTTCAAACATAACTCTAGATAACTTCTGAACCACAGATAAATATATTCAATCTTTAGGAAATATGGAGAAAACTTCTAGACTGTTCTTCTAAATACAATACATTGTTTTCCATTGCAACACATTGTTTCCACCAAAGGAGCTAATTTTCTCAATATCCTCAACATCAGGATCACTTACATAAGTAAATACAAAGCATATCACTCATTATAAGCAAGAAACAAAATATCAATGACAACACCGATTAGGCACATACTTTCAACAAACATTACTCATGAAAAGTAATGCTTTAAATGTTGACTGTGAATGAGCAGCTCCATGAGTTTCCGTTCCAGATTCACAAAGTGGTAAACATTAAACTCAAACTTCTTAGCCACTTCATATGTCCCAAGCCACAATGGATCAAACTTACCATGCTTCCCTTTTTCTTTAGATTTAGCATTCCAAAGGAGAACCAAATCACTACTTTGGAAGTCCCTTGATACAGTATTTTTATCAAATAAGCACTTCATTGTCTGCTTATGATCCAAGTTTTTATCATGTGCAACCCTTCTTTGATCCTTTAACTTAGTTGATTGATCCTCTAGGAAAATGTGTCACATTAATCATCCTCTGCATCATGCTACAACTGATAGATTGGTAACTCCATGCTTATCAAAGTCTTAAGCTCTGCTCCATACACTAGTTCAAATGGGCTTCTACCTATGGATCTTTTGAAAGTTATCTTATCAACCCATAGAGCATATTTCAAATTGTCATCCCATTTTCTCTTGTTCTGATCCAATGTCCTTTTTATAATCTTCATCAGGCTTCTATTACTTGACTCTTCTTGTCCATTGCTTTGGGGATGATATGGAGACAAATGCACTAGGTTTATACTAAATTTAAAACACATATTCAACATTTCTTAAGACCTGAAGCACATTGCATTATCAACCAAAATCTTGGCAGACACTCCAAATCTAGTTATTATGTTGCTGATCAAGAAATTAATTACCACCTTGAAAATTACATTTCGAGTAGGGACTGCCTCTACCCACTTGATGAAGTAATCGGTAGCCATGAGTATCCAGTTATATCAATTACTGGATTTTTCTTGTATCTCTCTAATGAAGTCAATTCCCCATTACTGGAAAGTTGCATCAACTATAAGGGGAAAAAGGGGAAGTACTCCAACAAATTTCACTTACTAGAAAACTATTGGCAAACATCACATCTTCATATCTTCTGTGCTACATCCTTGAACAAAGTAGGCCACTAGTACGTAGCTCTAAGAATTTTATAGAAATTAGTTTTAGCTTTGAAGTGTCCCCCACAAATGCCATGGTGACAATCCCTCATGACTGTATCAACTTGCTCTTGGTCCAAACATTTGAGCAACACACCTTTGTGATTCCTCCACGTTAATTCATTTTGGAACATCACATATCTTTGAGAATTTAGCTTGAGCATCCTTTTTTGATTCTCATCCATACATGGTGGACAATTCATATTTTTAAGGTAAACTATTACATCTTTGTACCACACATAATCAATCAATCTACAATGAGAACCTGAACATCTTCTACATTCATCTCATATACTTGTACTGCCTCCAAATTTGAATTATCCATTAGCTTAGCCAAACCTTGGACTCTAACCGTCTTTGTGACCTATATATCCATGTCATACTCTTGGATCCTATTGCTCCATCTACACCTTCTACCTAACTGTTGTATAAATATATCCTTCACTGTTGTATGTGGCACATATCCTATAGTCCTAGTACTTGTAAGGTACAATCTTAAATTTTTCATGGCCTTAACCAATGCATTAGCATGTTTTTCCATTATAGAATATTTCAACTCAGCCACCTATAATGATTTACTAAAAAATGACAGAAGTTGTTCATATCCTTCTTTATTCTTTTGGAGCCAAACAACAAGAACAATATAAAATGAAGAAAAAGAGAATAGCTGAAGGGGTTTAGAGTAATTTGGACTTATCAGTATCAACACCTCCTTTATAGCTTCTTTGATGTCTTTGAATGCTTTAGCCAGTTCCACAGTCCACACAATTGATTGTCCTTTCTTGAGCATTTTTGAAATGGCTTTACTCTTCTCTGCAAAATTAGGAACAAACCTCCTAAAAAAATTTATTTGACCGAAGAAAGATTGTATTCCTTTAATTGACTTAGGCCGAGGGATAAGGTGAATAGCCTTGACTCATTTTGGGTCTATTCTTACCCCATCCTTTGACATAATATATCCCAATAGCTATGTCGCAACAACTTGTCTTCTTTAACACTGAATATACATTTCTTGGGATTAAGCAAAATCCCATACTCTAAACATCTCTTGAAGATTATTTAAAGGTTCTTGCAATGCTCATCTCTTTCTTTCAAGAATATTTTTAGGTCATCTTGATAGACCACCATGATCATGTCAATGAGACCAGTAAAAGCCACATCCATGTCCTGCTGAAATATTGACCTTGCATTCTTCAAGCCAAATGGCATCCTCACATCTACATAGATACCCCACGGAGTTGTGAATGTTGTCATGTACTCTGACTCCTTGACCATTACTTGATTGTATGCAGAGAATCCATCCATCATGGACATCAACACTGATCTAGTTACTTTTTGTAGAAAATTTGGTCAATGCTTGGGAGTGGGTACTTATCCTTAAGAGATTTGATATTCAAGTTTCTAGAATCCACACACAACCTGATTTCCCCGTTCTTCTTTCTTACTGGGACATTGTTGGATACTCATTCAGAATGTCTAAAATGTTTAATTATGCCTCCCTTTTATAGCTTCATTATTTCCTTTTGCACCTTGGGATCTATGGTAGGGTTTATGGGTCTTTTATTATGTCTGAAAGGCCTTGTAGCAAGCTGAAGTGGAATAGTATGCTAAAACAAGTGCTCTTTGTATGCCTTTAGTTCATCATAGGACCATGCAAAACACTTCTTAAATTTTCTCAGCAAGGCAATTAGCATCTATTTCTCATGAGGTTTCAGTTTCTTTCTTATGTATACTATTTTTGGTGCATCCTCAGTTCCAAGGTTGACACCTTCAACATTTTCTTCTTCAACTAGTTTACCTTTGCTTTTCTAATGATCAATATTGTCAAACATTCTCTCAAGTGCCACTAATCATTTAGGAATTGTATTTGTTTTCAATTGTACTATCTCACTTCCAAACAAGGTTTCCTTACCATATTCAGCCTCCACCATGGGCTGCTAATCAATTAAGTGGTTGTCAAATTCATCCATGCAATTCAAAAAATTGTAAATTTGATTATTGTCCTTAAAAACCTACTAACTATATATGTTATTTGAGATTGTTGCCCTAGTGAGAACTTCAACACCATAATGGCCAAAGGAAGAAGAAACTGATTGCAGATTAAACTTTAAACCAGCAATAGCCAACACATCTTCCCTTTCATTTCCACTTCTCTCGATCCACTCAATGCCAATAGCATCAAATATCTCTAGAATATCCCAAACAACATTTTGATATGATCTTAGCTTGTTGCCTTTGGCGTTGTAAACATTTTTGATCTGTTATTCCACCAACTTAGAATCTCCTAAGATTTTAAAATATTTCACTTCGTGCTTGTGAGAAACATTCAATCCAAGCAAGAGGGATTCCTACTCAACTATGTTATTGGTGCACTAGAAATCAAGCCTAAAGGAAAGCCTGAAATGTTCACCATCTGATGAAATTAATACAACTCTTGTACATGATTCATCCCTGGAATATGCACCATCAAAGTACATCATCCATAAATCACTTACATTATAATCAAGAGTAGCAAGAGAGGAAGGTCAAGTATCAATGTTGTAATGATCTTCATTGCAGTACTCTATGAAATGATCAATGCTTGTATTGAAGAAATTAGCATCATTGTTAGATTCTGCGAGAAGTGAGAACCCAACCAGGATCTGATGTCAGTCATAGATCATATATACTCCAGTCAATAAATGATCGAAGATCAAAGTAGTGGAATGGAGAGAGAATCCTGAAAGATAGAATCAAGAGACAATACTGCAAGAGAATTTTGAGAATGCTCACGTAACTCTCACTAACTAGTTACCGAATTGGTATTCAAACTAGTTAAGGTGAGAGGAGAGTGTTGTATATATAGAAAATAATGGGCAAATACATCCAAGAGGTGTAATAACTCCAACTACCTAAAATAGGCAAAATTTTTACCTACTTGGTAAATGCCAAAACATGTGGCATAACTAGCTCAAGTGAAGACAGAAAGGAGGTGGCACATAAAGCCAAAAGAGGGTGTGAAACCCAACTACCCATGTGTGGGAGAGAGTGACACATGTAGTTGATGCATTTATTTACATGTCATCATAATAACCACATCTAGTAAACCTAAGCAAGCTTAATAATGTGTAGAAAAAAGAAATATCCCTAAGGAAAATAAAAGACCTACACTAACTCCCCCCCTTAAGCATAGCTTAAGTGGGTGAAAAGATATGGGTCCCAACAAATGAAGTCTAATGAGGTACCCATGTACAAAGAATTCCCCCCCAAAAAGAAGAATCCCCCCACAAAGGAATAGCCCCCCTTAAATAGAGAGAGAAAACACCCCCCAGAGTAGAGAGAGTGAAAGTGAAGTACTAAGAAGCCTCTCCTGAAGTAGACATTGGTCGTACCCCCAACAAAGCTCATAGATGAAAGAACTTGCTCTCAATGAAGGATATGGTGAATATGTTTGTGATTTACTCCAATGTCTAAATGTACTTGAGATCAATAATGTTTGCATGAATCAACTCTCGAATGTAGTGTATATGTATCTCAATGTGTTTTGTCCTCTAGGGATGGACTGGATTGTTTAAGATCTGTATTGTACTATGATTATCAGAAAAAATGACTATGGGATTTGTAAATGAAATGCCAAATGTAGTGAGAATATTCTGAAGCTAGATGGCCTCAGTGGTGGCAGTAACTACCCCTCAATACTTAGCCTTTGTAGATGAAAGAGCAATTGCAGACCGCTTCTTGCTTGACCAACAAACTGAAACAAAACCAAGTGAGAAGAAATACCTTGAAGTAGTCTTGCAATCCTGAGAATCACCTACCCAATCTGAATCTGTGTATCCCACCAAGTGAAAATCCACGTTGGCTGCATCGTGAATGCCATAATTGTGAGTGCCATGAACATAGTAGAGAATTCACTTATCTATTTTCCAATGCAACTCATATAGTTCATGCATAAATTGAGAGACCATGACCATAACATATGAAATGTTAGGCCTTGTGTGAGTCAGATAGATGAGACCCCCAACAAGTCATTAGTATAAAGTGCCATCAACCAAGGGTGAAGAACACTTAGCCTCAAGTTTGACCTTGAACAAAAATGGAGTCGGTGTAGGCTTACATTTAGCCATGCAAAATCTGGAGAGCATCTCAAGTGAATACTTGGGTTATCCCATGAAGATACCCGAAGATGACTGAGTGATCTCAATCCCTAAGAAGTAGTGCAAAAGACCTAAGTCTAATATCAAAAATCAATCATGTAGAGTAGTTTTCACTACCTTGATGGTGGATGAGTGACTCCCTGTGATCAACAAATCATCAACATAGAGAACCAAGAATGTCAGAGTAGCATCTTGTTGCAAAATATAGACATTTAGATTAGAATGGCATCAAGTGAACCCAACTGATAGAAGGAAGGAGTCCATCTTGGCATACTAGGCTTGAGGATCCTGTTTGAGGCCATAGAGAGACTTTCGAAGATGGAAAACAAGTGAAGGGTCCTGAATGAACCCATATAGCTAGTCCATATAGATTTCCTCCTGAAGGTCACCATGAAGAAAAACACTCTTCACGTCTATTTGATGAACTTCCCAACAATTGGATGCAACTCTAGAAAGTACAAGTCAGATGGAATTCATTTTGGCTACTGGCACAAACATCTCAGAGTAGTCAATCCCAGGCACTTGGGAGAATCCTTTGGCGACCAAGCGAGCCTTATGCTTGTCAACTGACCCATCCACTGCAAATTTTGTTCAATAGATCTAGTTGCATTGAACAAGTTTTCTTCCCTTAGGAAGAGGGACTAAATCCCAAGTATGATTCCTTTCCAAGGAACCAAACTCTTCTTGCATAGTAGCATCCCACTCGGGGACACCATAAGCTTCCTGAAAGTCTGTGGATTAGAGTTTGAAGCAACGAAGAGATGTGGAGCCTACTAAAATTATGACCTTGTTCTTCTAGTATCAAAAAGATCACCAACCCAATCATCTGTTGACTTCAAGGTCTGATGAGCCCAAAGAGGCCCTGAGGTAGGAGAATTTGGAGGAGAATCATCAACCTCTGAATGATGACTGTGAGAAGAGGGTGAATACTCATCATCACTATCGCTATCTGAAGTGGAGGAAGAAGATTCCTCATCATGATTAGGAGGATTAAGATCCTCTGAAGAATTGTCATCATGCAACAATGTCTCCAATGTGATGGTGGATGGAGAAGTGGTAAGAGAAGAAATTGAAGAGTCCTCGAAACAAACACTCCTCTTGATGATCAACTCATGTGTAGTGGGATGGAGAATCCTGTAGCCCTTGACACCATCTGGGTACCCAACAAATATGCAAGGCTTGCTTTGTGGATCCATAGTCTAGCATTTCTCTGCTAGAATGTGGGCCCATGTAAGAGAACCAAACAATTGAAAGTGCTTAACTATGGGTTTCTGACTGGTCCAAGCTTGGAAAGGAGTTTCCCCCTTTACATCTTTGTGAGGAACACGATTCTAGATGTAACATGCATAATTGATGGCCTCTTCCTAGTACTAAGGTGCCATAGACTTGGAGTGAATCATACAATTGGCCATCTCTTTCAAAGACCTATTGCATTCTACGACACCATTCTACTATGGACTATAGTGAACTGTGTACTAAAGATCAATGCCCTCAGAGGCACAAAACTGTTCAAACCTGTGGTTGACATATTCCCCCTATTATCTATACGTAGGATCTTGATGGCCTTTCCA
This sequence comes from Cunninghamia lanceolata, assembly GCA_027924645.1. Classification (NCBI taxonomy): domain Eukaryota; kingdom Viridiplantae; phylum Streptophyta; class Pinopsida; order Cupressales; family Cupressaceae; genus Cunninghamia; species Cunninghamia lanceolata. Next base: position 23,905,865 of record BSBN01001272.1, read on the forward strand.
AATTATTTCTTTGCAAAAGCTTTGAAGTCTTGAAAAGACTCAAACACCTCATACTTTTGCTTGAGAAAATAAACCCAAGTGTATCGTGAAAGATCATCACTGAATGTCAAAGCATATCGAGCCTTGTTGAAAGAATGATGTGGAAATGGTCTTGCCGAGTCACTATGTACCAAATCTGGAAGCTGTGTTGCCCTCCATGCTTTGCCTTTGTCATATTTCTCCTTAGGATGATTACCAAGAATGCATCCCTAAAAAACTCCATCAGAAAATTAAATTGGAGGCAGCCCTAAAACCATGTCCTGTTGATTGAGTTGCTGCAAGTAGCGGCAATTCAAGTGGCCAAACCACTGATGCCACGAATGACTCACCTCATCTGACTGAGTGAGTAGTACTGTTGAAGGAGAGTTAGAAACAAAGTGAGAAAATTGATACAGTCTAGAATGATGATCTATTTTTCCCACAACAACCGTAGACCCATCGTGCAACTCACTAATTATCACTTTGTCTGGAGTGAACTCTATTGGGAATTAAGGTGTCTCAACCTTCGTAATTCCTTGCATTATTTATGTTTGTATTTATTAATTAATTGCCTATGTTGTAAATAAATTGTAAATTCTATATTGTCACATTGTGGGATGTGGCATGGTGATGTGTCATCCTACATGGAAGATGACAACTTGTAATTTTGTCCTCACATGAGGAGATAGGCGTCCCACTTAGTGGTAGGAGAATGTTGCCATGTGTCAGCATCTTGGATGTTGTGTAAGGGAATCTTGACTGAAACGGTTATGACGGATTGCTATGATAGAATCTATGACATGTAAGAGTCAGAAATAGAAGCTTGTAAGACATGTGTCTTGAAGCATATTTGAAAAAGGCATATTTGGGCACCCCAAGGTGGACTATGACATGTTGTAAGAGAATATGCTATTTATAGCCTGTGTATGACAGATTCTCTTACAACTGTAAGTTGTAACCGCTGTGACAGATTCTATGACGGTCGTAAGTGTCGTAAGAGCATCTGTCATAGCCCATTTTAGAAATAGGTGACCTCTTTGGGATGGGAGCTATGGACAAGTGTTAAGAATATTCTACAATGTTGACCAAGTGTCCTTAGGCGTGGGTTTTGGGCCATAAGGCCATGTTGGACGCCCATTCCAAGTTTGGACAAATAATGCCTTGTATATGCTATATAAACAGATGCTTGGAGGTGGAGTTGTAACATAGGTTTTATAGGTACTGTTATGCTGCCGGTTTGACTCCAGACACGAGTGTCAAAGACCATTGAAGCTTGCATTGCAAGTGTATTGTAAACAACTTTCAGATTTGTTAATACATTGTGCAGGTTTCTGAGTGTGGGGTTTTTCACTCGATAAGGGTTTTCCCCACCGTATATCTTTGTCTCTCTTCTTCTGTCTTCTTTCTGGTTCATGTGTATTGCTGCAATATCTCTTTTAGATGTTCTATGTTGCTATAGTTGTAAGGATTAATTTGAATTTGCATAGCCCTCTCCTCATTGGATTAGTGTAGGAAGCATTTTCCGCACACCTACCTTCCTTTCAGTTGGTATTAGAGCCTGGCCAATTTTGGTCTTAGCTGTTGGGTACAGGTTTTTTGAGCTGATCTTAAGTTGAGTGGGAGTCTATGCAGAGTATTTTGAATTCTATTGCAGCAAGGAGATGGCAAGCACATATGGAAGAATAGGAGTGGAGAAATTCAATGGCACTAATTTCGAGCTGTGGAAGCTCAAGATGAAAGACATGCTTGTAGACCGAGACCTCTGGGAAACTATTAGTGGAACTAAACTAGTTGCAATGTCACAAGCTGAATGGGATCTTAAGGATCGGAAGGCTAAGGATCTCATAAGACTTAGTCTTGCTGATTCTGTTATGTTAAATGTCCATGAGGAGACTACTACAAACTTGGTTTGGAAGAAGTTGGGAGATGTGTATCAAGCCAAATCCCTGGTTAACAAACTTTTCCTAAGAAAGAAGTTGTATTCTCTTTGAATGGAGGACAAAGGATCTGTTGCCGAACATATGAATGCTTTCAACATGCTAGTTGCACAATTAACATTTGTTGGTGTGAAGATGGAGGAGGAGGATCACTGTATGACCTTACTTTGTTCTTTGCCAGACTCGTGGGATCACCTTGTCATGGCTATTGGAAGCACCACATCCACATTCAAAATTGATGAAGTGGTATCTTCGCTATTATACAAAGAGATGCGGAGAAAATCTTCTAAGGCAGCCAAAGAGGCTCTTGCGGTTCGTGGAAGACCCAAGGAGAAAGGGAAAAAGAAGGACAAGAAATCTGAGAAGGGTATATCCAAATCCCGTGGGAGATCCAAATCTCCTATAAATTCCAAGGCTATCTGTTGGAACTGTGGTAAATCTGGGATTTCTGAAAGGAATGCAAAGAAGAAAAGAAAAAGAAGAAGACCCTAGATTCAGATTCTGACAAGTCACAAGATGATAGTGATGCTTTCATTGCAACATTGGCAACCCATGCATCTAATGATGTGTGGCTAATTGACTCTGGTGCATCATTCCACATGACCTCACATCGAGACTAGTTCACTAAGTATGTGGAGTTTGATGGTGGAAAGGTGTACTTGGGTGACGACTCTCATCTAAAGATTGTTGGTCGTGGAAGAGTCTCTATCCGATTCCTTGATGGTAGAGTGAAGGGAATCTTTGGGGTTATGCATATCCCAGGCTTAGCATGAAACCTACTTTCTGTAAGTAGTTTGAATGATGCAGGTGTGCAGGTTGTCTTTTCGAAAGAAGGATGCAAGATGACTAGGGGAGCTATTATGCTTGCTAAGGGTACTAGGAGAGGTACTCTGTTTCAGCTGGAGGCATGCATTTCACAATGCGATAGTTCTTCTGATTCAAGGAAGAGGGTAGCAGTCACTTCATCCCCACCATCTGAACGAGCAGTTAAGAAATCTGTTGTTTCTATTTCTGATGTTTGTAATCATGCCTTGGAAGTTAAGCTTCCTACTGAAAAGACAATGTTATGGCATAAGAGATTTGGCCACATTGGTGAGAATGGTCTACGTACCCTGAAAAATATAAACCTTGTTGAGGGGTTAGATGATTGTAATCTTGAGTTTGACTTTTGTGAACATTGCATTTATGGAAAGCAAAACCATGTTCAGTTTTATTCGAGTTCTCATAAGTCTTCTAGTGTGTTGGACCTTGTTCATTCTGATGTATTTGGTCCTGTTAATGTTCCTTCATTATCAAAATCTATATATTTTGTATCTTTCATAGATGACTATAGTAGAAGGACATGGATTTATTTTCTCAGAAGCAAATATGAAGTCTATAGTAAGTTTAAGGAGTTTAAGGCCTTTGTTGAAAATCAGACTGGTAAAAAGATTAAGTGTTTGAGAACTGACAATGGTGTTGAGTTATGTTCTCCAGAATTTGATAAATATTGCAGGGAACTTGGGATTGAAAGACATAAGACAACTCCATACACCCCGCAGCAAAATGGAGTTGCAGAAAGGATGAACAGGACACTGATGGAGAAGGCTAGGAGTATCCTTAGTGGAGCTGGCCTAGAACAAAAGTTTTGGGCTGAAGTTGTTGCCACTGCTTGCTATCTTGTTAATAGATCTCCTACATCAACTCTTGTTGGAAAGACACCCATGGAGGTGTGTTCTAGTAGAAAGCCTTCAATAAGGCATCTTCATGTGTTTGGTTGTGAGGCATATGCACATGTGCCTAGGGAGAAGCGGTCAAAATTAGAGAACAAGGCTGTTAAGTGTATCTTCATTGGCTATGGTGTCAGTGTGAAAGGATACAAGCTTTGGGACCCTGTGCCTGAAAAAGTGTTGTATAGAAGAAGTGTCATCTTCAGAGAGCTTACACCTTCTTCCACTATTTTACAACTAGAAGAAAAAGAAAAGAAAGAGGATGTTGTTCAGTTTCCTGCTACCCTTGAGAAGACTAAACAAAAAGACAATGTTGGACCTGATGACGAGGAGCGCTCTTGCAGCTTAGATGAAGAAGTTGAACCTCAACCTCAGCTCTTGAGGAGGTCTACATGGATAAGAAAGCAACCTGAAAGGTTTGGTTTTACATTGCTTGATTCTAGTTGTGCTTTTGCTTTGCTTACTAACAGTGACAAAGCTAGAATTGTATCAGAGGCTATGGACATGAAAGATACAGGTTCCTGGAAGGAGGCCATGGAGGATCAAATGGCTTCTTGGGAAAAGAATCAAACTTGGGACTTGGTGCCTTTGCCTCCTGGACAGAAACCTGTTGGATGCAAATGAGTGTTCAAGAAGAAATTTGGTGCAGATGGCAGTGTTGAGAAGTATAAGGCTAGATTGGTTGCGAAGGGGTATTTACAAGTGGAGGGTATAGATTATGGTGAGATCTTCTCTCCCATTGCAAAGATGACATCCATTCAATTCTTGTTGTCTCTTGCAGTAGCTTATGACTTAGAGGTAGAATAGATGGATGTGAAGATAACTTTCCTTCATGGTGATTTGGAGGAAGAAATCAACATGTCACAGCCAGAGCATTACATGGTGAAAGGTAAAAAAAAATTGGTTTGCAAACTTAAGAAGTCTTTGTATGGTTTGAAGCAGTCCCCTAGGAGATGATCCTTGAAGTTTGATGCCTTTGTGTTGTCAATTAGATTTGTGAGATTGAAATCAGATCACTATGTGTATTATAAGTTTGATGGTGATCGTATTCTCATTGTTGCACTATATGTTGATGATATGTTGCTCATTGGGAAGGGTAAGAATATGATTTCTGATTTTAAATCTCAGTTGTCAGCATATTTTGAAATGAAAGATTTAGGGGCAGCCAGGTACATTCTAGGAATGGAAATCAGAAGAGAAAACCAACAGAAAACTTTGGTTAAGCTAGAGTAAGTATGTGAAGACCTTGTTGGATAGGTTCAACATGGCAGATTGTAGACCATTGTGTGTTCCTGTTTCTTTGGGGACAAAGTTGTCTGTTGAGGATCATCCAAAATCTCTTGGTGAGGTGGAGGACATGAGCAGAGTACCTTATGCTAGTGTTGTTGGCAGTTTGATGTAAGCTATGGTCTGAACAAGACCAGACATTGCTTAAGCAGTGGGAGTCCTTAGTCGATTTATGGCTAATCCTGGACGAGTTCATTAGAATGTAGTTAAGTGAGTGTTCAGATATTTGAGGGGTACTTCCAAGTATTCCATATGCTATCATGGTAATGCTATAGGACCTTCGCATTTTGTTGACATTCATGGATTTGTGGATTCAAATTGGGTAGGTGACATTGACAGCAGGAGATCCACCAGTGCTTATGTGTTTACACTATTTGGTGGTGCAATTAGTTGGATGAGTAAGTGACAACCTGTGGTTGCTTTGTCCACAACAGAAGCTGAGTATATGGCAGAAACTCATGCTTGTAAGGAAGCCATTTGGCTTAAGAGATTGTGTTCCAATATTGGTGTTGATGCAGGTCAAATTATGACCAGTTGTGACAGTCAGAGTGCAATTTGCCTTGTGAAGAATCTAACTTTCCATGCTAGAACAAAGCACATTGATGTTCAGTTTCACTTTGTGCGAAGCATGGTTGAGGATGGAAAGGTAAATTTGGAGAAGGTAGATTCTTTGAAGAATGTTGCTGATGCATTGACATAACCAGTGGGCACAAAGAAGTTCAGATGGTGTTCAGAGTCTATGGGCCTCTCGACCTATAGCAGTTAAATCATGTTATTCTATTGGCTCTTACAAGGTGTTTAACAAGCGGGAGAATGTTGGGAATTAAGGTGTCTCAACCTTGGTAATTCCTTGCATTATTTATGTTTGTATTTATTAATTAATACCTATGTTGTAAATAAATTGTAAATTCCATATTGTCATATTGTGGGATGTGGCACGGTGATGTATCATCCTACATGGAAGATGACAACTTGTAATTTTGTCCTCACATGAGGAGATAGGCGTCCCACTTAGTGGTAGGAGAATTTTTCCATGTGTCGGCATCTTGGATGTTGTGTAAGGGAATCTTGACTGAAATGGTTATGACAGATTCCTATGACATAATCTATGACATGTAAGAGTCAGAAATAGAAGCTTGTAAGACAGGTGAAGACATGTGTCTTGAAGCATCTTTGAAAAAGGTATATTTGGGTGCCTCAAGGTGGAATATGACATGTTGTAAGAGAATATGCTATTTATAGCCTGTGTATGATAGATTCTCTTACAGTTGTAAGTTGTAACCGCTATGACAGATTCTATGACGGTCGTAAGTGTCGTAAGAGCATCTGTCATAGCCCATTTTGGAAATAGGCAACCTCTTTGGGATGGGAGCCATGGAAAAGTGTTAGGCAATTCTACAATGTTGAACAAGTGTCCTTAGGTGTGGGTTTTGGGCCATGAGGCCATGTTGGACGCCCATTCCAAGTTTGGACCAATATTGCCTTGTATATGCTATATAAACAGGTGATTGGAGGTGGAGTTGTAACATAGGTTTTATAGGTACTGTTATGCTACTGGTTTGACTCTAGACATGAGTGTCAAAGACCATTGAATCTCGCATTGCAAGTGTATTAGAAACAACTTTCAGATTTGTTAATACATTGTGCAGGTTTCTGAGTGTGGGGTTTTTCACCCGATAAGGGTTTTCCCCACCGTATATCTTTGTCTCTCTTCTTCTGTCTTCTTTCTGGTTCATGTGTATTGCTGCAATATCTCTTTTAGATGTTCTATGTAGTTGTAGTTGTAAGGATTAATTTGAATTTGCATAGCCCTCTCCTCATTAGATTAGTGTAGGAAGCGTTTTCTGTACACCTAGCTTCCTTTCAAACTCAACTCGCTTGCTAGAGCTAGTGTGAGTGATATGATAGACAGAAAAGAGATTAGTTGACAAATATGGAATGTAGAAGACATCTTGAAATGTTACTTTGCCCACATCAACAGACCCTCTCCCATGCACTTCAATAGGAGTATCATCACCCATGAGTATGACAGGTATAGAACACGGCTCTAAGGATGCAAAACTATCTTTTGAAGAAGCCATGCAGTGTGAAGCACCTGAGTTAATTATCCATGTATCAGGTTGTGAAGCAACTACAACTAGGGCCTTGCCCTTTCCTTTCCACTTACTCTTGTTTGTGTCCCTAGAAGACCCTTCTGATGAACTCTATTTCATAGAATCAAGAAACTTGATGTTGTTCTTCTCAAGAAGATGTGATGGGTGATCAATATGCTTCTTGAAACACTTGTGCAAATCATGTCCAGGCCTCTTACAATAAGAACACTTGACCTTCTCCTTCTTAGGTTGATTACATTTTGATGAAGAGGTCTGATTTGCTATATTTGAAGCAACGACTTTTTTATCTTTCTTCTTCTCTCCCTGATTCTTTTGTTTCTTTTCTTGTTTGCTAGACCTCTTCTGTTCTTTTGTGCCTTGATTTGTAGCCAAGTCATGTGACTTCAAGGGTTTAATTTTAACCATGTGAACTAGTTTATCTTTCTCCTTATTGAGTTCTACAACAAACTCATCTAGAGAAGGCATTTTATAGTTCGAACCTAGGGCACTTTTGTTGCATAAAAGGTAGAAACGAACACATAATAGTTTGGACCAAGCTTAGAAAGAATGCTTAAGGTTAGTTGTTTGTCTTCTTTTTCTATTCGACATTGTTTTAACCATAATCTAATGGCTTTCAACTTTATGAAGAAGTGTTGTATGGTGTCAAAATTGTCAAGACTCAATGCTATAAGTTCGTTCTCCAATTGATGACCCCTTAATTCATCTTGCTTACCAAAGAGGTTTTCCAATGTGGTCCACACATCATTGGGTATTTTAGTAGTTTCAATATGAAAAAAGTAAGTCAGAAGAAATTAACATACACAGAGTACCAAAGGTTTCATCACATTTGTTAATCCAATTTATTTTTTCTGCATCCTGTGCGGGTTCTGTTTCAAGTCCCATTGTAACCCTATGATAGCCATGCCTTTTGAGATAGATTATCATCTTTGATTTCCATTAAAAATAGTTATATGGTGTTAAAACAAGAACTATTGAAGTGTCCATTTGTGCAAAAAAGTAAACTAAAATGTAGAAAGAGAAGTGCAAAAAAAGACACATGAGACACCCCCCTCTTCACTAGTTTCTAAAATGACCCCCCATAAAATTACAATGTTGGCACTTTATAATTAGTGCAATTTAAAATGCAAATATCATATTTTCAGACTCTATAGGGCCCAAAATGGCTAAAACACTGAAACTACAAATCAAGTAGAATATGAGATCAAATTAAGAGCACCAATGGAGAGCACATATAAAAATATGAACCCTAGAAAAAATGACACCAAAAATGGAGTTCGTTTGCACAAGTAATGGCTTCTAGAAGGTCTCAAAATGAGAACTGCACAACAAATTCTGAGATAATCTTAAATCTCTAGATATTTAGTGCATCAAATTAGAAAACCAACTTCATCACAACATAGAGCATGAAATTCTACTCCAAAACAAAAAAAGAATGCATGAAAAAAGAAGTTCATATGCTCAAGTTACAGCCGTTTGAAGTTAGACTGCTAGATCAAAAATGTAAATGGAGAGGGGTCATCTTGTTGAAGGTCCTTTGGCCGTCAAATTTAATACAAAGATATCTGATGGTCATTTGGCTGTCAAATTTAAGATAGTGCACTGCGACGACCGTTTGGATGCCAAATTTAAGACAATGTTTTTGACGGTCAAATGAACGTCAAATTTAACACACTATTTAGCAACGACTATTTGACTGTCAAATTTAAGACAGTAAATTTTTTTTGTAGAGCCATACTATATAGATGTTGTATGACTTGAGGGTGAAAATTTTGGCTCAAAACATTATAGATTTCAATTTCGATGATTTGATAGTCGATCTTAAGGTTTTTAGGCCTTTTAAGTGCGATGGTGAGGTTTGTTTGGGCAAAAAATGCTTCGATTTGATGGCTAGATCTAAAAACCTCTTAGAAAACATTTGTAGAAACTAGGTCCTCCGATCTCTGATTTCAGTGAAACAAAATCCAATCTTGACTTTTTTGACCCTTTTGGACGCTATGGAACAAGCAGAAATGCCTCCAAAATTAGCAAAAGAGATGTAATCACTTAGATCTCATAGGAAAATGAATATGCATAGAGTAATATAGATGCCTATTTATCTCTAAACTATTTTGATTCTGTAGATCATTTGAGGATGCAAGAAAATATCATACTAAGTTTTTGAGAAAAATATTAGCAATCTGATAGTCCCAAATCTCTTAAATATCAAGATTACAAAAATGAACTAAACCAAACAAATAGGCTCTAATAGCATGTTAGATTCTACGAGAAGTGAGAATCAAGCTAGGATCTGATGTCGGTCGTAGATTGCATACACTCTAGTTGACAAATGATCAAAGATCAAAATAGAGGAATGGAGAGAGAATCTTGAAAGAGAGAATCAAGAGACAATACTGCAAGAGAATTTTAAGAATGCTCACATTACTCTCACCGACTAGTTACCAAACTAGTATTTGAAGTAGTTAGGGTGAGAGGAGAGTGTTGTATATATAGCAAATAATGGGAAAATACATACAAGAGGTGTAATAACTCCAACTACCCAAAAGAGGCAAAAGTTTTACCTACTTGGTAAATGCCAAAACATGTGGCATAACCTCCTCAAGTGAAGACATAAAGGAGGTGGCACATAAAGCCAAAAGAGGGTGTGAAACCAACTACCCATGTGTGGGAGATAGTGCCACATGTAGATATATTTCGCCACATGTCCTCATATTAACCACACCTAATAAACCTAAGCAAGCTTAATAATGTGTAGGAAAAAGAAATATCCCTAAGGAAAATAAAAAACCTACACTAACAATCATCATCATGTGTTTTGTAACGATCCTCAATATTTTCATCTTCTACCCTTTTGTGCCTGCATAGCTTTACTTCCACACCATGGACTAGGATGATGGCATACGAAAGATCCATTTGTATACTTCTGCCCACAGAGGCTTCTCACTTTCTAGATAACAACATACCCCACTTAGCAGGACAATCAACAACAATATCATCCATCAAAAAGGACTTGTCAAGGTAAGCCGCAAGTTGGACCTCAATGTCCTTAACCAGAATTATCACTTGATTTCCTTAGAATCCATGGCAAATCACTTGCCAGAAGACCTGGATACTTTGAGTCCTAATTCATTCATTATTTACAAGGGCATAAAATTACTGGAAGCACCAGAGTCAAGCATGCAGTTATGCAACATCCAACCATTTATAATCAATGTTGTATAGAAAGGATCTACACCCATCCTATTGTTAACAATAGTTGACCCTAGATATAAATTGATTCTTTCTTCTTGACTTTTACCTTTATCATCATCATTATAAATAAGAACAGGCTGCTTTTGTGTATCAATAGTAGTGAGAAATGACACAACTGTATCTCTATATTTAGGGATTCTAAGAAGTTCCCCTACACATGCATTGATATTCTGACTTGGCTTAGAACTTGGGCCATGTCTATAGGGATTTAGTTTGGTAAAGGAATATCACACGGGATAGTGATATCATTTTCACTAGGAATGTAAGGTAACAATTGATTGGAAGATAATCCCATACCTTTCAACTCCTTTTTCTCCTTGCTCTATTTTGGTTCCCTTGGTAACTAGGGTTGATCATGCTTGACATCATACTTTGGATTTGGCATTTTAGCAACAAATGTAGTAGCTGGTTATGTTGCATGGACTGGAGTCTTCTACATATTTATTCTTAGTTGTTGATGGTTGTGCCAGAGTTTCTTCTTTTCTAGGATATTCTTCTTGGGAGTACTATTGCCCCTCTTCTCCACATTTGTCCTATGTTTTTCTTTCTCACCATCCAATCCATCGTTTCTTGATTCCACAATAGGAGGATTTTGCATAGGCACTTTCCTATTCCTCAATTGATAACCTCCCTGGACTTGCATTATGGCTACATCAATCAAAGCCTTCATGTCTTCTTCCAAAGGTTTGGACTATTGGTACTTCTTGTGCATGAGATCCCTTAAGTGCCCAAAATCATGAGATGACAACTGGTATTTCTTTGAACTTGCATCATGATCATATTGAAAGACATGATGATCATCTTGGTAGTTGTCATAGTCAACATCATCACCCAATTGCTCATATTCTTTAGTACCAAACTAATTTATCTCATCCCCATAGTACTTAGTTGTGCCATCTTAATTTAGAAACTCTTCTTCTTTGCTCATTGATCTAGAAACAACATAATTTGGTAAATCATGCGAGAGATAACATGAATTGCACTAGAGGAAGGCCTCTTGGTAATTTATCCGGTCTTTCCTCAATGGATCAGGTGTGTCACTCTCAGGTTGCTTGAAACTAACTTGCTGAGGAACCGCTTGCCTATCATGTTGTTGTCGCCTTTTGGACGAGTTAGTATTATAAGGCCTATTGTGCAATCTTTGACCTTCATTGAAATGTGTTGCAACACCCTGTGAATGCAACCCTTTCTCATTTCACACTATCTTATAGGACATGTGTTTCATAACTCCCATGAGTTTGTCCAATTTGTCTTCTGTTATGAGGGCTTTGCTCAAGGCGACCCCGTCTGGCTGGGAAATCTTTACATTAGACATTTTAACATATTTGCTCAAATCCCTCATGTTTCTTTCTATGTTAATGGCTACATCATAAGCCTCCCTCAATGTTTGAGGACTCTTATCTTTCAAGCAATAACTAATTTTAGAATCAAATGTACCATAATATAACACTAAACACATTGATTTATTAGCCTTGAGATTAGTGGGTACCTTTCTCATTGTCATGATAAATCTGTTGTTGAAGTCAACCACCATTTCATTTATCCCTTCTTGATTGTAGTGAACTCATGAATGGAAAACTTGGGGTTGATCCTATCCCCATACTGCAATCTAAACACCCTATTAAATTATTCCCATGAATCAATACTATTATCTAGTAGAGCCTTATATCACTCCTTCGCACTTACCTCCAACGAGTGAACAAACAACTTCATCCTTTATCTCATACTCATCCCTGAAATTGATGAAGTGCCTCAAATGTTCCTCACTGGTGACTGCATTATTGCCTTGAAACCTTGGAATATCCCCCTTGTCTCGTTTGGAATCAGGTTGAGAAAATCAGGTATACCAAAGAAATCTAATTGCTTGTATCTTTCTGCTCCCAAGGGCTGCCTAAGTGGAGGAAAAATCTGAGCCTACCTTTGAAAAGTAGGTCTAGGATTTAATATATTTCCATATTATTGATTTACCTACTGTTGAGGTGGTTGATTTAGAACTTGATGTGCACGAGCCGAGTTCCTACCCTGCTGGCTTACATGTTGATGTTGTTGCTGATTTGTTGCATGCCTAGGATTTGGAACATCTTGATGTTGAGGCTAATTTCCTGCATCTTGAGCAAGTTGAGCCTGATGCAAATTAAGTATGGCTTGTACCTCTCTTTATCTTTACCTAATATGATCGATTAAATCTAATTCATCATAGAGGGTCCTTTCTCTTTCCTCAACATTAGATTGTTCTTGTTGATCTTTATCATCGGGAATGTTGTCATGTTGATCTCTAAGTTACCTCTTGGGTGAAGTAGGATGCTGAGTATTTTGGTGAGCCTCTTCGTTTTCATTGGGCATGTTGAATGTTCTTATGTCTACATTATGAGATCTATCTCTCCTCCTGCCCATAATGTTCTCATTTGTTCGAACCTCATACTCATCTCTATTCATTATCCTATTAATTTTAAGCATGTTATCAATAGAGTCCTTAGAAGTATAGTGATATTGATTTCTTGGCTTCCCAAGTGGTTTGAAGAACTTTCTGGTGTTGACAGATCTTGGGGCCTTCTTCCATGATCCATCTTTTGTTCTTCCATGATCCATCTTTTGTTCTTCCAACTATAACTGACTTCTGGGTAAGGTTAAATAGAGTTGCCACTTGTCTACTAGGAAGAAATACTTGAGTTTTCACTATGTTAAAGGACAAATAATCCAACCAAAAGTAAATAGTTCCTTGGCAACAACATCAATTTGTTGGCTCCAAAAATAGCTTATCATGATCCCTAGGACATTATTCAATCTTTGAAGCTAGGGATGTCGTCAAGGAGGTGAAAAAGGGGTTCATCAATAGGATAAGGATGATTAAGGGCCGATGGGTAGGAGTGGGTAATCTACTCTCCGCTTTTGGCTCAGCTAAGCCAAGGAGGGTGTTCCTATAGGCATCCCCTAACAAGGATTGATAATAAAACTAAATATTTTCAAATTCACATCATTTCAATAGTACCCAAATTGTTTTAATCCTGTGAATACAATCACTAGATTAAGACAAGATTGTTGCACTAAAAGATCTATTTAAGATGATGAAAAACACTCTTACAATAGTGGAAGGTGCTAGTATATATATTTGGTTTACTAAAATTGGCACTTGGAAGGCTCACTAACAATATTTCCTGTTAGAATGCTGAACCATAACAATGCATACAGTTTTAACTATTTTATTTCACACTTGATAGATTTGTTTTTGTTTTAAAAGAGGTGTGGGTGACCAGACCTTTCTAGACTAGTGCCTATTCAAATGGGCTATAGAGTCCATAGTTCAACAAAGGATAAGATAATGCAGAAATGAAAACATGCACTTTCTGGATATCCAGATGAAGAAAACAACAAGTGAGGAATATACTTAGTAATCCTTTATCAAAATGTAATCATCCATATATAACCATAGAAGAGATCATCACATAGCATGTAATGTTTTCAAAATTTGTTCTATTCATTTGATCAATGGTTACAACCATACCACAAAGTATGGCAAGAGAAAACCCCAGCTGCAATTTAGTATTTCCTTGAAAAATTACATGAGAGAAAGGAGAAGTTTATACACTAATTATTGAATACAAAATCAAATCTTTATATAAATTTACTATCTGCACTACTAGAGAACTAGAACGTTTGTTCTTTGAAACCCTAGAGAGATCTGTACTTTTGTTTCCTGAAAAATGCCAAAAGACCAACCCTTTGAATTAGTTCCATTCATGTATTTATAGTGTTTGCTTTCAATTTAGACTTGATGGAGGAATGGGTGGGAAAACCCTAAAAGTCCACCAACCACCATAAGTTCAGCAACTTCAGTGACCCAATTTGCAATGCGCATTAATGGCGACCTGCATGGGTTTCAAGTCCATTTGGAATTTGTGGACATTTATCGCTTTTAATTTTTATGCCCTTTTTGAGAATTATGGAAATCTGAGGGGGTATTGGAAGTGAAAGTTTGGGGGGTCAAGACATGTAGCACTTTGAGGCAGGTTAGGACATGTCCTGATCAAGGCTGGAGCCCTACCAAAGAAGGAATGATAAAGAAAGTGGGAACACAAGGGGGACAAGGATATATCTCGGTCTCCCAAGAAACTCCACCAAGGAAGACATAAAAGGGAAAGTGGATAAAGCGAAAGGCAAAGGAATTTTGAGAAAATGAGGAGGACATGGATGCATCCATACTTAGGGTGAATATCTGCCAAAGGGACTTAGAAACCTTTCGCAGGGGAGAAGGCAGAAGAGAAGGGAAGGTAGGGAAACAAGGGGGATGTGGATGCATGTCTTGACCTAGAGAGAAGCTCCGCTATATCCAGTAGGGGGCAATAGTTCTGCCAGGGACAAAAAGACCAAGTGAACTTAGGATTTTTTCAAGATTTTCTTAGAGTCTTAATAGAGTTCTAACACTTTCCAAGGCACACGAAATAAGGCAAACACATAAGGGCATCTTATGAAAATTTTGATGAATTCAACATGATTTTGCAATTTTGAGAAATGGAAAATAGAGGTCCCAATAGGGAGAAATGTCGTTCAACATTCTTGGATCATATTCAACATTCATTGTCAAGCATCCACCATCAATGAAGGAGATTCTACATTTAGGGGGGTCTACATGGTTTCTCTTTTTCTCTCTTATGTGGGGGGGGATTTTTCAATTTTCTTGTGTTTTCTCTCTTTTGGAGAGGAGTTTTTTCCTACATGTTTTTCTCCTTTTCTCCATTTGCGAGAGATTGTTTCTACATGGGTACCTAACATGGCCTTGTAGCTAGGACCCATCTTTGCATCTTTGCATTTGTTTTGTCCTCCCTAAGTTGCACTTAAGGGGGTGTTGGTGTGAACGAGGTATATTACCTAACTAGTTCCTTATTAGGTCTTATTCACACTTGTCTAGTTAATTTTACTTAGGGCATACTTAGGGTACACTAAGGATAGTTATCTCTTTGTGTCTCAAGTCATAAGATTAAGACACTTGCAATAATCTTATGTTGTCCTATGTTTCACTTTGGTCTATATAACCAAGGGATTCTCATTGTAATTTCATATTCATGTTATATTGTTGTACATATTGTGTATTTGCATCCTTTGATAGAATATAATTATTCTTTCATGTTGGGTCTCTTTTGTGCTTTTATTGAATCTCCTAGATCTTAGGTGGCTACCTCCATAGCCAAATATTGCATGGTATAGAAGATTCTTCACCAACTCTTACACATACGAGTGGGTGCATAAGTTTCAAGTTTGTTAATAGTTTTTTGGAAGCTCAAGATGGCAACTATTCCACTCAAACCAGTTATCATTGAAGCCCCTTTTTCAGCAATGAGGGTTGGATTTCATTAGGCCTCTCAACCTGAATTCTATGAAAGGATATGTATATGTTCTAATTGCTATAAATTATTTTATAAAGTGGGTCGAGGCCATTTATATAAAGCAAGCTACTTCAAAGGTTGTGTGTGATTTCCTCAAAGAGAATATTATTTCATATTTGATGGTGTCTCATACGATTGTGATAGATAATGCTTCAATATTTTCTTCTAAAGAAATCTTGGAGTTTTGTTTCAAATATGGGATTACATTGTCTCATTCCTCAGATTATTACCCTCAGAGTAATGGACAAGTTGAATCTTCTAACAAGAATATAGTGACAATCATTCAAAATTTGGTTGATACTAGTCAACGCACTTGGTATAAGAAGTTATATGATGGTTTGTGGGTAGAAGGATTACTCCAAAGCAGGCCATTGACATGTCACCATTTATCATTATTTATGGAACAAAAGCACTATTGCTAATTACTTTGGAGATATGAGCATTACAGGTAGCCACAACAGTTGAAGATAGTGAATTCAAATATCCTATTGAGAAAAGGACAATGTACCTTTTTTGAAGAAAATAGAGAAAACGTGGTTGACAAGATCAATGATCATCAAGAGCGAGTGAAGAATATATTTGATTGGAAGGCTTCTCAAAAGGATTCTAAAATTGGTGATCTCATTCTACTTTGGGATAAAAGACATGAGCTAAAAGTAATGCACAACAAATTTGATTCCTTGTGGCTAGGACCCTTCAAGATTCATCATCTCAGTGGAGACAATACTTACTGTCTTTTGCATTTGAAAGGTACACACTTGTCATTTCCCTATAGTGTATAATATATGAAGCACTTCATTCCTTAGGGATTCACAGAGTTTCCCCTATTTGTGTTTCATATTATGTTTCCTCATTCATGATGTATTTTTAATGTCATATTGTATTTCCTTTATGTATTGTGAAAAGTTGTGTTTTATTAGGTGACCCAAGAGTTCCATCTCCTAATGACTTAGGAATTTTTTGACTATGTTGCTTAATTGGTAAAACATTGGTCTACTTGATAGACTAGAGATTTTAAAGTCCTCCTAAACTGTAAGTATACGTCATGGTCCCCAGACAAAGCTAGTTGTTACACCCAATCCAAACATATGAAATGTGATTGTGTTATATGATACTCTACTTTCAAAAACTAATCATTTGTATGCCAAAATAAATTCATGAAAGTCATGTCTGGTCGAGTCATAGGTTGTTGTGTTAAAGTATAAAATTTTAAATTGTCAACTTATTGTAGCTTGTCTGTTATTTTAAATTTTAATTAATAATTTATTATTAATTGATAATTATTTTTTAAAATTAAAATTAAAATATAAATAATTGATATTCAACAAATAAAAATAAAAAATAAAAAAAAGAGACAAAAGTTGAGCCCGTGCCTAAAGCACACTTTATTGAAAATCCTTCACTTTTTAGTACCTACCTTTCCCAGTACTATTACAATGAGTTTTTTAATCTGGTAATTAATCTATCTAGAGTAAACCAATCAAACAGAGTATTATTTTTCATGTTAAACAAATTTTAATTTTTCCTAAGTCTACATGAGAAAAATTTTAATAAAAAATATCCTAAAAACCATTTATCTGTGTTGTGAATTTTAAGTTTTCCTAACTCTGATTGGCTCAAAATTTGAGCTCTTTAAGAATGATTTTTTGTAAAAATACTATTTTGAGTAAAACAAATACACTAAAATCAAGGAGAAAAATATGGTGGGAAGGAAGTAGCTAGTAATACTGACAAATTAACTTAATTAAATTCAAGAATTTGGTTATTAAACAAATAATTTGTTAATGTTAAACAAATAATTTTTTTCCTTACCTCTATGCAGATATTATAACAAAAATTATAATATCTATATTAATATAATATTCATATTAATGTGATTATTTAATTTTGATTCATTGTATATATTATTTATAAATTTGATATTTTAAATATTAATGAAACCATATAATTAATTATATATTAATAATAGAATGTCTATTAAATGATTGATTATACAAATTAGTAGAATTATCATTATATTTATATTATAATATAGTAAAATGATATATATATATATATATATATATCTGTGTGTAAATATTAAATATTGAAATATTACACTGATCTAAATACTAATATCAATAAAATTATTGTTATATTAAAATTTAAGAAATAAGTGAGGGAAGTAGCTAGCAATACTAACATATTTGGTTAGTAAACAAATAATATTTTTTAATGTTTTTGATTATGGTAAGCTGCAAACAAGGGTACAAATCCCTGTACAAAATAGCCCAGAGGGCAGAACAAGCCTCACACATGCCAAAAACAACGTAACAATAGCATAAAGACAACAAAGCCCAAAAGGATAAGCAACAGAAAAGCAACAAGGCTGCAAGGAACAACATACTAAACTATAGCAAAACCTAACCTAGCAGGTCAAACACCCTTAGCCCAAGTGCGGGTTTGAGAAATGTGCTTAGGAAGACCTTGCTTCCTCCTTTGGACAATATTCCAATAAATGTCACTATCTCCATCCATAGATTTAGGAGATGAAGGAGGTGAAATTCTCACCAAATCCTCTAAAAAGGGCGGAGCAAGGGGAACAACACTAGCCCCAGCAACAAACTGTGCACCAACAACAACAGTTTGAGCCACAACAATAATAATAGGCGAGAACCCTATAGCAGTCCCAACATTAACAACAACAGCAAGGGAGGACCTTGCTACAATCCCAGTGGTAGAAGAACTATGCAAATCAGATGGCACTACAACAGTGACAGCAGGGGAGAATGAAGCAACAGTCCTAGCAACAATCCCAACAATAGTCCCAACAATAGTCCTAGCACCAACAACAGTAGGGGAGGACTTTGCAGCAGAACCAGGAGCAACAACAACATTAGGAACAACCCCAGTAGCAGTCCCAACAACAACAGTCTTATCAGGGACTACCACAACATTAGGGACAATCCCAACATCATCTGAAGAAGATTTAGATGCCTTAGAACCAAAAATATCTCCAGCCACATCAACTGTGACCTATTCAGGCAAAGCATCCTTCCATCAGGAGGAAAGACATGGGATCTTTGAATGAGGGCACCCAAAAGCAAGATGACCCATTGCAAAGCACCTTTGACACTGGAAGGGAATACCTTCATAATCTAAAAGCTCATGAACCAAGAACCATCAAAAAACTTGCAAAACAATCTCCGTTAGGAGAGGCTTAGATAGATCAAAATCCATGAGAACATGAGCATATGTGGTATGAGAGAACAAAGATGTCACTTGGTCCTCCATAATAAAAGTGCCCAAAGAATTACCAATACCAACATAACAAGATTTACACTAAAAATGTAGAGGTAAATTCAGGAGGTGAATCCAAACAAGCATTCTATTGAAGGACTCAGACAAAGGGTTAAAGGAGGGAACCCAAGGCTTGAGAAGGAGGGAATGATAGCCCAGATCAAGAATGAGCATCAAGAACAACATTATGATCAGAAACTAAATAAAAAACAACCACAAAGAAACCCTTTGCACAAGGGTAAATTTCTATTTTCCCTTCTGTAATAGGGCACCAATGCTTTGTGATCCAAAGGTTTAAATTGGCCAGATGAAGCCACAATTGGTCAAATCTACAAATCAAACCTTGCTTAGAAAAATAATCCTCATTTTTAAAACCTCGTCACCTAAGACCACCACAGGGGGAGGCGAATCAGACAGAGAAACTAATCTCTGAGCTACATTAGCATTAGCAAACTCCACACGCTTACCAAGAGAACCATTGCAGACAACCTTTGCATAAGAGCTAGATCTGGCTTTAGGGGACTTAGGGGGACCTCCACTATCATTGTCACCACTCATGCTAGCAAATATTTTTTTCTTTACCTTTATGCAAATATTATAACAAAAATTCTAATATCTATATCAATATAATATTCATATTAATGTGATTATTTAATTTTGATTCATTATATATATTATTTATAAATTTGATATTTTAAATATTAATGAAACCATATAATTAATTATATATTAATAATAGAATGTATATTAAATTATTGATTATACAAATTAGTAGAATTATCATTATATTTATATTTATGTTATATTATAGTAAAATGAAATATTAAAATATTGATAAAGTTTAAGGGGATTGTGCGAATGACAGACATAGAGCAGAAGTGAAGCAAGGAGCTCCCTCTAAGTGTAGGCTACCAATCTAACCCTAGGGAGGAGGCAATCATTTTGACAGTGTTAGGTAGAATAGATAACAAATCGCTGATCAATATTGATCTTTTTCATGAAAGTAAAAAAGAAAAAGACACGCTTCTTGAGACTGCCCTTATCTGTCACTTCATCGACCCCAAACTAAGTAGAGGAGAAAACAAAGCTTGGGCGGAAGAAATCTGCCAAGTACCATGCTTAATCAATTTCCTCCTGAAAGGTTTTTTTGTTCTAGCCTTCATTTCCCCTGCGGACAAAGATTTAATTTTGAGAGGAAGAAATTGGTCTAGGAAGGGCTCACCCTTTTACACAAGGAAATGGTCTCCAAACTTTGATCCAACTGAGTGCGATCCCTACATAGAACCTAAATGGATTCGCCTTTATAATTTACCATCGGAGTGTTGGACAGAGGATTGCTTATTAAAGATAGGGCAATCCATTGGAATGGTGGTTGCCATTGGTAGAGATCTATTCAATGGTGATTCCTTCCTTTATGCAAGATTTAAAATTGTGGTGGTTCACAAGATTCCATAAAAAATCATCCTCCAAACTCAAGACTATCAAAGAGTTCAGAAACTAGAAATCAAGGAAGAACGCTTCTTCTGCCTTAATTGCAGGAGTCATTGGCATTCAAAGGATGAATGTTCGAAGAAGAATGCCCTGGTTAGCCCTAAAGGCCATGATGACTCCCAACAATTTGCCATTACAACTGGAGAAAAACCTGTGTCTCCAACCAAGGATGCTCTTGCTTCTCAAAAAACCTGCGCACTGAATAACCATGAGGTACCGTCAGCCATTCTATCACCACCAATGGATCCTCCCCTAGTGCTAAATACCAAAGAGAACCTGACCAAGAAGCACATTACTCCTTTACCCGAGGCAACTGAAGAGAGATCGAACAAGCCCATGGATTGCTCAAAGATTCTTATAGCTAAGACTCCTAAGGATGGTTCAAGGTTTTCCTCACAACCAACCTCCACAGTTCCAACCCAGGGACCTGGCAACCGTATACTGAATATGAAAATTTCCAATTTCCTCAAGGGATCTCATGGTGGGGCGACAAAAGAACCACCTCAAAACAAGATTTAAAAAACACTACAGTTTGGTCTCCGGCGTCTTCCGATGCTAGAGACCTTGGGATGCTCGGCCAGGGATATGGCCAGCTTTGTTTTGAAAAGAATTTTCCCCAAGGATAGGTACACATTGATTTTCACATGGTTGTTACTTCCTTCTAACTCTATGCCCAGGAGATCGCATGCTATTTTTGGACTATGAGAAATCATCAAAAAGGACTCACACAACCATTTCTTGATGCTTTTCTAATTGATATAAGCAAGTCACCATTTGAAACTCTTGATTTGGATATGAGCTTCTTTTGGTTTAGATTTATACCAAATTCGACACGATTTTTTGCCAGTCTAGACAAGAGTTACTTTGATCTTCTTAGATATTAGATCATCCCATCAAGCCTTTAGAACCTCAAGATGGATATGGGCGTATCTGTGGGATGATTATCTTAACTTAGTCACTATTCCGTTTCAATCTATTAATTGTAGTTGTTGAGGCTCGGTTCTTTAACAATGGTGAACCGCATGATCTAGTTGAATGTGTTTGTAAGTGCGAAGAGGGAAGCAACGATAAAAATCCTGAGGTAGAAGAAGAAGATGATGAAGCCGAGGAGGTCGAGGAGACAACCTATTCAAAGCAGAATCAGATGATGTAGCGAACACCATTTTCAAGGTCATTGGCTCCAAAATAGTCTCAGACGGACACGTGCACGATGGGGTGCTTTATGAGGAATTTTTGATGATCTCTACTCTCATCTTGAGAAGAAAAAATAGTGCAAAGGTTATGGCTTCCAGTTACATCAGAGATGACATGTATCAAGCTGCTTCTACTGGGATCTCCAATTTCAATAAAAACCCCAAGTACGGGCTGATGGATGGCATCTTCAATGTGGCTGTAGTCAACTGGGATAATAGTGTCATGGGGTAGGCTTTGACATTATTTAATGAAGACATCTGCAAACATAACATGCATACCTTTGCTTACATTATAGGCCAGCACAACAATTTACTGTCAGCTCCACAGTTGGAGCATGCTATGGAAGTACCAGAGGGTATGATAACCCTCTGACATATCTAAATATTTCTCTTATATGTAACCACTGAGTGGTCTAGGTGTTCCTACTATTTCTGTTATTTAATATAGTTTATTAAAATTTAAGAAATAACATATTTTTTTTCATTTAAAAACTATTTGCTAATTTCTTTTTAAATTATAATTCTATTATTATCTCTTAAATTTAATATAACAATAATTTTATTGATATTAATTTTATAATATCTATATTAATATAATATTCATATTAATGTGATTATTTAATTTTGATTCATTGTATATATTATTTATAAATTTGATATATATATATTTTGTTCCGTAAGGGGTAATTTTTATATTAATATAATCCAAAAAATTACATGAGTGAGTGCCAAACATGCATACTATATGTTTACAGGGGCAATAGGCCTACAGACCAAACTTACTACCCTTTCCCAATGCCTTCCCGAACCAGACCACGCAGGGTCTAAAAAGATGACTATATGGTTGCGCAGGACCTGCACTAACAAAAACCATTGAAAATGACCACGCAGGGCCTTCCCAAACCCTACCCTAAAACTAAACAGAATGGGATCATCGACCTATACCAAAAAGGATGTCAAAATTTTGGCCTATACATTGTTAACTAACACCGGGAGACATGAACATAGATAACTATGAACATAGAAAAAACATTGAGACCATAGCAAACCAACTTTACATGAAGCCTAGATTATGAGCAAATGCTTGAAATTCAGGCACCTAGTTGAACCGTCCTCCCATTGGCTCCATCTGCAACAACTTTTTTAGGAACCTCACACTGACCTCTACCTATTCTCTATGCTCTAATAGAGCCAATCCTTTAAGATCAAGCAAAAAGGGGTATATCTTAACAACCTCATCAGGATCCTATAGAAGAGGTAGGTCTCTTGGCCGAGGAACACCCAGCCCTAGTGAAGCTACACCAATAATTTCCTTCAGGCTAATTAACAAATTTTATTTAAAGAGCTTTCTAACCAGTAGCTCAAAGATGTCCTTGGGAGTGCTAATGTCTAAAACTATGGCCAAGAAGCGCGACACAATGTTGGAATCGACCCTATAGATTTCACTTTCCTCCAAGAATCCTCTAGCTAGAACTACCTTAACTACGGCCTGACTAAACCGTCATTGATGTGCATAACTGGTTTCAACCTCTGGTCCATGACTCTTCCTTTAAAAGCCATATGATGCATAGAGATTTCCAATTGGATGGCAGTATCCACATCTAAATTCACAAGCCCTTCTACTGCAACCAGAACCACAAACCTAGAGCCTCCATCCATTGATAGCCAACTGGTAGAGAAAACTGTTCTTCACCAGTGATTATGTAAATGCGAGCTAAAGAAGAATGAAACCCATATTTGTAAAAACACTTGACATCGATCGTGCCCCATCAAAAGCCAGGTTGT
This sequence comes from Cunninghamia lanceolata, assembly GCA_027924645.1. NCBI lineage: Eukaryota > Viridiplantae > Streptophyta > Pinopsida > Cupressales > Cupressaceae > Cunninghamia > Cunninghamia lanceolata. The sequence continues at coordinate 23,929,308 of BSBN01001272.1, forward strand.
CTCTTAAATGCAGGCCATCTTTTTAATAATATCCAAACATAATTACCTGCGAGATATGAAGTGACTTTGCATCTCTGGACTTGAGCTCAAGTGTGTCTTGCTATCACCCAAGATTGGTAAAATCACCTTGATTTGACAATGCCTAACAACTCTTACTCCACTACAAACTCCATGATGCTTGAGGCCTGTGAAGTGGTAGTCCACCGTGTCATTTGATGCCTCTATCATTTGGCTCTGCCAACCCTAGACTTTCCACACCCTTATGTGTGGAAAGTCGCTTGCCCTTCCTCTCACTTAATCTTTAATTGATATTTCTCAAGGCTTGTACATCCAGGTCAAAGATTTCTTTTAGGCACCTACCATCTTCTCCAAGGTTGGATATCACATCTGCCTCCGTGTTTCCTTCCCTTAGGATTTATCATGAAAAAATAAAATCCTTCCAATAGATTTAGAGCATGCTCTAACAATGCGTTCAACTTCTAGTTTACCATCCTTTTAGTTCTTAACCCATTTATGATAAAAAAGGAGTCCCCTTCAACCACAAGTTTCTTGATATTTAGTTTCTGACAAACCCTGAGACCCAGTATCAACACTTGCATCTTTGCTGCATTGTTAGTTCCTGGCGGGAGATGTTCAGCCAACCTACCCATCATCTTCCCTTCCCAATCTCGAATAATACAACCCACTCCGACTCACCTGGATTCCCTCTTGCAGCACCATCAAAATTTAATTTGATCCACCCAGCGTCTGGAGGAGTCCATCAAACTATCTTCCTAGCCTCCTGAGTATTGCCCCGCCCAACACAATCTATTGTTGGGATGTTCAGACCAAGCTAGTTCCTTCGCATCTCAACATCCCAAGTAGTAAACTTACTATTCTTGTGTCCGGTCTTCTAACCTTGAGTTTACTACCTCAATGATGTTTTCCTCAACCTTGTTTAAAAAGAATTGTAAATGTATTTCCTTATCTTGGAAGATCCTCCTATTTCTCTCCTTCCAAAGTTTCCAGATTAGCACCATAGGACTTGAAATCCATAAGCCCCCATAAATGGCTTCCTTCTGCAAAATGGGCCAAGAGTTAAGCAACTCTATAAGTTTAACCAGGAGACCTGATTTCTATTGAAGTTTGGCACAAAGCCATTGCCAAAATCTTGTTGAAAGAACAAAGTTGATAAAAAGATGGTCTCCTGTTTCTTCAGCCTGTTTACACAGCACACATCTGAAGAGGCCATCAAAACCCATTCTATTGAATCTATTAGCTGTGAGTACTCTGCCCTGGGAGGCTAACCAAGTGAAAATACCAGCCTTTGGTAGACCATTTTTATTCTAACAAAGCTTGGTCGGAAGCCTAGCTTCCTCCCTAATGTTTCCTCTCAATACTCTATAGTCATCCTTTACATTGTATTGGCCCGAAGGAGAGGCATTCCATCTAAGAACATCGGGCCCTAGTCTGGAACTTACCACTTGGTTGCTTAATGCATTCTCATAGGCATCTACTAACCTACCATCCAATCTGAGATCCCTGACACTTTTCCAAATGAGGGTCGAGCCATTAATTATCAGAGTGAGGATCATATAATCCTTAAATTTGTCCCCTCAAATCTATTTTGTGATGGTTTTGACTTATTCCAATTTTGCCCTATTTGCCAACTTTGAATAACCTTCTCATGAGTCCTCCCAGAAAAGGGATTTACTGCCATCTTTGATTTCCCAGGTCAGATGACTTAAAATCAAATCTTTGCAACTTTTGATGAAATTCCAAATCCTAGACCCCTTTGACAGAGATCGTGGGGTAAAGATGTTGTTTTCATCCTCATCCAGATACTTTGTTGTGAGAATCTTGACCCATTTGAGGTCCTTCTTAGAGTGAATAGATCAAACCAGCTTTGCCCCTAGTGCCTTATTATGTGAGAGAAGGTTTTTTTACCCAACTCTGTCTGCCTCCTTCCATTCACATACCTAATTCCAATTTATCAATGGATATTTATGTTTCTCAGAGTTGCCTTGCCAAAAAAAGGTCCTCCTTTTTTGGTTGAGCTCTCTACTTGCAGCGCTTGATAAGGGAAGACATGACATCATGTAGGTCGGAACGACATCTATTAATGCCTTGAGCATAGTTAAGCGGCCTATCCAAGAGAGCGATTTGCTTTTCCAGGAAGCCAATCTATTTTTTACCCTGTCAATTGAAGATTCCCAAAGCTTTCTTGGGCGGACACCTTTTGCTAGAGGTAATCCCAAGTATTTGCAAGGTAGCACTCCCTTTCTAAAATTCAGAATTCTTAGAATCTGAATCTCTTTTCCACTGTTTATGTTGAAATAGAATACATCAGACTTTGCTTGGTTGACTTCCTATCCTGAAGCAGCCGAATATTGATCCAAAATATATTTGAAATTTCTTGCTTCTCTTTCTTTGGCCACACCAAAAAGCATTGTGTCATCGCTGAACTGTTGGTGTGTAACTTCATGAATTCCCTAAGTGATCTGAATCTCTTCAATCCTCTCATCCTGCCATGCCTTAAAACAAGATCCCACAAGCACTTCTGCCATTATAATGAAATGGAAGGGGGACATTAGGTCTCCTTGTATGAGACCACAAGAAGTGTTGAAAAAGCCTTCCGGGAGCTGTTTATGAGGACCAAAAATCTAGGATAGGCAACCCACTCGAAGATCCAATTAATCCAATCTTTATGAAAGCTAAATGCTTCCATGACCTTAAAAAGGAATCTCCAATTGACTTTGTCATAGGATTTCCTAATGTCTATTTTTATGAGCATTGCTAGTTTTTTGGTTTTATGAATTGAATGTATGGCTTCTTGAGCAATTATGACTCCGTCCAAAATTGATCTCCCTGGAACAAATCTGGTTTGTTCTTCTACAATTATATCTGACAAGATTTTCTTGATTCTATTTGCCACTGCCTTGGCAAGGATTTTGTAAAGGGTGTTGCACAAATCAATAGGCCAATATTCTCTAGAGACTTTGGTTTCTCTTTTGGAATAAGGATGATGAAAGTGTTGTTGATTTCTTGGAGAACCTTGCCCGTGCTTCTAGAGTCTTCGATCGCTTATGCACCCCCTTACCCAGAAAATCCCAACATTTTTGAAAAAAGACCACTAGGAAACCGTCAGGTCCTGGCGCTTTGTCCAAGTGTAATTCAAAAAGAGCCTCCTTTATTTCAACTTCAGAGAACCTGCTAGTCAGCATCTTATTCTGGGCCTTAGAAACAAGCCTGGGGATACTATTTAGGAAAGGCTGTTGTGACGCCACATTTGTCCTAGCCCGATCATTTAGTAGGTTTTGAAAGAAATCTACTATGACAGATCTTACTTCCTCTATTTTGTCTATTAGTCTCCCATCTGCAGTTTTGATAGAGGTGATTCTGTTGATATACCTCTTGACTTTTGTTGAGTTGTGGAAAAACTTGGTGTTCTTATCTCCTACCCGCAGCCAAGTTTCCCTAGATTTCTAACGCCAAAAATTTATTCCTTGGAAATAATGTCCCCCAATCTGCTCATCAATTCCCTTTCTTGATTCTAGCTATCAGTGTCCATACCTTCTTTTGAGATTTTTTCATTTAGAGTCTGCAATTCTTCTTCCAATTTTCTTTTTTCTTCGAAAATGTTCTTGAAGCACTCCTTGTTCGAAAGCTTCAAATTTTGTTTGATCAATTTAAGCTTGGTGACGATGTTGAAAAATTTGGAACCCCCTGGATTACGCTCAATCCACCATTGCTTGATTAGATCTAGGCAATTTGGATTTTTAAAGCACATGTTCTCGAATTTGAAAGGGCACTTGGCTGGTTTCCTTTCCCCAACTATCTCCAAGCATATAGGATAATGATCTGAGCATGATAATGGCAATATCTTGCTTTCCAAACTGAAAGGGAATTTGCTCAAATCACCTTTGAATAGGTACCTGTCTAACTTTTTGGCAATATTACTGAATCCTTGCCTCTTGTTTGTCCAAGTAAAGATACCATTGCCCATGGGGATTTCCAACAACAAATTCCTTTCTACAAAATATTCAAAATCTATCTGTGATTGGAATTTACTTCCTACTCCCCCTCTTTTATCCTCTACTCTTAAAATAACATTAAAGTCATCTTCCAGAAGGCAAAATTCAAAAGCAGGATTGCTACATATTACATCTATCTCTCTCCAAATTTCCTTTTTTTGAATACAAGAATTGGGGCCATATACATTAATCAATAAAAAACACAAATTGGAAGCAAGACTTCTTACCTTACTCGCAATCCATGCTTTGCTTGAAGCTACTTCTTCAACCAACACATGTTGTGGGCACCACAAGGTGATGAGGCCACCAGAAGCACCATTGACATTGACCCCAGAGATTTTCCACATCTTCAGACTCTTGCAAAGATAGTCTCTCTCATGCTGCCCCAACTTTATTTCCTGTATTAAACAAATATTTGTTTGAAAAGATTCCAACCAATGCCTAAAAAGGCATCTCTTGTTAGGGGCGTTAAGCCCCTAACATTCCAAGAAGTGATTTTCATTGTTGTTCAGGAAGGGTTCCACCCTTCCCTACTTTCAACATTTCATTGATCTTTAGTTGGCTGCAGGCTTCACCATCCCATTTTAGCTTTTCCTTATTTGGGATTTAACCTCTAGTCTTGTTTTCACCGTAGTCTAGATAAAGTTTGGAGGTCTCTTTCTAACAACCTCCCAAAGTGTCCAAATCTGATAGCCCTCCGGCCAGTGCATCGACCAATAAATTTTGGAGATCCATATGTTTAAGAGAAGTTACCTCTTCCTCAGAATTAGAGTCGAGGTTTTCCAACCTTGCATCACCCAACCAATTTTCTTCCAAGCCCTCATCTTCTATTTTGAAGGAGCCATTCTTAGCAGCCTCAGCCAATTCCACCAGTTCCTTCCCTGCTTCAATTAGAGAATTGAGATCTTCTTCCTGCACATTAGGATGCAACACATCTATTATTTCTAAAATTTTCTTATTTAGGTTTTCCATTTGATCCCAGAAAGGTCCCCCCTTTGAAGTCTTCTCTCGATTCGCCGCAAACCCCTTCTCCGGGGAACCTTGAACAAACTTCCCAACTGGGTCAGCCTTGGAAGGGTCGAGCTCCCCAATTTTGTTTGACTTAACAATTTGGAACTCAAGACCATTGACTTCTTATTTCCTTGACCTAGATTTGCTCCTTGCTCAACGTAGGTCTTCTTACCGATACCACCCTTTCCAGCAGCCCTAGGGTTTCTCAATCGATGTGGGGGTAACCACTTATTTCCAAAGTAAGGTTCATTATTTTGATCCCAATGCTTGTTACAGCCTTGAGGTCGAATGTGTTTGAAACCCCACCAATGGCTACCAAGCCCATTGATGTATCCTTGGTCTTTGGGACTGAATCGATCCGCTTGCTTGCACCAAGCCTCTTTGTGTGCCTGATCTTGTATCTTCTCCAAAGGAATTTTGCTCTCTGCATCCTCTGCCCAAGAGGATGACCCAAAACCCTCCTTTCCATCAATTGCTTTGCCTGTTGCTTGTTCAAGCCGAGCCAAAGCCTCTATGTTCTTTTGCCCTTCGCCTTCAGCTACTTTTTTGCATCTTTCACTTCTCTCCTCCATTTGCGGTTTTTTCTTTAATTTTTCTACTCTATTTGAACCTCTTAATCTCCACCATTTTTACAAATTTGATATTTTAAATATTAATGAAACTATATAATTAATTATATATTAATAATAGAATGTATATTAAATTATTGATTATAAAAATGACTAAAATTATCATTATATTTATATTTATGTTATATTATATTAAAATGAAATATTAATATATATTTGTATATAAATATTAAATATTGAAATATTATACTGATCTAAATAATATCAATAAAATTATTTTTTATATTAACATTTAAGAAATAAGTGAAATTTTTTAATTTAAAAACTATTTGCTAATTGCTTTTTTAAATTATAATTCTATTGTTTTCTCTTAAATTTTAATATAACAATAATAATTTTATTGATATTAATTTTTTACATTTAAAACTATTTGCTAATTGCGTTTTAGTATTGTTACCTAGATTTCACTACTAGCTCAATCAGGTAGAGCTTTCCAGTTTTAAGACTCCAACAATGATTTCAAAGCATCCAAATGCCATACAAGGGTTAGCCAAAGCAGAAAAAACAACAGAAATGTATCAATGAGCAGCCAAATCGCAGCCCAAATCCGCTCAGAAATGACCAAATATGGAATCAAACCTCATAAAATCCAACTTACCTCATATTTCATCAGAGAAATCGACAAGAAACAGCTCTGAAATTGACAAAAAGGATGCATATTTCGCCTTCAAACCGTCTCAGACGGCGGCCAGCTTGAGCATGAACAAATGCAAATGAAATGTGTTTTAGGTTTTGTCCTTCTTGTTTGGTCGAATAGACCCTAACTTCATGTTTCGTTTTTGGCCTTTTTTTTTGATTTCCCAAAATTATTGCTAGTCATATGGCGATGGGGGGGAGTTTTATTTTGTTAAAACTTAACAATGTTTCAAGGGGTCGTGGCATATTTTATGCCTTTTCTTTCCTTTTCAAGGCCAAGTCAAAATGTATTATGAACAATACAAAGGTCAAGTGCCTATGTGTTAGAGTGCAAATGGGTAAGTTATGCATATAGGCTAAGGTGTATGTTGGAAGAGTCAAAGGTAAGTTGTGAACAATCATGGTCGGGTGGTAGGAGGTATAAGGTGAGGTAAAAAATGCATGTAGGATTCGGTGATTGGTAGGAGATATAAGGTGAATAAAATCAAGGCATGTTGCTAGGAGTTACAAGGTGGGTTAAATGATGTATGTAAGACGTATGTATGTTGGGAGATATAAGATGTGAGTGATGGGTAAAACGACATGTGATGGCACAGTGATATGTATAGGGGAGTCATAAGGAGCACCTTGAATTGTTTTCTCTTGAATCTCGAGGCATGGTAGAGAGGTATGCAAAAAAACAGAGATGGCTCAAGGTGCTAAGATGTTTTGTCATGATCTTAAAATGCGAGATATAGTGCAAATGTGAATCACGTCATTTTGTCTAGGCCAAGGATGTCTTCATTGTCGTCTTTTTACGACAACACCTAAAATCATGCAAAATCAGGGAAATAAACGTCATAAATATCATTATTTTCTGCATAGGTCTATAATTTTGAATTGTAGAACATTTACTAAGGTGGTGCAATTATAAACCTCTTAGTTAAATGTTACATAAATGTAGAAAATATGTTATTTTATCATTTATTTGACAAATCAGAATAATGCAAGAGGATGATGACATATGCCAGAAGCACTAGAGAGCACTAAACGATATTTTATCCTATTTGTAAGTGCCTTCATGATAGTAGATGACCTGCCTCCACCATTTCTGCATTGGGACCCCTTTTTGGAGCAGTTTAAGGGGATATTTTTTCATTGTTTCTGAGATACACGGGAATGGAGCTAGTGGGGTTGGTGAAGGTTGATCTTTTTGACTGGAGCTAGTGGAGTTGGTGGAGATTGATCCTTGTTGAGTGGAGTTGGTGGATCTTTTTTGAGTGGAGCATGAGTTGTTTACAGCTGTTGGAATTGTATATATTCCTCTCCCTTGATCAGTTTTAGGAGGTTCTGGTTGTTCACAGCTCTGCATATTGTAATTTTATGAGTTCTTTTGCAGAAGTGAAGAGTCTTGTAACCCATGTTCAGAGATATGCAGCATTTGTAACACCTCTTTGGCAGTAATAAGTAGTCTAGACCTTCCCATTTTCTTCTGATATTGTGTGTCCTTATGTTAGTATAGGTCTTTGTGATATGTCTTTGTCCTTGGATTTGTACTGCATGTTGGTGCCTTTATGCAGGGGTTACATTATTTTTGCAGGTTGTGAGCTGTGCAAGGGATAATCATCAGTTTTTTGGTAGTGAGAAAACCTATTTCTCCTTAACAAGACTACTGTTATTAAGCCTCCTCACAAAGTGATCATGTAAAGATTGTGATTTGTTGGGTTGTGTAAGAGGATCCTGATCATTACTGGTTCTGTAGTGTGTCATTTTTCTATGTATTTGCTGATAATCGTTTGGTGCATCACCTTAGACAGTAGGTTTCTTTTTATGCAAGCCTTCTTACCCTTTTCTCTGCAAAGTCTTAGTCTAGGTAGCTTAGGTGGAGTACCAAGAGGAAGCTGGCCTTCTCCGAAGGTTCTTTCCATCACAGGCCACCCACAGACCTAGGAAAGATCCCATGTTTCTCTAGATTGCCCAGTTTCACAACTCGGCGAGGGTGCAAATCTGAGAGACAACAAGTACCTGTTTTGGTAGTACTATTAGGAACGGAACTGTAAGGTAGAGGATATGCTGTAGAAGAACGAGTGCCCTGTGCCATTGGATAGTGGAATTCAAAACCATATATTTTTATGCTCACACATATTTTTCAACTCATAAAACTCCTTTTATGCTGGTGTGAAATCAGTAGGTGGGAAAAACTATCAGCCTGTTTCGTACTCTAGGAAAAACTATCAGCCTGTTTCGTACTCTATTATAAGCCTTTGCTGTGAATGAAAGCAATCCACTTAGACGTTTGTATTTTATCCATCTATTTATAGCATTTCATGGTTACTTTCCATGGTTAGTTTTTATTAAATAAATTTTAAAACTTTGGAGGGATAGCTTTTTTTAATAATCTTCCCATTTTGTTTGACTTTGCATTGTTTTTTAAAAATATATATATTTTTATTTTTTAACAATGAAATTTAATTTTTAAATTTTTATTTTAGATTATAAAATATAGTTTAGTGAAATATTTTTAATATAATATTATAAAATAAAATAAATATTATTTAGATAATTTAGTATATTATAATATTTTAGGAGTGTATATTTAGATTAAATATATCATGTATTATTAAGTATATATATTTATATTCAATCATATTTATTTTTTATATATGAAATTTAATTATATTTAATATTTTATATAATTTCTAATATAATATTATATTATAAATTTGTATATTTATATTAAAACAATATATTTACTATTATTTATTTATTTTTAGATGATATTTAATTTTTATTTAAGATTATAAAATATAGTTTAGTGAAATATTGTTAATATAATATTATAAAATAAAATAAATATTATTCAAGTAATTTTAGTATATTATGATATTTTAAGATTGTATATTTAGATTAAATATATCATATATTTAATAATTATATATATTTATTATTGAATTATATTTATTTTAATATGAAATTTAATTATATTTATTACTATATCTAGTATTTTATATAATAAAATTTATTCCAAGAGAGAGACTTGTGTCTCTAATTACGCCGGGAGGCGAAGCCTAGAGGCGTTATACAGCCACAACACGATTGCAAGTTTTATTCTGGGCTGTCAAATAGATTAACCTTAGCTATAATAATGTTAAATAGATTAATTTTAAATAGTGCATAAATTACAGGCATGCTTTCCATATTGTATGGAATTTTACTCTGCATGAAATTTTTTGGCGGCGACATCCGGCAGTTGAAAGATAGTTCGAATTAGCATGCAGCATCAGTTAACAAAGACTGCAGCATAGTTAACAATAAAGATTGGTATTATTTGTACCCTCTGTATTTTTTCCTCTTCTGTATTTTTCCCTTCTCTGCACTATAGCCCCCAAGTGGGTTGAGTGGGGCTGGCACATATGACCACCCATTTAAGGGTATGTTGCTTTTAATATTCGTCATCTTTTGCCTCTGTATATCTATGGCTTTTAGGGTTTGATGTAATGTCGGTATTAGGGTTTTGAAAAGAGTCCTTGTTGTACATTGCCGTCGTTGGTGGGATTTTTTGAGGGAATATTATATTTTGCAGGGGTTGATGGCATTTATGTGTATCTAAGATTAGAGAACGTATGAAGGGTATTCTGGACGTGTGGGATTCAGACTGTGATTTGCAAGGGTTTCAAGGGCGTGTCGTGCTGTTCAATTGGTAAGAATTTGTGAGAAGGAATTTTTTTATGGGTTTGCTTGGATTTGTTTAAATTGTTAGGGAGGGTTTTGAGGGTTGTTTGTATTATATAGGGATAATGGCATTAATGTCTGCGTAAGATTGGAGAACTTATGAAGGGCTTTCGGGGCCTGTGGGATTCGGTGCGCGATTTGGAAGGGGTTTCAAAAGTTTGTTCTGTTGTTCAATTGGTAAGAATTTGTAGGTTTTAGTTTTTCGTGGGTTTGCTTGAATTTGTTCATTTGCTTTGTTTGGATTTGTTTATTTTCTCTGATGAGAGTTTGTTTTGTTAAGGATATGTTCTCCTTTGGATTAGAGTAATTTTTAAGAATGTTGAATTCATTTGGTTCACTTCAAATTTCTTTGAATTTCTCTTCTACATGAAACTTTCCAGCTCAGTGTGGAATTGATGAAGATAACATGCACAAATCTTGAAAATTTGAAAAAAATTAGGTTTTGATTTAAGGGTAGTTTTTCTTAATGTGGAAGTCAGTTTGGATTCTTCTGGATTCGACTGTGTAGAAGTATTTGTGTCTGACGTGTCAAATATCTGCACCCAATCCATCTTCAGGAAGAAGAAGACTAGGTTTTATTTATCTGTTTGAAAATTTTGAAAGATTTTTAAGGTTTTGAACGTTGTGATGTTTTTTTCTAGGGTGAAGCAAAGGCGGTTAGACATGGAAGGAGCAGATTGGAAGCGAAGGGTATCAACAAATGGGGCACAAGGGCGGCCTCAGCAGCACTGATAAGTCTAGCCAAGAGAGGGCTTAGCTGAAGAAGGCATTCCAATTGATGAATCCAAATATAAGACATGCTCTTAAGAAAATGCTGTGAATAATAAACTTAGACACTGCAAAATATACTAAGAGTGGGCTAAATTCTGGCAATAGGAAACTAACCATGGAAAAAAAACTGCATATAAAGAAATATATAAGAATAACAATTTATGTATAATTGTATTTGTTTTTTACAAAACATGAGTCAATGTCAGTATGATGTAAAAAAAGATAAGTAATGAGATTACCTGAGCCCCAACACCCATTACTTCCAATTCTAGGTTGTTCCCATCTCAAAGGAGGATTCTGAGATGAAGTTTCCAACTTTTGCTGCATTATTAAGTAAGTATTTAGTGACATTTTCCAACATATTGCTATAACCTAGATGCTCTGTAATGCATGCACTTGCAATAAAAGTCTTTTTTTTTTTTCTGTGTTTTGCATGGTGAAATGGAGCATTTTCTAGACAGTGGGGTTGCTACTATTTTTAATAGAAATACTGTAATCGAATTTAAATAAGAGTGGGGTTGTCTAAGGTCTATAATATAGTTGATGGTTGGGCAATTGCAGATGAAGAAGATGGCTAGAAGGGTGGAAGAGAGATGGTGAAAATGGTTGCCTTAAAGAAATTCCAGAGGAACTCATAGCGAAAATATTGTGGAGACTCCCCTTGAAGAAACTTGTGCAAATCAAAATTGTTTGTAAGCAGTGCCGTAGAATCATCTGCAATAGTAAACATTTGGGAGCAACATAATATGGACAGGTGCCTCATTATCTCCTACAAAGATGGAACTGCACTGTTTGACATCGCTGAGCAGCAAGTGTTCAATAATATATTGGGTCACTGTATAGAGTAGTCATGGAGAGTTAGAGCTGGAGGCGTTGGTCTTTTACTTCTTTTAAATGAAAAAAGTGGAATGTTGAGAGTGTTGAATCCACTCATAATGCAATCCTGTTGTCTTCCTGATAAAGCCATCAACAGAAGATATGGGCTCTCCTACTACACGGTCTGTGTAGTCTGTTGTCGGTGGTCTCATATGTAGAGATGCTACCCAATAGTGGTTGTTCATGGTGCAATACTTTGTGGATTTAAATTAATTTTCTTTTTCCTCCCTCACTTTTAGTTTAGATGCTTGATTCAATGGGTTTGTGTAATGGTTAAAGTTTCCCTTACCCTGTACTATCATTAGCCCATGGTTTTGCTTAAGCTGCCTGTAGGGCTGGTTGCAGTTGCAATTGATAGTGATATTCTCCCATAAGATTCTACATGTTGAATTAATACATGTATCCATATTAAAAAATTCCCAATTTTTAGTACAATCTGTTCTGAGCCCCAACACTGGTGCAGGAGCACCTAGAAAATCATGTTTTGTGTTGTAATAAGGTCTATTTGACCAATGCATTTTAATTTATGTTTGTAAGTCCCAAGTGACTTAGGTCATATTTGTCAAATTGTTAATCTCAAGACGGTTGGTCTCCCAGCTGCTTGGAATCAGTTGGTTGTTCTCTCAGCCGCTTGGAATCAGTTGGTTTTCCTCAGGGCGAGTTTATAAACCCAGAGGAATCAACCAAATGCATACTGGTAATCAGATCGAAGAGGAGAGGTTGAATGAAATTGTGCATCGTGTTAAGGAGAAATCAAACTATTATGTGTCATCAATTTGTTTTCCATTCTCTGTAATTACAAATTGCATAGTTGTAGATTTCTTTTCCTTTCTATACTTCTGTTGTTGCAAAATATCGATGTGAAGCATTCCACTGGTGAGATTTCTATCGAAATCAGTGGAATGGCTTCGTTGTATGAATATTTGTTTTGCGTTTTGTTTTGTTTTTCCTGTTCGGCGGTGTAGAGGATCCAGATAGAGGGTTTCACACAATAGGTTGACCTAGCATCTCCATGTGCTAGGATTCAGAGAAGGTAGACTGTGCAACGGCGTATCAGTGTATCGGCGTAGTAAACCCTAGTGTGGTCGGTAGTAGTTGTCATGCCGATGAGTGAAGGTCTGAAGTGACATCGGAGTGATCGACGTATCGGTAGCTCCGGAATAACTCCCACTAATGGGGCAAGTCTCGTTGAGGGTGTTAGTCATCGGCGCATCGGCTAGAGCCTATAAGTGCTCGCCGACGAGGAGGGTCTCACCCAAGGGTAATGCCATCAGGAAGAGGTGCGACATCGACAGAAGGATGAAAGAGTTGGCTGATAGAGGTAAGTCTCGCCAAAGACAAAGAAAAGTGGAGTCATCGGTGTAATGTGGACCGACGGAGAGACTTTAGAAAGTCGTTCTGACTGGCGGTTGCCTGGCCGATGGAGATGTATGGGTGGCTCTTTGTCAAGTCTTGCCAACTGTAAGGAACTAGGGCCCGTCCTACATTTCCCGTTGTGCGCTCCCCATCATATTGGTATCAGAGCCCGAAAAGATTTGGGGCAGTGAATCGAATTGAGGATTTGCAGGAGTGTTGGTGTTTGGGTGCTGTCTGTGAATAGTGTATGTCAGACAGAGAGAGCGAGACAGAGGTGGAGAGGATACCTCCCAAAAGTATGTCGCAGGATGCCATCAAGGCGCTGATCGAGGAGATGCTTGAATCCAAGTTGGGAGAGTTCAAGCTGCCCAAAAGCAAAGATAGGGAAGATGAAAGTGACAACGATGAAGAAGCTACAAAGATTGAGGAAACCAATAAAAAGACAGAGGAGATACCAACAAACCAGAGGGCATTTGTAAATGCATTGAAGTCAGTCAATAGGGACACCATAGATGGGTTACCTATGTATAGTGGAAGTATGGAAGCTGAAGAGGTGATTGACTGGATTGAGGCATTGAACAATCATTTCGAATACAAAGAAGTCCCTAATGATAAGAGGGTTAAGTTGGCAAAGGCAAGATTTAAGGGATTTGCTCTTGCATGGTGGAATTATGAGCAAGGAGAGAGAGTCAAGGAGGGGAAGAATATGATAACCTCTTGGGAAAGGATGAAGATTAAAATCAAGGCATAATTCTTACCTCTGGACTATAACGTGCAGATGTATAAGAAATTGCAGAACCTTAGACAAAGAGACCTTGATGTGAATGCATACACACAAGAGTTTCATAAACTTAGTCTCAGATTAAAGAGACAAGAAGAAGAGTCAGAGAAGCTGGCAAGGTATCTGAATGGCCTAAGGATGAACATCCAAGATGAGATCAACATCTTAGCACCAGAAACAGTGAACAAGTGTTTCCAAATGGGCTTAAGGGCTAAAGAAAAGATAAAGAGAAAGAGTGAGCAGAATAATAGAGGTAGAGGAGGAAAAAGTTTCAGAGGCAGAGGCAGTTTTGGAGGAAGAAGTCCTAACCAGAGGCCTAGTGGTGAGTCTAGCCAAGAAGAGCAAGTTGGGGACTCAAGTAGCAGAGGAGGCTACCGAGGAAGAAGGCCTAATTGAAGAGATGGGACAAATGGATCGGGTAGAGGATCCAAGTTCTCCAATATGAGATGTTATAACTACAATCAGATAGGGCACCCAACATACAAGTGTCCAGAGAAAGCCTCAACTTCTCATGGTGGTGAGAAGAGAACTACTTTGATTCAAGAAGATGCAAGGAGTGTGACATCTCCTGAAGTGAATCTAGCATCAGAAATGGGAGAAAATCTGATGATCAAGAGGACACTACTCAAGGAACTAGTGCAGACTGAATTGTCTCAAAGAAGGGCTTTGTTTACAATCAATTGCAAGATCCAAGGTAAGGTTTGTAAAGTTATTATTGACTCTGGTTCTACTGATAATATTATATCTTTGGAAGCAGTGAATAAGTTGAATCTAGAAAAGATACCCCATAGCAGTCCATATAAAGTCAGTTGGTTGAATAAGGGGCAGCACATACTCATCAATGAACAAGCATGGGTAGAATTCAGTATTGGGGGGTATAGAGATAAAATTTTGTGTGACATCCTTCCAATGGATGCTTGCCATCTTTTGTTAGGCAGACCATGGCAGTTTGACAGAAAGGCTCATCATGATGGAGAAAGAATGCTTACTCATTCCAAAAGGATGGTGTGACTTATAGGATACAATCATTGGTAGAAGAGGATCCACAACATGTAGGGTCTAGTGTAATGATGGTAGGAGAAAAAGAATTCATGGACACATTAAAGGAAGGTGATGGAGTAGGTTTTGCTTTGATTGTGAAGCCTAAGGGGGAAAAGAAGAAAAGTGTGAGGGAAGTAGGGCCTAAGGAGGTCAGAGATTTGCTTAAGAGTTACAAAGGAGTGATTGCAAAAGATATACCTAATTCCCTACCACCTGTCAGAGACATTAGCCATCAGATAGACCTCATACCCAGAGCAGTACTCCCTAATAAGGCAGCATATAAAATGACCCCTCAGCAGAATGAAGAGATAGCAAACCATATTCAAGAACTCCTTAACAAAGGACTGATAAGGAAGAGTCTTAGCCCATGTGCAGTACCTACTGTTTTAGCCCCAAAGAAGGATGGGAAATGGAGACTGTGTACTGATTCTAGGGCAATAAATAGGATAACCATTAGTTATAGGTTTCCTATACCTAGAATTGAAGACCTAATGGACTATTTGGGAGGTGCTACTTATTTCTCCAAGATAGACTTAAAGAGTGGGTATCACCAGATAAGGATAAGAGAGGGGGATGAGTGGAAGACAGCTTTCAAAACCAATGAAGGGTTGTATGAGTGGCTTCTAATGCCTTTTGGTCTTTTAAATGCCCCTAGCACTTTTATGAGGCTGATGAATGAGGTGTTGCAAGAATTCATAGGGAAATTTGTGGTAATCTACCTTGATGATATCTTGGTGTTTAGTAAGAGCAAGGAAGAACACTTGAAACATTTGGAGATAGTCTTGAATAGGCTGCAAGATCAGCAGCTAATGATAAACTTGGAAAAGTGTGACTTCATGAAATAAGAATTGGTGTACCTAGGTTTTGTCATCTCTAAGGGTGATTTGAAAATGGATCCTTCCAAGGTAGAAGCTATTTTGAATTGGCCTACACCTAAGATAGTAGGAGAGGTCAGAAGTTTTCATGGCTTGGCCACATTTTACAGAAAATTTATTAAGAATTACAGTGATATTTATGCACCTATGTTAGAGACCATCAAGGGTGGAGGAAAGATGAAGTTTGTGTGGACAAAAGAGGCAGATCAGAGTTTTGAAAGTCTGAAACAGAAAGTTGCCAAGTATCCTGTCTTAGTACTTCCTGATTTCAATAAGGTTTTCACAATTGAATGTGATGCAAGTGGGCTGGCCATAGGAGTAGTGTTGAGTCAAGAAGGCAGACCAGTAGCCTTCTTTAGTGAAAAGTTAAATCAAGCCAAGAGGAAGTACTCCTCTTATGATTTAGAGTTGTATGCTATGGTACAAGCTCTGAAAAAATGGAGGCACTATTTGCTTCCTAAAGAATTTATTGTATACATTGACAATCATGCTCTCAGTTTTTTGAATGGACAAGAAAAGCTCAACCATAGACACATGAAATGAGTGGAAAGTCTTCAAGCATACACCTTCATCATCAAGCATAAGAAAGGAATAACCAATAAGGTTGCTGATGCTTTAAGTAGAAGGGTGTTGGCAGTGCAAGAAGTGCAGCTATAAAGCATGGGTGTTGAGGCACTCAAAGTGTTGTATGAAAAGGACCACGATTTCAAGGAGATTTACAAGGTATGCAGTGAGTTTGCCAATGCCTTCCACAGTGAATTTTTAGATTATACATTGTAGGATGGACTTTTGTTTAAAGGAAGTCAACTATGTATCCCTAAGTGTTCAATGAGGGATAATATAGTGAAGGAGAAACATAGTGGTGGCTTAGGAGGGCATTTTGGGCTTAATACGACCTTAGATCTTGTAAGAAGGTTTTACTTTTGGCCGAGGATGCAATCTAATATCAGAAGGTTTGTTGAGAGTTGTATGATTTGCCAGAAAGCAATGGGGGTCTCAACCAATGCAGGACTGTACCAACCTTTTCCCATACCAAACAGACCTTGGGAAAGTTTGAGTATAGATTTTGTGATGGGATTGCCCAAGACAAGGACAGGTTATGATAGTGTGTTTGTTGTGGTAGACAAGTTCAGCAAGATGGCTCACTTTATTCCTTGTAAAACCACCAATGATGCTAGTTACATTGTAGGTTTGTTCTGTAAAGAAATTGTTAGAATCCATGGGTTACCTTTGAGTATTGTATCTGACAGAGACAACAAATTTTTGGGACATTTCTGGAGAACCTTGTGGAAAAGATTGGGTACAAATTTGTCTTTTAGTTCAGTCTATCATCCTCATACTGATGGCCAAACTGAGGTTGTGAATAGGTCATTAGGCAATCCTAGACTTAGAAGCCACATGGATGCTGGAAGAAGACATAAAAAAGCAGGGTGGTGATTTGCAACAGTTAGTCTTTAAGAGGACTTGAGACAACTTTCACCCGAGGAGTATGGTGCAGGACCACCTAGAAAATCATGTTTTGTGTTGTAATAAGGTCTATTTGACCAATGCATTTTAATTTTTGTTTGTACGTCCCAAGTGACTTAGGTCATATTTGTCAAATTGTTAATCTCAAGACGGTTGGTCTCCTAGCCACTTGGAATCGGTTGGTTGTTCTCCCAGCCGCTTGGAATCAGTTGGTTTTCCTCAGGGCGAGTTTATAAACCCAGAGGAATGAACCAAATGTATACTGGTAATCAGATCGAAGAGGAGAGGTTGAATGAAATCGTGCATCGTGTTAAGGAGAAATCAAACTATTATGTGTCGTCAATTTGTTTTCCATTCCCTGTAATTACAAATTGCATAGCTATAGATTTCTTTTCCTTTTTGTACTTCTGTTGTTGCAAAATGTCGATGTGAAGCATTCCACTGGTGAGATTTATGTCAAAATCAGTGGAATGGCTTCGTTGTATGAATATTTGTTTTGCATTTTGTTTTGTTTTTCCTGTTCGGTGGTGCAGAGGATCTAGACAGAGCGTTTCACACAGTAGGTTGACCTAGCATCTCCATGTGCTAGGGTTCAGAGAAGGTAGACTGTGCAACGACGTATCGGTGTATCGGCGTAGTAAACCCTAGTGTGGCCGGTAGTAGTTGTCATGTCAACGAGTGAAGGTCTAAAGTGACATCAGAGTGATTAGCGTATCGGCAGCTCCGGAACAAGTCCCACCGACGGGGCAAGTCTCGTTGAGGGTGTTAGTCATCGGCGCATCGGCTAGAGCCTATAAGTGCTCGCTGACGAGGAGGGTCTCACTGAAGGGTAATGCCATCGGGAAGAGGTGTGACATCAGCAGAAGGATGAAAGACTTGGCCGATAGAGGTAAGTCTTGCCGAAGACAAAGCAAAGTGGAGTCATCGGTGTAAGGTGGACCGACGGAGAGACTTTAGAAAGTCGTTCTGATCGGCGGTTGTCTGGCCGATGGAGATGTATTGGTGGCTCTCTGTCAAGTCTTGCCGACTGTAAGGAACTAGGGCCCATCCTACGTTTCCCGTTGTGCGCTCCCCATCAAACACCCATTGCTTTCACTTCCATAGTTGTTCCCATCTCAAAGGATGATTCTGAGATGAAGTTTCCAACTTTCGCTGCATTATTAAGTAAGTATTTAGTGACATTTTCCAACATATCACTATAAACTAGATGCTCTATAATGCATGCACTTGCAATAAAAGTCTTTTTTCTGTGTTTTACATGGTGAAATGGAGCATTTTCCAGACAGCTTTAGGGTCCTCAATATAAGCTACATTGTAAGTTGAACAAAACATATAAGTACCAAATGGTCTATATGGGCTTCTATGGCCACATTCTTCTTGGTAATTGTTCGCTATTGTAGACGTGCACTGCAGAACTTTCTTAAGGAGAGAGATTCAATGCATGGTCACAACAATATGATGTAAGAAGGACAAAATCTTACATAAATATAAACTACTTTTCACATTTCATATGCTCAACATTTCTTTAAAATTAAAGTATGCATCATATATTTATTTTAATCATGGATAACATATGATCCAATCAAGGATACAGATACTCAATTGATGTCCTCCACAACATGAGAAAAACATCAAGATTTCAATTTCTGCACCGAAAGCAACAAAAAAAATGTGTACTTCATTTTCTCCATAGATTTTGTTGTGGTATTATCCGAGAGTGAATCGCATGAAAGAGGTTATAACATGAATTAGTTTTCTTAATACAAATTGTACATAGACTAGAACATTGATTAAACAACATCCCCTACTTCATTAATTGTGTACATCTGATATGCGATGCTCTTTCCTTCCAACACTAACTATAGAAAAACTCAATTCTTCATCCCCTGCTTCATTAATTATGTACAGTTGATATGCGATGCTCTTTCCTTCCAACACTAACTATAGAAAAACTCAATTCTTCATTTGAATACCCCAAATTTTCCATTGTTGTATTTTAGTCATCGGTAAGTAACATAGTGTGAAGGAACTTAGGTAGTGATGGATTAAATATTGCACAACAGTTGATAAATTGTTGCTTACAATTAGGATTAGCTCAACACAAATGGAAAGAAGCAATTTCAAGAAATATAATATACATATCAACCAATCCTAATAGTTTATTAACTAACCCTCCTAATTAGGAGGGTTTTGAGGGTTTTTTCTATTATGCAGGGATAATGGCGTTAATGTCTGCGTAAGATTGGAGAATTTATGAAGGGCTTTCGGGGCCTGTGGGATTCGGTGCATGATTTGGAAGGGGTTTCAAGGGTTTGTTCTGTTGTTCAATTGGTAAGAATTTGTAAAGTTTTAGTTTTTCGTGGGTTTGCTTGAATTTGTTCATTTGCTTTGTTTGGATTTGTTTATTACATCATTTGTAATATGTATACAATGATGTAATATTACAAATGAAATAATTTTATAATATTACTGTATGCCAACAATCCCCCTTATTACATCATTTTCTCAAGAGAACAAATTAAGAAGGTTTGAAAAGCTTTAAACTTCATTGTTGTAAGGGATTTGGTAAAGATTTTAGCACATTGCACTTGAGTGGAACAATACTAGAGCTTAATATTTTATTGTTGGACATGTTTGTAGATGTAGTGGTATTGAACTTCAATGTGTTCAACATGCTCATGAAAATAGGATCCTAAACAAGATTCAACACACTTTGACTGTTAGAAAATAGAGTTGTAGGATGTCTCAAGAACACCTAGGCCTATAAAGATGTGACATAACCATATAGCTTCACAAACAACTCCACCTGTGGCACAATATTTTGCCTCTATGGAAGAGCAAGCAATGGTGGTGTGTTTTTTTTCTCCCCCATGATATCAAACCAACTCCCAAAAAGAAAACAAAGCCTGAAGTAGATTTCTTATCATCCAAAAAACTTGCATAGTTTGCATGCATGTATCCTTACAAAGAAAAATGTTCAATATGTTTCTATTCTAGGCCATATTCCACTATGCCACGGACGTATCTCAAAACATGTTTTGATGATTTCCAATGTGAAACCTTAGGTTCCCACATAAGCCTCAAAAGATCGCTGATATCTGGCCTAGTGTAGGTCAGGTAAAGGAGACTCCCAATGTAATGCCCCTTCCTAAATTGCCCTAAAATTACAATTGCAATAAATTAGGGTTAGGGTTACATCTCACCAATGTAAATATTGCTTTGAATAATGTGATTCTGAATTTGAATCTTGTAGTCAAAACATAATCAACATATACATATTTCTGCATAGATATATGTATATATCCAATCATGAAGGTTAGTCAAATTACATTGTATTCAAATTCATAAATAATATCACTATTTGAGAAATCATACATTCATTTTCATGTAGATAACTCCGTTTGTTTACAACACTCAGCCATAAAAGAGGAGGTATAGGGAGACATGGTAGGGTGCCTTTTGACAACAATTCTCCCTCCAAGCAGTCCCCTCACCATTCTTCTTTGATTGGTGAATCTTAGTGATATGCAATAAGTAAAGATAATTGATAGGCAATAATGATCTGACTTACTGTGTATATCCAATAATGTTTCTAATAGAATTCCTAGTTCAATTCAACTTAGCAATGTATCCTTTTGCTGTCCTTAACAATCCATATGACTGAGTAAATAGATATACTTTTGCATATCGAATGTCTGCTGTAAAATTCAATGATCTAGGGATTGATATTGCTTGATTATTGATCGATTGATTCTTGTCCTCCCTCCAACGCACTTCACAAAACTCTTTATATACCTTCTCCAAGGGAGGCGATTTCATGAAGGATTGCATACTTTCCAAAGGAGGCATCCTCCTTCTAAATACACCTCCTTTTGTTAATGCTTGATTGCTGCCTATTGAAACTAATTCATAATCACCTTTTTGTCTTTGCCTTATGAAATATAATTGCCATCCTTAAACAATCATAATTTCTGCCTTGTTAAGTGTTAATTATTGTTCATTATGCATCATTGTCCAAAGGTAATGGTTGTTCTAAAGGAATATAGTAATCGCTGCTCTCATTACATTATAATCATTGCCTTGTAAAGAATAATCTTTGATTTCATTTTCTTTAGTCGATTCCCTAATTATAGTCTTTCTTTATTTCTTAGATAATATTTAGATTAGATTTACCATTGTAATCTTTTCTTTGTGGGCTCAGGAGTCTCACTAGAGGCTTCACTTAAAACATACAATGGACTGGTAATAACATCTCCAAAGACCACTCTAATCGTAAAGCATATCCCTTCCATTCGACCATAAAAATGATAATAGTTCAATAAAATCAATCACTTTTTATTCGCATATCCTCCTTTACCAATCACTTATTTTTGACTTTGTCTTTCTCATAAAATTGTAGTACATCTTGCATCATTAAAAATTTGTCTTATATGAATAAGACTCTTATAATTTGTAACTTGAGTTGGCTCATAGGGGAGGGGACATGACACCCAATTAGCTAACAATAGTATTCACCTAAGGTGATGGATCATGGAAAGAAGGTTGCAATCTAATCTCCATGGGTGTTGACATTGGCTCACAATCTTCCATCTTGAATTTCTCAAGCAATGTCTTGGCATATTTCATCTAAGATACAAAAATCTGATTCTTCTTTTCCCACACTTCAAGTCTAAGATAATAATGGAAGAGCTTGAGATATGTCATATTGAACAATTATTTGAGATTAGTCTCTATTGCTATATTCATCTATGGATTTAACTCCCTGTGATGATTAAATTATCGATATATAGTTAAAGTCACAATATCCCCCTTGCTCTTTAAGGTAGATATTGGGATCATATAGATTCCTAGTGAATCCAAGTTGGAGGAGATGCTCATCGATCTTCATATACTAGGCTTAGGGAGCCTACTTCAAACCATAGAGAGATTTGACAAGTCTATACATGTTTTATTGTTGTCCAAGTGTAGTATACCCTTAGGTTGAGTCATATAGATTTCTTCTTTGAGATCTCTATTGAGAAAAACAATTTTAACATCCATCTAATGGATTTCTCAACCAAACTACACTACCATTGCCAAAACCATTTGGATAGTCTTGATCTTTATAGTGGGGGCGAAGGTTTCTTCATAGTTAATGTCTTCTTTCTAAGCATATCCCTTAGCCACAAGTCAGGCTTTGTACTTGTCGATGCTACTATCTACCTTTTATTTGATCTTGAAGATCCATTTGCATCCATTAACTTTCTTCCTTGGCGGAAAATCAACAAGTTCCCAAATATTGTTCCTTAGCAATGCTTGATATTTTGCATCCATGACATCTTTCAAGGTGGGAACTCAAAAGTCTTCTTCACTCATAAATGATTCCCACCTTTACTTCGCTATAAAAATATCTTTGCCGGCTCTTGAATTATTTGTTGCACACTTTACCTCTTGTAAAAGAATTTTTTATTGTTGCTCATTTCTTTTGCTACGGAATTTGCCTTTTAAATTAAATTATTTTCATGCCAGAAATAAGTGCATCCACTTCTATTTAATATTTCCCCTTTTTTTATTTTCTATGTAATTATATTCCTTTCTCTTCAATCTCTGTGTGAAACTCTTTACCTACACCTCTACTTTGCTTCTTTTTTACTTGTGATATTTAAAATATTAAAGATAATTGATATTCATCCTTTGATTTTTTAATTACAAATACTTCTCCATAAATGATTGTTACCATACCTTTTACATTTGATTTGCTTTTAAATCATTTCCACTCCCTTTAATCACTAAAACTATTAATTTTTAATAATTAAATACATGCAACCCACTCATTAAATATTTTAATATTAAAGTAACTTTAATACTTGAGTAAACTTTTAGAGAGCACCGAAGCTTAATCTACACAACTGGCTTGAATAGTTACAGACTTTCCAGTGAATGATTATTTTAATCAAATTGATTAAAATAATATTAAATTTGCATATGACTAGTCGGAGTAGATTTGACACCAAAGTCTTCACTAGTTGTGAGAGTATTAAATAATACTTAAATGTTGCAAAGCTATTGGTGGCCCTAACACTTGTCTTGTTTCATTTAATTAACTTCCCGTGGCTTTCATTTATTCCCAACAAAATTTAAATATTACTTCTTTATTTCCATATTGGAGGGTCCAACCAATAGCATGACATTTCATCTGTACTTTCCTTTGAAAGCCTTTGCAACTCCCGCAAGCTGTTGATTTTATTTAAATTTGACGGTAGCTGCACACTTTGAGAATAAAGCCCAAGTTTTTTAAAAAAATTCTACGCAATGCTAGTCATTGCGCACCATCAGAAAAAGCAATTTGTACTGGGTAATCAGTTTGCAGAGAAAAGGAAACAAAAAAGTACAAATTAATTTTGTACAACCATATGATATTGTTATTTGCAAACTGATTTTGTGGAGCCAGTTGATTAAAAGTGGATCATATTTTTCAACGCTGGTTAATGGTTGCATTTGGCTAGGCATTTTTCTGAATTTTGTGGTAGTATAGTTTTCTATTGCAAGGTGTGCACCCTTGGTCTCCTTGTGCTGTGTAGTGCAGCGCTTGGGTTCGTGACAAGGCTTAATTGCCTCTTGTGGATTCATTAACTCTGGCGGTTATATCAAGCATTAATAGGTTGATCTTTTGGTGGAACGACAATTGTCTTGCTAACAATTGGTATTAGAGACTGGGTCACAGGTTTGAACCCCTCGCTTGCACTGGGGGGATTGTTGCAAGGTGTGTGCCCTTGGTCTTCTTATGTTCTGTAGTGCAACACTTGGGTTCATGAAAAGGCTTAACTGCCTCCTGTGGATTCATTAACTCTAGCGGTTGTATTAGGCATTTATAGGTCGATCTTTTGGTGCAACGACAATCGTCTTGCTAACATTTTCAGCTTTAAATAAGTTGCTCCAGGTAACATTGTACAGTGGTTGTTTTATTTTCTGGGCAAGCTTGTAACAGTGCTTAAAGAGTATCAGAGAAGGCAGTGTGTTTTTTAGTTTTGTGCCATTATTGGTGTTGTAAGTTTGTTTGCATTTTTTAGTTCTTGTTGCAGCAAAGAGGGAGTTTTTAGTTCAAATTTTAAGCTACAGGGAATGATGGTGCATATGGCTATGCTCTACTCATCCTTTCTTTTTCTGACCTAAATCTAATGCCCAATGGATGCATGCAACTTTTACCTTTTGGGTTCATTCTTCCCCGCCAGTAGGAAAGTCCCTCTAAGTTACCAAAAATGTTGACCATTTCATGGTCACCATAAAAATAGTTCAATACTCAGTTTAGTATTCGCTTAATGGTTAAATATCAATGTAAAAAGAGATGTGGCAACTAGCAGATAAAAGGATATCAGCAAATTAATTTAAAAGAAATGTTCAAAATGCAATAGCAAATTTGGTGTAGCAACATTTTCTTTCTTAATAGTCAAAGGCCGATGAAAATGAATGAGCGGCTGGAGTAAGGAAAAAGTCAAATATAAAATCAAAATGAAGTGTGTAGCATTCTCTAGCATGGTAGAAATTAAAAAAAAAATTGAGCTTTAGTCTCAAAGTGTGCACCTACCGTCAAATTGCAAAGGCTTTCAACATAAAGTATAGATGAAATGTCACACCATTGGTTGAGCCCTCCAACTTAGAAATAAAAGGGAATAATTAAATGCAAAGGGAGTTTTGACTTACAGGGAAAAGTAAATTAAAAGAAGTCAAAACCATGACACTATTTTGTTATGCCAAATGAAGTGTTGGAACCCACAAACAACTCCCCAATATTTTATAATGCTTGGGCATTATTTAATATTCGCATAATTGATTTGTTTTGATTTAACAGTTTGTGGGAGTTGCAAAGGCTTGCCAAAGGAAACTACAAAGTAAATGCACGTCATTGACTAAAGTCTCCAGCATGAAAATAAAAAGTTACATTTAAATTTTGATGAGAATAAATGAAAGCCACGGGAAATTAATTAAATGAAAGTTGTCATATTTTTAATACTGTCACAAATTAAATAGAAGTGGATGCACTTATTTCTGGCATGAAAATAATTTAATTTAAAAGGCAAAGTGAGTAGCAATAAAAGAAAAAATTTTCACGGGAGGTGAAGTGTGCACTAAATAATTCAAGAGTTGCAAAAATATTTTTAGAGGGAAGTAAATGTGGGAATCATTTAGGAGTTAATTGTTTTGTCAGAGATCTTTAAGATTTGATTTTCTAAATATGTAGAGAAAAGTGCTCACATAAAGAATGTCAGAAAATTAATGAGCTATCAACATCTGTAGCAAAGCATTGAAGGATACAGTTGCATCTTAGCTACTACAAACTTCTCTCTCTTTCTTTTTCCTCTTCTTTTCTCTCCTATTCTATATATACCTCAGAGATTGAATTTGTAACTTCTTGGTTGTTGGATGTGGGATGGTATATATTTTTGCAACAACCCTCTACTGTTGTGATTTTTCTGGTCACTCCAAAAAGGATTGGGTGAATATTTGTAGCAGAGCTAGCTATTTTATGTTGCTCTGAGGCAACAGGCTACTCTCTCTCTCTCTCTTTGTGACCTCATGATGGTCAATACAAATGAGTAATTTTTTTTTACCTCTTGTGTTACTGTTGGGTGTGTTTATTTTGGGGATTGAGATATGGTTGTTTCTGGCTCTTTTGCTTTGCCTAGAAATATTCTCTTTTTCTTTCCTTCATCTTTTTGTTGTTTGACTCCAAGAGAACCTATGTATTTGTTTCCATTAATGAGTTATGTTGCACCACATGTAATCTTAAAATCATACTGTGACATTGATTTATGAGGTTGTTACTCCAGAATTTTGACTCATTGTTGGTGTGCATGAAGTACTATGATTTTCATGTGTGCTATTGGTCTCATTATTGTTGATTATGATACTGTGAGTTGCTAAGCTATGGTCAGAGGGTGGTAGGATGCCTACTCTTGGCTTACGGCCTTTCATGCTTTCTATATTTTACTTTCAGTATGTTTCCCTCTTCCCTTTTCCTCTTTAGTTAGAGTTAGCTCAGAGTAAGCGAGGAGCTAACCCTAACTCTAGAGATTGGTCTCTAGGTCTAGTCCCACATCTGCAGACCTTTCCATTGTTGGTGGTCATGCCTAGTGAAGTGATTTTGTATGCCAAAACCTTAGCTGCATAAAAATACTGTCAACATATATTTCCTCACAAGACTTGATGCGAGTCCTTGGCCTAGAGGTAGACTTATTTGCAACTACATCTTCCTTTGCATCCTCATTGTGGTATAATACCACTTAGGAATATTTTTGTGCACATGAGCTAAGGATTGAAGTGGATATAGAGGTGGAAATTGGTCCATTGGAAACAAATCCTCTTATCATGCTTCTTCACCTGATTTTGCTTCATGGTGAGAGTCATCAAGTTCCTCATCTTCAAGATCAATAATGCTAGATGTTTGGGAGTTGATAGGTTATGATCAGGAAGAGATGTTGCATCATTTTTCCTATCAAAAACAACATCCCTACTAATATACATCATCTTTATAGTTAGATCCATAAGCTGGCATCCCTTTGACTCTGAATTATACTCAAGAAAAATACATTTCAAGGAATTTTCATCAAATTTTATCCTTTGCACCTTAGGGATTTGCATGAAGGTTGTACACCCAAACACTCTTAGATGTGAAATTGAGGGCTTCTTTCCAGTTCATGCTTCTTTAGGAGTGATGTTTTCAAGCACTTTGGTGGCTGCTCAATTGAATAGGTACATAGTTGTATGAACCAATTCAACCCAGAATGCAGGAGCTAGATTTGCATCATTTAACACACATCACACTATTTCTACAATAGTACGATTGTACCTCTCAACAACACCATTTTGTTGAGATATGTACATGTAGTGGTCAACTATCTTTTGACACCATGATGTTTAAGGTAGTTGAATGTAAAATTCCCCCTCAATTTGAGTGGATGGCCTTGAGGGAGTGACTAGATGACCATTCTACAAGGGCTCAAAATGCTTTGAATTTTTCAAAGGCTTAATTTTTTTGAGTCAAACAATAAACTCACATTTTTCTAGAATAATCATCAACAAAAAGTAGAAAATACCAAACATGATTATGTCTTGTTGTAGTGGGTTTACAGAGATCGATGTACACCAAAACCAAAGGACCAAAGGCTCATGTTTCTATAGTAGGAAAAGGAGCCCAATGTTGCTTCCCAACAAGACAATGGGAACAAAGAACTTTTATTTTCTTCATGTGGGAAAGCCTCACACCATGTCTCTTTTACTCAATGGAAGAAGATAGCCCAAATTGAGATGACCAAATCTTCAATACCAAATAGTAGTGGATGAATTGATTTATATTGCAATCTAGCCTTGTCTATATGAGTCACATAAACTAATTGAAACATGTGTTTGACCCCTAAGGCATAAGCAATAACTTCACCATTGTGAGTCTTGTCAAACTCAACCTTCAAGTTGCTCAAACAATTGACTTACTAATAAGAGGTTCTTTGTGAGCCCTTGAATATATAAAACCTTTGTGATTTGACACTTGTGTGTTTTTAGTGGTAAAGAAATATCCCCAATACTCTACACTTCATAGGATGTATCATCACCAAAAGAAATTTGTCCATATGAAGTTGATGGAGTGAGGTTGTAGAACCACTCTTATTCACCTATCATATGTTTGGATGGACCATAATCAACATTCTAGACATAATTGTTAGAAGTAGAAGCCTGACTCTCTGCAACATACAAAAAAACTTCTTCATAAGAATCACTTGTGAAAGCAACATTACCATGTTGCTTCTTATGCTTTTTCTACCAATGGGGTTTCTTCTTCTTTTCCCCCTGAGAATGCTTAGGTGGCTTTTGCTAGCTAGATTCACTATTGGCAGATGAATTTACCAACATTCCTAGAGATTGTGTCCCTTCTTCCCACAAGTGAGACATTTTTTTCTATGTAGATGAATTTTCATGGTTAGAGTTGTATGAACTTGATGGACCACTTTGACATTTAGGTTGCTTTCCTTTCTACTGAGTTGTGAGGACTTGATTGCCTAGGGAGTCTAAAGTCTCACTATGAATTATCTCTTCTTGTTGAAGGAAATTCACTAACTACTCACAGGATGACTTTCTGCTAGCCACATTAAGACATGTGAAAAACACTGAAAAGTTAGGGGCAATGCTCTCAAGACAATCGATACAAGAGAGGCATTTGATATAGTTTCCCCTAACACTTGCAGTGATGTCTTGATCTTTGCAACTCTTTTAAAAAAATTGTCCAAATTTTCACTATTTTGCATTTGCAAACATTTTAGTTAACACTGTAAATGAAGATGTGGTTGTTCAGATATGACAATGAACTTCATTGGAAACATCGAACAAGATTATCAGTTTAGTCTTATCATACCAGTTCTTCTCAACTCCAGTTTGTGCAGGTTTGACGATTCTTCTAGAAACTATATCCCACAAGTCTTCAAACTCAAGTTGAGTTTGTACCTTAGTTTTCTAGGCAGAATAATTATCACCTCTCCATAGTAAAGAGTTAGGAAGTATTATTTTTGGATCATTGGAAAGCATTTTAATAGATGTGAGAAGTCCTTATCTCTCCCAAAAAAATATTCACCCTTATGTCCCTCTAGTGATTTTAGATATTAAATGAAGTAATTCAACACGATGACATTATCCATAAATACGAATCAAAGACATTATTTATATTAGCATATCTATATTTAAAAATATATCTAAAATATGGTGAGAGATATCCTTCTCGAGGCACCTATTCCCCTTATGTGTGGTAAATTGATTAAAAAATAGGTGCCTCGAGAAGGATATCTCTCCACTTATTTTAGATATATTTTTTAAATATAGATATGCTAGTTTTATTTTATTTTCTACATAATAAATTTAATTTATTTCTTTTTTAGTGGCTCATGTTTTATAAAAATAGAGTGTCCTAAAGTAATATTTTATAACATTATATTTTATTAGGTTGCATTTTATTACATATAAAATAATATTATTTTAGGGTTTAAAATTACTTGTAATATTAATTTTATTTTATAAATTTATGACTTCATAAATTTAGAAGTCATAAATTTAGTTCTATAATAAAGTCTTAATCTATATTAAAAATAAAAAAGATAAGTTAATAAAACCAAAAGGATTAGTTAATAAAACCCTTGGTTATAGATTTATTTTTAAAAATATTTTACCAATGAATTTGAATTTTTAATAATCTAGCAATTATTTTTTGCTTCTAGCTTTGTAATTAGTGATTTTATTTTTGGTTGTTTTCAACACTTTCAAACATTTATGTTTTATATATGTTTTAATTATTAATGTTGCATTTATCGGCTATTATTTTTTTTAATATTTTTAAAGTTGTTTTTTTAACATGCTCACGACCCTATACTGCCACTTAGTTATGCTAAACACTACAATTTTTGTTACATAGTGTAATAAATAAATGGCTTGTATTCGGTAAAAATATTTTAATTTGCTCCAAAAGAAAATATTTTAAGTGAAAATAAAAATAATATAATTTTTTATTTTCTTTTAGGTGGTAATTATATTATTTGCACTTATCTAAAAATATTTGAAATTTAGAATGAAAAGATTTTTTTATTGTTTCAAAAATTACTAGAGTAAAGCTTCCTTATTCTTTATCCCTTATATCTGAAACTTCAAGAAAAAATAAGATAATATTAAAAAGAATGCTCCTTTTATGCTTATGCATTGTTTAGGCTTTCTATCCATTAACTTTGAAATGGTGGCAGAGATTCTCCAGGCCTTTGTGGCTTAAATTGCCCTTTCAAACAGTGTTCTACTAACTTCATGCTTTGCAAATAGGTTTTAAATATCTTCATGCCAATTTTTTTAAGTCAGCAGAGACTACGTGATATGTCTGAGTCTTCTCCTTCCACGCAAACTTTTCCCATGCAATTTAGGGTTTCTTTGGACTGTATTTTCATGTGATTCGCAACTGTAATTTTCCCCACGATTCACAACTAGCAACTGTTATTTCGTGGTCTAGGGTTTCACGCAATTGTTATCTTGTAGGCGCGCGTATTTTTATCTTCAAATGTAACAAATTTCTCCTGCAATTTTTGTTGAACTTTGGATGTGATTTTGCTATCACAATTTTTTGAGTCTTTTCACTCACACTTTTTCAATGGCAGTAGATGAAGAAATTGATCCTATGATTTGTAACAAGAATTAGGGACAACTTGGAGACAAGATTGGCTTGTAGAAATCCTTTTGCTCTCTCACCTTTGTTATTTCTCTAAGTTTTTTATTCTCTTTGATTTCTCCTTTAGCAGCATGGATAATTTCTTCAACTTAGAAACTTCTTCAAACAAAAGCACAGAAAACTATCTCTGATACCAAATTGAATTTTAGAGAGCAATGAGCAAAAATATTATTGATGAGAGATAATATATACAAAGAGTATAACCGGTTTGAAAAAAGAAATTGATTAACCATCCAACCAGCCACTTTATGTTAATAATAATAATGTGATTATTATTACCATATGTATACAATGATGCAATATTACACATGAAATAATATTATAATATTATTATATGCCAATAATATGTTCATCTTGCCGAGGGCCAAGCTATAATGGTTGATATTAAGGTGTCAGATAATGGTATTCAGATTTGTAGTTTTCAGTCGAAATTTGATGCATTTATAAGAATAGTGTTCAGAGTTGTGGATTTCAATGAAGAGTAAATGAGAGGATGTTCAGATTCAAACAAGGTGTTTATCTAATATTCAAACTTTCAAAAATCTGAAGGGTTACCAAACTTTGTTAACAATGAAAATGTCAAAGTGGTCTATTTTCAAAGCTTTATCAAAGAGTTGCGGATTCAAGTCACCAAGATAGATAAATTGTTAAGAGTTTTAGAGTTTCATAAAAATGTTTTCCAAACTTCATCAAAACAAGGAAAACATCTTTTGAATCAAATCATCTAGAATCACATTTCCAAAAAGTATATTTTTAGCGTCATCATTTTAAAAAATAAGAGCATATTTTGAGTTGGCAAATTTTTGACTAGAGCCTATATTGTTTTTAGTTTTATGTTATTTTTAGTGTTCTCTATTTATAGCCTGAAGTTAGCTATTGTAAAATTGTCTATCTCATCATGCAAGATATATGAGCATTGAGAGATAATTTGTATCATCAATTGAACTGCAATCACATATAATAGTAGAATTAATGAAGGAGATAAATTAAATAAAGTTTGCACATCATGCAAACAATTGTAGCTAGAGTCGAAGTCTAGTCAATGAGTTGAAGTCACTCAATTTATTTTATTTATTTTCATGCAATTACTTTGTAAAGAATATGATAAGTGTCATTTGCACATAGATGGCCAATGGTAATTTTCAAGTCTAGTTATTGTTGAAATTATTCGCAAAGTTATTCCCCTTGTAGTTGTTTGTGTTGTGAGTGTTTTCAATAATTTAACGAGCTTTGTATTGTTAAAGTTATTGGAAGATGTAATGTGGCTTTGTACACAATCCTTTGTATTTAATTCATAATTTTGTTTATCTTGTTCAATTTATGGTTTCCAATCTCTACATTTAATTGAAAATCATAAACGCCTTTTAATCATGTTAAGATTATTTTTTGTAATAGATAGATTTATATGAAAAAATCTTATCTAGTACAAATGTGATGAAAATGCTTTGTGCTCTAGATTCATAAAATAAAAGGATGGGTTTTTAATTTTGTTTGTTTCTATTGCATATCTCTAAAAATCCCTAAATTCTAG
This sequence comes from Cunninghamia lanceolata, assembly GCA_027924645.1. Classification (NCBI taxonomy): domain Eukaryota; kingdom Viridiplantae; phylum Streptophyta; class Pinopsida; order Cupressales; family Cupressaceae; genus Cunninghamia; species Cunninghamia lanceolata. The sequence continues at coordinate 23,961,231 of BSBN01001272.1, forward strand.
TACAAAGGGAGCTTCCCCTTACAATTTGAAGAATAGTTTACTATACACACTATTTCATTTTGTGTCACATAGAAAGGTGTGAATTAAAATGTTAAACAAACACGCATTCTTATAAAAGATCAAATGCAAGGTAAAGTGGGTGTAAAATGCAATGGTGAAAAGTGCATGCCATGCCCCTTTCCCTTATGCTTTGGTTCCATAAGGACTAGGTTGTCTTTTATGCATTGACTAATGTGCAAAACCACATATTGATGTGGAAGTTGACGAAAGAAATTTATCCTAGCTTGTCCCCATGATCTCTCATCCCCAAGATCTAGACTCAATCTCCACATTAAGTTGTTCATTACCTTGGTTCAAATTCACATATGTGATCTAGGCCAATTTTTTGGTTGTGAATTCGAACCTTGAACCTTTAAAATTGAATTTCTTAATTTGGGCCCATGTTTCTTTCCCTTATTAGCCATTATGAGACAACTAAATTGCAAAATGTTTCAAATGGCATACTAGGGCAACACATTTAAAGACTAGCCCCGATTCAAAAGATTCATCTAGTATCTAAGATTGAGTACATCTAAAATTCATTTGCAAAAGGATAAAAAATGCTATATCAACATTATATCATCATCCTAGGAGCATACTGCACACTTGATTTCTATCCTTGACTTTGGTTCACTACCTTTGAATTAGTCCTTCCATGGGTTTGATTGAGGAAAACATGACCCTCATAATTCAATAGATTCGTCAAAGGTGTTTATAAACACCACTAATCCTTATGAAGATTCAAAGCATAGACACAAAGGCAGACAACTTTAAGATATAACCTATGTCAGATCATATCCATGAGTTACAAGTTTAGATTTAAAAACACAGGGATCACCTCTACACACGCAAACGTGAAACTCAACAATACGAAGTTAGATTTACAAATCAACAACATTCAGCTAAGAGGTTCTAAAACTATGGCATATGACAAATGGATTTCTAATATTTGCCCAATGACATCTTTGTCAAATTCAAAACTAAATATTCACATATTTAATTTAATTTAATTTCTACATTTAATTCACTAATTTCATTTTTGAGTGCCAATTGTTTATCTAATTTTTTAATTAGCTTAATATTTATGTAAGTGATATTTTTTCTCTGACACTAATACAAAAACCATTATTTATGAAGCATAGAAAATAAAACAAACAGAAACACAATTTTTAATTTAAGGAATTCCTCTTAACATTATGAAGAGATCAAAACAAATATCCTACATTTTTTGTGATTCTTAATAATTTAATTTTAGTAATTTCATTATTTTTTAAATTTCATTTATTAGCCCAACTTATTTATGTAAACCAATTATTTATCTATTTTTTTAATTAATTTAATATTTATGTAAGTGATGTTTTTTCTCTTACACTAATACAAAAACTATTATTTATGAACCATGAAAAAATAAAACAAAAAGAAACACTTTTGAATACAAGGAATTCCTCTAAATATTAAATATTATTGAGAGATTAAACCAAATACCCTACATTTCTTGTGATTCTTAATATATATAAATACTTATGACATTATGACAAATAGATTTCTAATATTTACACAATGATATCTTCATTAAATTCAAAACTAAATATTTATGCATTTAATTTAATTTGATTTATAACTTCCAACTTACTTATCTAAATCAATTATTTAATTAACTTAAATATTTATATAAGTGAAATTTTTCCTCTTACATTATAAAAAAATATTATTTATGAATGCATAAAGATAGATGAAGATTTGAATCTAATATGTTTCAAGATTAGAAATAGTGGATGACAAACTAACAATCACTTTGGAATTAGAATATTTTACTATGACTATGTAGGGAAGGATCCATCTCTCAAAGATAAATTTATGAGCACGAACATATCCTCTTTACTTTGCCAAGTGTGTAATCTACACTTCTGTTATCAACTTTGCCAAGTGTGTTGATTTACTCTTTAGGTTTTCTGAGATATTTGAGAGCTTGATGATATTTTAAAATACCTTAAAAGGATTGTCATTAGAAGGAGCTTTTGCCTAAATCAATCCACAAACATTCAACAATGATTGTCATTAGAAGGAGCTTTTGCCTAGATCAATCCACAAACATTCAACAATGATTAAAACAATAAGTTTCAATCATACAAATACTTATAGAATAATTGTGTAGAGCTAGATTGATTTTAAAATACCAATTGAAGCGTATAAATGTGAATTGATTCCTTGCTTCATGGATGATCTCTCTTGATTAGAATGAATGCATTAAATGCCTTTACATACAAAGACATAGCAACATATCATGCAAATTTGTGTACGAGAAGGGTATAGGTGAGAAGTCAGTCATATTTGAATTTAAATATTTAAATTTGGGCGATATAAGTCACGAGATAGAAAATGAGCTAGATCTTGGTGGATGATATGTGCATGGGAATATATGAAAACATAGGAATGGTAAACAAGTGGACCAGTCAAATGCATAAGGGTGTATAAACATGGGAATGAAGATAAATAGTGGTGCATAAGAATATGTGTAAATGATAAATAGATAACATAAAGGAAGGGACCCAATTTTACACCCATTTGCCATATCACAACACTCTCGTCAAAATAAACACAAAACTAAATAACAAATAAATGAATATAAAATTTTCCCATTACATTAATTGCCAAGTAACCAAATGTAAAAATGGACCAATGAACTAATCCTATGTAAACATGATGTACACGGGCCCAGCGTTACTCTTTTACGTTTCTCATATATCTCTTGTACATTACAATCCATCTAGCTACAAGACACATCATCTCTAGTTCTATCATATATACTCTTCTCTCTTGTTGCATGACATCAAATAAGTCACAGGTCCTAATACAATTTTATAAATCTCGAGGATACAAGATTTTTGGGGGGCTTCTTTGTAAAAGTGTTCAGATATAATGAAGTAGCCGTTTTATTCAACTGGTCTCTACCGTTCAGACTCAATCAACATCGATCTGCAAGACCAGCCTGTTCCTCTGTGCAAATGAAAGTGGGTGATTCTTGGGTAAGCAACCAAGGGGCTTCAGTGTTTTTATCGATTGATTCCAACTTTCCCGGCTATAGTGGGGGGCAACCTCCCCAAGCCTATAATGGTGGCCCCTTCCAAGTTCTGAGAAACCTCCAAGGTCCAGAACCAGTTCCTATCCTGCAAAATGTATACAATGCTCAATCTTCTAAGAGTTTCATATTGTCTTTTCGATGATATTTGAAATCCGATACTTATAGATATTTAAGGCTTGCTGAGTCCATATTAATTGGAGTGATTTAAGAGTTTTTTACGTTTCTTTTTAAAGATGGGAAGTGTTTAAACAGCAAACATTTCATTTGTTATTTGGCTTAATCAAAACCTCAAATAACAAATATGTGGCTGTTTACTGTCAGCCTTGCTAAAGAGCCAACCTTGTGACCTTTTTGAATAGAACTTGTGACGATGATGTCTTGTAAACAAGACAAAAAGAAGAATGTATCTACCTCCATACACCAGCTAACATCCGTAATGTCATCATAATCGTCAATGCAATCCATACACCAACAAAGCCCCAATGTGGAGAAAGTGTCAATAAGCATACAATGGTAATTATTGACACAAAGACCTGCAAAGTGAGTAATATGTGAGAAACTTTAGAGAGAAGATGCAGTCTAAGATAAGCTCAAACCATCAGACCAAAAATATCACCATTGAATATGCTGCATAAGCAAAGTCAGAAGCTCCAAAATTAATGCCATCAAAAACAAATGCCAAAGAGTTGAGTGGTTGAGTGGCGGCAACAAACTGCAAGTAGAGAACGATGATATCAGTCCATATGTAAATGGTTCCACCATTAAACACCAACTAATACCAATTGGATAAGCAATACTCACTGGCATCCCAATATAGGTTATCTTCAATACATGTATATCATTAGAGAACAATCTGGATATAATGTGCACGCCTCCAGCAAGGACCACACCCAAAAAAATTCCAAGAACCATCCCCATCTGTAACACATAGCAGATTTTGTAAATTGCTAATATAGATCAGTCCATATACATGATTCATGTCATTACAAGCACGAGAAATGCATTATTTTACTGCCAAAGTTTTCTATTAGTTTTGGTGATGGGGTGTATTGTGCACGTTGTTTACAAGGGCAGTTGTTAATCCTCAGCTAGAACAATAAAAATCCATAAGTTATGTCTCTTGACCAATATAATTGCTTGAAGGTTCTTACAAACGAATCTCAAAGAAACGATAATCTGTAAAAGGGCTTATCTCAATCGAATACAATTTGGGACAAACTTGAAACGCAAGCAAATTTCTGTTACTTTTGGACAAATATATAGAGTTCTGTATTGTTGAGCGCTCCTTGTAAAAAAAATATTTTAAGCCAAAAAAATCAAAGAGAGATCACTTGCAGCCTTAACTGAATAGAATCCTAAACTTATTGAAGAAACTCCCAAAACCATTCTCATATAACTTATCTACTTTAAATAAAAACCTCTCCAATGAAAAGACCCAGGTTCACACCCCTATATTGTAGAGTTTGATCTAAAAAATGTTGGTTTTTATAGCTTTCCATAAAAACTAACCATTACAAACAAAGGGTTTAAAAAATGCATTCTCCTCTAGAGAATTACTCCAATATAACTCTTGGGCATTCGCTTATAAATGCTCACAAACGGAGAAAGACTCTCAAGCTTTTTAAAGAATATGCTTGTAACATGTACCTAATACAGTAATACTATTAGGAATAAATGCTATAAGACAGCAGAAATTGGAGAAAAAACATAATGGTCAGAAGAGTTAGCAGAATAGCCTTCATTATACTGCTGAATTTTACATTGTAATGACCAAATTTAACACCTAATTGAGAACAATTGACAGGTCGGATAAATGGAAAAGTTTTTCCTGTGAAATTGCATAGATATTTATATTACGGAACTTATCGACATGGTAATCTAAACAGAAGAATGAATCGCTGAATATAGATATAATCTAGGCAATTAGGTTATTCCTTGTACTTGGAGGAATGACTATGGAATTTGAAATTGGTTGAGAGTAGAAAACTATATGAATGGAAGACAACATGTTTTCATGTTAGTGCATCAATACAGTAAGTCATCATCTATTCTACTATTTCCCGACAAGATTACAATGCCAGTACACTAGACGGGAACAAAAATGTATTATGAAATGGCTACATTGGCAATGCATCGGTAGTCGCCAAGACAGGTTCATCAAGACTTGCTTAGAATAGATTATTGATGAACTAATATTCATACAAAAGTTAGATTCATGTTTAGTGGAATTCAAACTTATATTAGAGCAGATGTAAAGATGTATTAAGCATAGTGCCCATAAAAGTAACGTTCAGTAATAATGAAGCCCATCAGATGATGTTGAACAGAGTAAAATGACACTATGGGGCCACGGGCAACCATCAGAGAACTCCATACCTGGATGACATGAGTGACATATCTGCTAAATATATATAGCCAAAGATTTGACAAACCATAAAAAGAACAAATAGATATCATATAACTTAGCAGCTTAAGGGCGTGCCTAGAAAAGAATAACTGATAGATTATAGTGCTCTAGTAAGGAATATAAAGATTCACATGACTATATCATTATAATAATAATATATAACTACCTGTAATGTCCTAGCAGCAGCGTTCCTTGCTTTTTTATAGTCACCTATTGCAAAAGCACTTGCCAGGATTGCCTGAGAGTTAAGGACAAGAAAATGGTTAATAGAAAAACAATGCCAATTTCTTTACTTGCATGCTACCATTCTCAAATGCAAACAACTAAATGACTACCCCATCAAGGCCTATAGGAAATCTGATTTGTTCTGATGTCAATTGTTGATTAGCTTGATTGTAAGATTAAACTTGCCAATCCACACACACCCAGAGGATTAACACATTTACCAACAAATTCTACCATGCAGTAACACATATGATTAATTTTCTTAATTACTTACCTGTCCAGCAAGAGCCAATGCATCAGCAAGAAGAGAAGTCGCCATCCAAATCTGCATGCAAATCTGAAATGCTGCCATGGAAACTGTCCCTTGTCGTGCAGCCATGGAGGCTGCTAAAGTCGTGCAAACAGTGACAGCTGTAACTCTTGCAAGTAGTAGACCACCTATCCATAAAGCGGACATAATCAAAGGGTGATATTTGAAAATAAGACTTAACAAAAAGCCTTACCAAGCATACATATTTGCAACTGAACCCACTGTCGTTTTCAGGGAATCAAATAAGCAACTACACTTGTGAAATTTGTTAGGATATACCGTTTACTCCAATGGTTGAAACACCTTTCTTAATACTCAGTTTGGTTTCAGAAACTTACTTGAATTTGTTTTTATTTGGCTGAAAAATATTTAAAATTTTCACTCTTACAAGTTTTTATATAAATGTATCTCGTCAAATTGGATACACTTAAAAAATTGTGCATTTTGAAATTGTTTTTATGATTATAAAATATTCATTCTTAAAAACTAATCTTATATTAGTTGGAAGGTTTGATTTGTGGCAACATATATATTTCAATATACCATTATCCTTGTGGCCACAATAAAAGTGACCCTCTTACTTACATAATGATTGATTGGTTGCAGTCAAATAAAATTATTTCTACAACTATAAAATTCTCATTCTTCTAAACTTCATATTAAGTTTTGAAATGGCTAAGGTCCATAACTCTACAACCACAAATGAACAGACATCCAATAAGAATACTCTTATAAATGAGGATATAGGTTCCTTAGAAGAACCAAGATTGTAATAGTCACAAGCTCCTGTCAGATATGCAGAAATGGTAGTCCTAAATTTAGGACTTTTAGTATTGCATTTAGGGCTTTCGGCTTTAATAAAAAGTTAGCACATCAGAATAGTTGTGTATGTGCTGTTAGGGATAGAGTAGATGTAGGATAATGAGTAAATATAGGGCAGTCTGGATTCTTTAGAATGACTGTCCTACTTAGTTTTTTTACAAAAGCATGTATTCCTGTTTCAGTTGTAGAGATTAATAAAGAAAAGCACAATTCTGATTTATTTTGGTTTTGTATATTTATCTAAATTCAGTTCCAGTTCACTGTATCAGAGCCACAATAGACAATGTGATTGATGTATATTGCAGCACTATTAGAGTTAGTGGAGGCGTGAAGTTTGCAGTAGTAAAAAGAAGTACGAAAAGGTGTAAGGCAAAGATATGGTCAAATCCCTTGCAAGAGATCCTTAGAGAATAGTAGAATGATTTGATGGCACTAGATTCAACCTCTGGAAGCTGAGAATGCAGATACTTTTGTTCTGAATAAGGACATGCTCAAAATAGTTGAAGGGACTAAGACAGAGCTTACCCAAGATACAAAGTTGATCAGTAAGTGGGAGGGAAAAGGAAGGTAGAGCTCATTTTTGTATACTTTTGAGTTTAAGTGATAATGTGATTTTGCATGTAAGTGAGTCAAAAACAACAAAGGAAGCTTGGGATCAATTGATTAATTTATATGAATCAAATGACGTGAGTACGATGAATCAAATGGTCTTTTTTCACTTAAAAATATAGGAATCACAATAGATATCAGACCACACAAACTAGTTTAAGTCTCTCAAAAATCAATTGGCAGCATGTAGGTTATGATGCTTCCTAGGAGTTTGCCAGAATCATATTTTGGATTTGTAGTAGCTTTGAGCACTCAAGCTAATTTGGACTTGTAGAAAATACTTGCAGCACTACTTCAAGCAGAAATCAGAAGGAATGATGCTGGTTTGAACGATAAGACTCCTACAACTCTATTTTCAGCAAGCTATAAGGGCAAGGTAAAGGAAAGTGAAAGAAAACTTCAGCCCAAGTAATTTTGTTGTGGGGTTCTAGAGCATTTTACAAAACATGCACAAAATTGTTGGCGTGGGTAGATGAGGTAAACAAAAGGAAGGCAGCAAAAGCTAATATGGCTTCAACCAATAACCAAGAACATTTGTTCACAGTTACTACATCTCCAAAATATAAATATGGTGTTTCAAGTGTTAGTATGTAGACTCACAAGTCAACATATGACACCTAAGAGAGGTTGGTATACATCATATAAAGAAGTATCCAAAGGAAAGACTGTCAATCTTGGAGATGACAACAAGCATGAGACGATGGCTCATTGAAGATGCCCGGCATTTATACACAGCGTGCCACACATTTTAAGATCCTCTTAAACCATTGTGCAGATTTGATAATTTTCAGTTGCGACTATTTGGGTAAATTGATCTGCTATCAAAACAGCAGATTGTATTGATTTGCAGTGACATCAATCAGTAGCATGGTCTGATGAATCATTGCAGGAAGTGCGCAGCAGTTCTGAGTAAAAGGGTGACGGCTATATGAATAAAATCTGCCACTTAAATAAGTTGAGTTCATGCTGATTATATATTCTGGGTTATTTGTTATTCCTCATACTATTTCTGGAATCAACTACATAAATCTGAACTATTCGTAAGCCACTCATTGGTGGTGATTTTATTGTATGATTCTCTCTGGAGGCTGTGATTCATAGGCGAGTGTCTGTGGCGGATTTCATTGGATCGAACTGTTCCTACAGGGCTGACTGTAACAATATTTAATATTATTATCAGTTGTATTGTCTAAACCGAGTGCCGTGCATAGAAGTGGCTTCCATAAGGGCCGGCTAAGTAATTCAATTTGTATTGACTGTGTTCTCAAACAAGGAAGCGGTTAAGTCATAACAAAATGAAATTAAATAAACATTAGTTTAAGAATGGTCAAAGGACATTTGAAGAGTTGTCTCACGAAGAGATAAGATATATAAGAGAGATCATTTAAAGAGGAAGAAAGGGAAAATCATCCAATATCAATTATGAAAACATAATATTTATTTTCCTTGTGGAATACAAGCTATGGATTCAGTAATTAAGGACGGAAACCCTTAACTTCTCTTATCAAGTTAGTGGACGAAAACCCCTAACTTGCGCAGAAATTAGAAGCATTACAAAGACATTCATACGAAGAGAAATTGCTGCAAATTGGAAGAAGAATTACAGCAGAGCATAAAGGATAAGTTTTATATTTTCAAAGATACATCATAAGCTTTAAATCTGAGTATTATAATCAAAATTACAATTTTAGAGAAATTAATATTTATAATTAATTATGCAACTATCACTGTGAGTTAGGTTTATTTATTCAAGGCAAAAATAAGGAAATTCTAGAACAGAACATTACATGTATATAAGGAAATTCTAGAACATTACATGTATATAAGCAAATCAAAGATGTATGGTATGTCACCGATTTAGCAAAAAGCCTTTTGTCAGTTAGTAAGATTATTGATGCAAAAATATTGGTAAAATATGAAAAAAAAAGTATGTGTTCTAAATGATGCGGAAGGAGTGACGATTGCTAAAGGAATTAGAGATGGCAACCTCTACAAGTTGTGTAGAGCAACACCAAAAAAAGCTTTGCCAATAAGAGAATGAAATTGCAAGCCAATAAATACTTTAATGGAAACAGGTAAGAAACTTTCATTAGAAATGTGTCCCAAAGCACAAGAAGAAGCAGATTATGTGAGTATAATTCCATATCAAAACGTTGTTGGGAGCTTAATGTATGCAATGGTTTCTAGTAGACCTGATATTTCAGGTGTTGTAAGCATTGTGAGCCATTTTTCCAGCAATCCTGGACCACAACATTGGTCAACAGTTAAAAGAATTTTTACATATCTTCAAGCAACAACTAAGCATGGAATTAATTAAACGGGAGTTTAGAAGAATTTCTGAAGTTTATAGGTTATTGTGATGCAGATTGGGCAGGGGATGCTTATAGCAAGAGATCAACTTCAAGATATTGTCTTATCTTTAACTTGGAGGTGCAGTTTCATGGTCAAGTAAGAAACAATCAATAGTGTTGAAGTGTGACAGCCAAAGTTGTATTGCCATGATAAGGCATTCAAATTGTCATAGGAAGGTTAAGCACATAAGAATACTATATCATTTCATTCATTAACACATTGAGAAGGGCATTGTAGATTTGGAGTACTGTGCACCTTAAATGCTGGAGGAACTACCAAGAAACAAGTTTGAGTTTTGTAAGGAAGGATTCAATGTACTATAGCCTGATTGAGAAATATTTGGCTAAGTGAGAGTGTCAGATATGCAAAAATGGTAGCCATATATTTAGCAATTGAGTCTTGTATTTAGAATTTTCTGTTTTAATGAAAGAAAGCACATAAAAACAATTGTGTAAGTGTTGTTAGGAATAAAATAGCTGTAAATTAATGAGTAAATATAAGACAGTTTGGATAGAAACTTTTAGAGGACATAAAAGCATGTATCCCTTTTTCAGTTGTAAAGATAAATAAAGAAAGGCAAAGTTCTGATTTACTTTGGTACTGCATATTTATCTAAATTTTGTTTCAGTTCAGTTCCTACTATAGAAATGAGATTTTTCACACTCCCGGCATGAGAACATTGTTTGAAAAATGATTGCGTGAGAACATTGTTTGAAAAATAATTTTTCCCGGCGTGAGAACAACCGACGAGTTTAGAAAATTGCCTGGCGAATTATTTAAACAGCGTGAGAACAACCGATGACTTTACAAAATTTCCTGGCGAACCACCGACGAGTTCAAAAATTTTCCTCGAATTTTTTTACGGCGTGAGAACCACCGACGAGTTTAGAAAAATTTCTGGAATTTTTTTTTACATATAATGCTCACGTATAAAAGCGTATAAAACCGGCTAAATATAATATTTTATTCAAGTTAAGTTTAAAATTTATTTTTTAAATTTTTTTAAACATTAATATTTTATTAAATATTTTATAATGTGTATTTAAATTATTTATACTTTATTCGAGTTTACTTAAGTTTTTAAAAAAAAATTAAACTTTAATATTTTATAATATGTATTTAAATTAAAATATATTTATATGTATTATAATTAGTATTTGAATTTAATACTTTTAATATTTATTAATACTTTTTATATACATATTTATTAATATATAATATTTATAATATGTATTAAAATTAATATTTAAATTTAATACTTTTAATATATTATTATTTTATATTAGCATCTAATATATATTATATGTTATTATAAAATAATAAACTATATTTTAACATTATATATATAATATGTTATTATAAAATAATAATATATTAAAAGTATTAAATTTAAATATTATATATATATATATATATGTCTTATCTAGCCCCGTATCCAGCCGTATCTATATTGTGGGTCTTCAAAATTAGCCGTATCCGTATTGGATACTGTGCCCGTATCGGATACCGTATCCGTGTCCATGCAACTTTGCTTAAAATATATCATTCCAAAACAAAGGCCATTAATAGAAGTGATATCAGATTCCATCCTACACCCTACTGTAATGTTTCTCCAACATCTTTGACTTTTCTTTTTCCTATGATGAGAATTGATAAGAGGAGGAGATGCTAGAAATAAACTTAGAAAGTTTTACATGTAGAACTTTGTCTCAGTCTCAAATCATAAAGTTACAGATAATACTCAAATAATGAGGACTAACACTTGACTTAATTGAAATAATGATAAATCTATATGTCTCTTTTTATGATTTTTAGGCTGCATCTAGAATTATTAGTTTGGTAATTTGTATCACTTCAGCCCCTCTCTGGAACATATTTGTATGTATATCCTTGTGTTCCTGCAACTCATTACATATTTTTTGGGGTTTTAAATTTTGTGGAAATAAGATACCTCTTAACCTTATTTGATAATAATATATAATTACTTTTAAGATTGGAAAGGTATATTTATTTGTATTTATTTCATTTTGGAATAAAAATAATTTAAAGCTTAACTAGAAAGGGTCAATTAGTCATTTTTAAATTTCTCTTTGCATCGTGTGAAATTGGCTTGTTTAACTTAGACCACATGGTAGAGATCAATTATTAATATTTGATAGAATTTTGTTGGAGGTTTTCTCTTTTATTTATAACTTATTCATATATTGTAGTGTGTCCCTAAGTAAACAATCAGTGCATTAATTATAGTAGCTATTTAAATTCTTCTATATTATAGAGGGTTGTGTGATTCCTCCTTAGTACTGTACTAAATGAGATTGCATCTATTAAAGATGCACATATAAATTCCTTGTAATGTTATAGCAATAGAAATCATTACAAACTAGGGATACAAGTTGTTTACTGAGCCATGAAAGAGCATTCAATTTTAGAGAGTTCATCGCACCTATATTTTTTATAATCATTCAAGATTATAGTTATTTACGGGTAACTTGTTACAAATATTTCTTAGCTAAGGCAATTCAATAGACGAAGTGCTAAATATATAGGTGGAACAAGGAATGCCATCAATTGTTGCAAACATCCGATGTGGCATATCTGATTTCCTTAACTTTTGGATGTTGTCCATGTTATCCGTTTCTCGCAAAACCCTTCTGAGTTTAAACCAACGTAATCTAATTTAAGTTTCCAAATGCATACAGAAGAATGCAAAATTCTTTATATAAAGGACATTCTCTTTTGGCATTACTAAAGTTCTAGTAAAAAAAATCTAATTGATTCTAAAGCAGTTTCCTTCACGAAAGGAAGCTATCAGAAAAGCTGTATAAAAGATAATTTATGCCCAAGGGTGCAATCAAATAGCATCTTACCACTTTTGAAAAACCGAGTGAATTGCAGGTCAGAGATTTTGGGTGGCAAAAGCACAACTTGTTTGTGCAAGCTCAATAAAAGAATTAAAGCTATAAGATACCTACAATCCATAGGATACCATCATCAATAACTCCAGTTGCAGAAGACAAATATGTTAGTTTAACAATACATGTTCTTTAATCTACACAAAAAACATTATAGAAAATTTTGCAAATGATAGCAATGGTTAGCTATGAAAGCTCAAGGAGCAAGTGTAGTTTTTTTTTTTAATTGCATATTTAAATTAAACAACTGAGAAGAGGGTCCCACCTAAACAGCCACAGTGTGTCCCTTGTTTAATTTCTTCCTAAAAATCTAAACTATCATTTCCCATTTTTCTCAACCTTTAATAAAATTGAACATATATATACTTTTCACTCACTGCGATACAACATGAGCGATGGCCGCACCACTAACTCCGAGTTTAAGAACAAATATAAGAACTGGGTCCAAGGCAATATTAGTTATATCCCCTGCCACTGAAATTTTGAATCCATGCATTAGAGAGTGGACTAAATGTTAAAAAATTTGAATCAAAATTAAGAATTCAATACAAATAGGGAAATAACTCACAAGGACAGTAGAATATTAATAGTGACTTCCTACCAGATACAACATGTACTTTGTAGATCAACATTTTTGCATGACATCCTTCTTAAGGTTTGAGGATAATATTATTTTTAGTCTTGTTTTTATTTAATAATACCAGAAACATATCTCCATTGCATCTTAAAGAAAATCTTCCTCTATTAATATACAAACATAATTCCATATTTAATGATTAATCTTGCTATCTCATTTTCCATTTTGAACTCTCAGATCAAACTGAAATAATGCAAATTTTGGCATGATTCACCTTGGCATCTTTTCAGCAAATAGCTTTGTCACTTTTACATTATAGATTCTTTTCTCGGTATAAATTTTTTACTGTTTATCATGAATAAGCCTATAGCATCCATTTTAAAATGGAAGCTTTTGCATAGACTTTGAAGCTTCATTTGCAGTTTTTCTATAGCGTGTCTCACTGATCACTTCAATAACATGCATATCCAAACACTTTCAAACACTTGAGAACAAGCAAAACCATGCATTATTAAGATCCATGTCTAAAAATTGAAATTCTAATAGAGGACATATAAGAATCGAATGCTATTTTCAGTTTTGGTGTCCCTAATTCCATGGAGTAACCCAATTTGATCCCTTATTGACTTGAATATTTCAATGTTCATACAGGTCCAACATGGATAAAGTTTTACTTATGTCAGGATTCAATATAATTTAGTGGTGAAAGCAACATAAACGAGGGGGACACTTCTTTGATTAAAAAAGAGCTGCCACATTTATATTGTATTCATCGTGCAATGTATAAAATTCAAAAACACATGCCTATAATGCTATAAATCAGATTTCAGCATGATTTTACAGCCTTATATAATACTAGCAATGTGTTACTCTTCCCATCCAAAAATTCAATGGTGTGCTAAAATAGAATGTTGCTGCTCTAACTTGTATATTGTTGATTTTACTTCTAATCTTGTTGTTGCAAACTAAGGAGTTTGATTGAAATCGACTTAATATATTTAGGCAATAATAATTCAAAATTATTTTGGAGGAAACTCAGCAAAGAAAAAAAACAAGCAGAGAATACCATTACAACCATCCAATGGCCAGAATATGCAAAGCAATTGTATCAACAAAAATCAGAAAAAGAGGTCCCTCCCACAATCAACACAACAAACAAAATTATTCGTTTTATAGGAGGTTAAGGAAGATATTAAGAAGCTGGGAACACATAAGGCTTGTGACATGGATGGGATACTAGCAGAATGAGAATACCTAAAATGGGGAGTCAAAAACCTAACCTCTCAAATTAAGAAGATATTCAACAACATCATTCAACATGGTTTTCCAAGAGATTGGATAACCAGTCTAGAAGTAACTCTCTTCAAGAGTGGAGATGTAAACAACCCTTCTAATTACCAAACCACCATGATCAATCCCATGTTTACAAAGTTGTTTGGAAGAATGATTGAGCATAGAATTAGCAAGTAGGTAGAATAAGAGGGAAAAATTACAAAGTAGGTTTCAAACCAAAACACTCAACAATAGATCATGGCATTACTTTGAGACATATAATTAAAAATATTTGAAACAAAAAAGTGGAAGCTTATTTCTATTTTGTGGACTTCAAGAAAGTTTTTGACACATTCCTAAAAATGAATAATGGGGCATGGTGGAGGATCTAGGCATAGCAGAACAATACAGAGCAGCAATTCAAAGACTATGTAAGGAGGTTCGAGTAAAAATTAGAACTCAAGCAAGATTTTTAGAAAGCTTTAGGAGTGACATAAGAGTTAAGCAAGGATCCCCACTATCCCCTACCCTATTTGATTTATCTATTGACAATTTAAAAGGATAGCTAAATCTACAATGAGGGGACAGTGTTCTTTTATGAGTATATGTTGTGAGGCTTCTTTTGTATGCAACTGCTCTCATTTTGATTGCAAGGTCCACTCAAGGGCTGAAAGAGCACTTAAGGGACTTAGAGCACTTTTGCACAGAGTTGGGCATGCAAGTATACACTAGCAAGACCAAGATCTTGATCTTCTCCAAATGAAATAAAAATAAGCTTAACTTTTATTTTGAAGGGAGGCTCCTCGAAGAAATAACAGAGTACAAATATCTTAGGTAGACTTCAACAAGAAGCTTACTTGGGAAACATGTAGAATGAAGAGAATTTTGGGATGTTGGATAGCGCTTTTTGCAGTGCAAAATAGAAGTAGAGAGGTTGAGCTATGGGACTGGAAAATTATATGAGTTCTAATTGGGCTATTAGTGATTCTAGTGGTTCTTTATGGCTGTGAAGTATGGGATAGCAACACGTGAAAAATAAAATGGAGAGAAATCAAGAAGATTTAGAAGTGCCTGATTACCAAAAATTCAAAATAAAAGCTACAATTCCTTATGAGGTTCTTCTAGCAAAAATAGGTAACTTTCCTATTAAGGCAGCTGCTATGGTTTGTTTCCTAGGATATTTGAAAAAAAAAAAGAGTAGATGGAGGCAAATAAATTGCCTAAGGTTGTTATAAAAGAAGTTTTGAACAAGAGAAAAAAGACTTGGATGAACCAAAACAATAAATGAATGAACAAATGGAATATCAACTTGAATTCATGCCCAAACAACAGCACAGACATTAAGACATTTGTGACGAATAAATCTTGCACGACAATGTCAGAAAAGACGTTAGGGAGAAAGAGGAAATATCATCTTGATGAATTTAATCCTACATGTAATTTCACAACTAAAAGGCCCATATAGGGGCAAATATCACTTGGAGAGCAATGATGCTCATAGCCTAATTGAGAATTAACCCACATCATCTTCAATGTCAAATACGCAAATAGAAAAGACCAAAAGAAGAATGGGAGAGGATATATGTCTTTTGTACATTTGGGATAGTTAAGTCAGAGAAGCAAATTATTTTGGAATGTGAAGCTTATAATGACATTTGAGTCAGACATGTAGATACTTTAGCAGTGGTTTCTTTACAAATGTGTTTAAAGCTTGGAGAAGGTTGAGAAAATAAGAGAATTCATCATCAAGATAAATAGCAAAAGATCATCATTGCCGAAAGACAAAATGGTTGGGTAAACTGTCCGATAGGCTGCCTTTGGCCCCATCACCTTGTGGATGTTACGAGCCTTCTATTCTATTATGTTCTATTCTTGCAAACATTCATCACATAGAGATCATGTACCGATTCAAGTAGGTTGAATGTTAACTCTATGATCACAAAAGCCATGAAACTAAATTTATTAAATAAATTCTATTATTTCAACTCAAGGTCTCTTTTTTTTCATAATTTGACGAGGGACTAGTGATATAACATGTCTAGAAAGAACTAAAGTCCATAAGGGATGCTTAGAATTACCTCAATTCCTAAGGGACAATTAGTAGGCATAATTTTTCTTGTATAATTAGATATACACAGTTAGTGTATATGTGGTTTCAAATAATAAAATATTGTAACGTTTTTAAATTCTCTTGCTCACACATAGTTTGTGTCAATCTCCAGAAATTTTTTCAAGGGAAAGGAGGAAAGCCATACCAAGAACTTGTTCTGAAATTTCCTCAAACCTTGTTGAAAGTGCTAATTGGAGGAACCTGGGTGATGAGTGTTTGTAAGTCTTTCCATTGTTTTTTTAGAAAGAGCTGAATAGGTGAAGAAGCCAAAAGAGAATGCATTAAAATTATGACATTTTATTGTAAGCATAAGTCATGTTATTAATCATGAACTTTTGGTTTTTATCTTATCTTTTGTGACAGTAATTTGTTTGTAGCAAGAAAATTCATCCAAAAAGGAGTAAATAGTGTTTCTAGCCGCCACCTCCAAAATAAAGTCCACGAAAGGAGTCAGGAACATATATTTAATAGCCACAACATTCAAGTTCTTGAAGTCAATGTGCAGATCCAAATCTAGCCAAAACCCTTCTGGATATCACAATAGGTGAAGCACAGATTGTAGCTAGCTTCACCTAACATTTATTTTTCTTCTCGCATTCCCTTGGTTTATTTATAAAGCTCATTCTGTATGGTCTTTTATACATATTGTACACCTAAGACCAAAGGAATTTTACTAATACACTTAAGTCTGAAAATAACCCTTTCACATCTCTATAGGTCCATACAAATGTATCTTTATAACTTACAAAGCAATATTGAAATATATAGCTTTCAACCTGGATCATTTTGTCACTAATGTTGATTACTAATGGATTTCCTTCCAACACAAATAAAAATTGACAATTTGAGAACACCCTTTACTTGATATGTTCTATATTAGCATTGGAAATATTGTTTAGGTTCATAATTGACCTTAGCATTACCAACCTGGTACCATGTGAATGACAAAGGGAATACCAAATATACAAAGCTAGAGACATGTTCAATGTAGTGTAAACCAAAACTCAAAACAATTACCTGTAGAAGCTTGCAAACATACAAATTTGTGTCATTTGAAAGTGTTTTTGAATTTTACTTACATGTTGCATATAATGGAGTCATTGTGTTTTTAAACCCTCGAAAAACACCCTGTGTTGCAAGTGATATAACTACTGCTGGAGCACCAAGTGCGCGCAACTTTAAATATCTCTCTGCAGGAGATCGCATAGGTGATTTCTGTCATTGCAATTAGTTATTCTTGATAAGTAATAGCTCACTAGTTTATGATCCAATAGGCTTCTTTTCATTTTTAATAAGTCATAATGCATTAGTTTATATCATTAGTTTTATGCATCCATTCTTCTAGCCTTCTGATTCACTAATTTGAAATCAAAATGGTAATACACAAAAGATAGCACCGTTAACTAACAAACATCAAAACCATGTCACACAATTGAGCATGCAGTTCAAAAATTGTAGCACAACTTACCGCATGTACACCCATAATGGTTAAGATGGGTTTTGCTGCAGCAATCATCATTAAAGCTTGAAGAATGCCAAGAACTGCACCAATTACCAATGCTGATGAAACTGATGGAAGAAGTCTCTTTTCAATACTTGATGTAGTAGTTATGGAATCTAAGGTTGTGTTGGCTTTTGAGACAAAGAGAAAACAGGGAATTAGTGTCAAACTAATTGATCCACTCAATTCTAACTTTTTTAGTTATATATAAAATTATAATATGAATTAATTATTAATGATTATATGATAAAAAGGACTAATTTATAACACACACTTCTAAGGATACAGTCCTGAGGAGGGGGCTTCAGGATCTATTTTTAATACTTATGGAATGGGAGATCTTTTGAGATGAAAAAATATCTGCTACACGGTAAATTGGAATCTTGTCCTTTAAAATAGGAGCCACTACTTTTTGGTTCTCAATTTCCAATGGGTGTCTTTAGGGTGGCGTTAAAAATTTCCTCCACCAACTTAGGAGAGTTTTTTGCCACATGTCATGCATCTAAAATTTTTAGCATTAATTATTGCTAAAAAAAATTCAACTAATTTTTTTAGCATTCACTGTTGCAAAAAAAATCATGGGATCACCAACTTCCTAAAATTTTTGAGCTAAAATTTTAAGCTTTCTTATTACTATAATCCATGGGACCACCTGCTTGTAAAATGCTCCTATAAATTCTCAACAGCACCCCCCTAAATTATTTTAGGAAGCCCCCCTCCATGGAACCATAGCCTAAGTATTTCTTAGTAGAGGAGGAAGGGTGATTATGTTATTATAGCTTTGAGCCTTTCACCTTCTAGCATGTTTCTTCATTGACAAAACTTTTGAAATATTCAAATGTGTAATTTTTAATATTTAAAAATTATAATTAAAATGTATTTTTGGAACAAGTAATGTTTTATATTAAATATTTATAATTAAAATCTACCTTTAATTATACTTAAATTGAGAATACTTACGAGGACACGAAATTAGAGCACCTTTTTCATTATTGATTGGATTGGGTGGACATTCCTTTATAGATTTTTCAATGTCTAACCCCTCAACAACCGTCTCAGTGGTACCATCTTTTTCATTATTGATTGGATTGGTTGGACATTCCTTTATAGACTTTTCAATGTCTAATGGTTCCTCAACAACCATTTCAGTGGTAGCATCTTCTTCAGCCACTAAAGATGTCGTAACACTTACTAAAGGAAAGTTGAATACTTTTGAAACTTGATTAAAGATTGCTATAGAAACCCCTACAGCAGCAAGCTCCACCGGCCCTGAAACCAAACAAATTACAAGTTCAATAAGAATTTTCCTTTACACTTTAGAAAAATAATAATACTGAAACAACAGAAATGACATAAAACTTTTCTTTATAACTCTAATAATTTTAGAAGTTGCTCTATTCAAATTAAAATCATTCGATTCTCCAATTTATTATTTGGCAAATTCAATTAAATATACATAACAATCATTTAAATTTACAATTTTTTAATATTGAAAAAGATAGGTGGACTGTAAAACTAACACTAAATTATTTTTTACTCATAAAAGAAGTGAAGATTAAACAATTTATTACTATTTTCTAATTACAAAAATAAAAATATTATGTAATTATGCCGAAGGCATCCTCCTCTATGAGAGGGAGTAAGCTAAATGTCCAAATCAACGGCTGCTACTTCACAAGAAGGATGCAAGACAATGGAATTGATAATAGCTGGACAATTGTCAAACACCAAAAAATATTTCGTCATCGGGAAAGGCCTACTTTTAACTTTTTCCCTATTGACTTCATCTGTAAGTTAGTTTAAGTGAGGCAGTACCTATGCCTTTGTAAACCATATTATTGTTGAGTTAGTAACTCTATTTTTGGCCATGGGTTTTGTTTTGTTTCCCAAAATAATTGTAGAGAAGCATAGATAGTGATTACATATGCCCAATCCCATGGGCAAATGTTTCACAGGTAATCTTGTTTATACCATTCCTTTGTGAAGTCATAAGTGGGTATTTCTCATGTCTTGCTTGTGTGAAAACATAAACATAGGGTTGCTCCAAAGATTGATTCATAGAAATCTCCTCTATTTTAATTGACGATCTTGTGCATGAGAAGCATTTGAAAAGTCAGAGGAGAAAGGATTGGCTCCCCGTGCCGAGATCGGAGATTCAAACGAGCGACTTGCAGGAGGGCAACAACCCAGCCAAGTTGTCACGTATTATTTTGAAAGGTGTGTTCTTGGTTCTGGTCATGGCCTTGTTGCCCGTACTTTCCCATACTTTACACTTGCCAATTCCATTTGCTTGAAAGTTTCTAAATCCTTTTCAACAAATCCATTTTGTGCATATCCTGCAATCATGGCATTCCATGAGACCACATTTCTTTGAGGCATTTTATCAAACAATTCACTATCTTGTCTATGCTTCCACATTTTGCATACATGTCTACCAAAGCATTTCCAACTATAATATTTGACAAAAATCCCACTTCCATTATGCTTTGATGGGTGTTTGTACCATGTTCCGAAGCACCCATTTTAGCACCTATACGTGGGATGAAACAACTTAATCAAAGATATTGCATCTATGGTTAAATTGAAACTTAGGAAAAACAAGAATACACTAACCATTTAAATCATGAATTACATCAAGATTACATGCTCATATCAATGAGTTTTAAGTGACAAATCAATTTGAATGTATAGTTCACAAGGTGGCTCATGTTGTTTTCACATTTTAATCCTATCGAGAACTTACAGACTTTTTAGGCAAGACGCATGACCAAGACCCTCAAGATGGGCAAAATTGCCTATAGCAATGCCCAAAACGTGCAATGAAGCATCATTGGTGAAGAACTATGAACATCAATTTTACCATTGAGAGGAAAGTCCATGTATGCATTGTAGAATAATGCTACATAGCAATAGTAGGTCCACAGGGAGAAGCCTTAACATGTGCCAATGAAGAGACTAACAGTCAAGCATGTAGCATTAGATCTATGATCTATACGAGGAAGTTGACATATTAGATGGCCAGCACGTGGCAGCTGATCCAAAACCAAATGACATAAGTTTAGCTACCAGTCCCTTTTGGTGTGCCACCAAGCACCAACGACCGTGTGGCTTAGTTGGGGTCATGAATGTCAATTATAAAGGATTTAGGTCATTAATGTTAAGATGAAGGGTAATGTCAAATTAGAACATAAGGTCCACATAACTAATGCGAAGTGAGGATCAATATCTAATGGATGAAGCTTGGTAGCAAATCCCAAATTTGATTGCTCATGGTTTGGCCGTTGTGCATTGGCCAACCATAGAGCGCCACACGTCTAGGACCTTCCTCCCAAATTCAACTATGAACTTTGTATACGACTGAGGTTTTTTTTAAAATTCCAAAGTCACCATAGTTTTTAATCATTCAAAAGGCATTTAGGCTATATCAGACCAATATAAAGGCTTGGAACAATGTCAATATCCTCCCTAATAATAATTTTCAATCAATATGACCTTAAAGGCCTCCTGCAAAGCAAAAGTGAGCTCATGAGCTTCAAACCAAAGTGCAAAGGTATAAAACAAAGGCTAGGGTTTGGAAGCAAAAAAGGCACTAAGATGAAGAATTTGAGCATCCATGTGAAGTTTTGGGGCTTTGAAATAATGGTTTGTTGCTGCCACAACTTTCAATACTGCTTTGAATTTGGTCATGCGTTGGGCTAGGGATTTGATACTACGTCAGATATTAGGTTGTTGTATTGTAAGGGGGTTGTTGGCTCTAGGCTTGCTGAGGTAGATGAGGAGCATACAATAGATACCATGGTGTATGAGAATATTGTTGTGCCTTTTGTTTCCAGAGACATCAAATGCTTGTTAGGGGAGACTTCTCATTTTCAAACTGGTGTCTTGGACTTCCACCAGGTAATTTTTAGGCCCAAACATGCCTGGTGTTCATTAGCTCCAACATGATCACTATTGTTGACATCCTCTACTTATATGACATCTAGTGGCACACAAACCAAGTTGAATAGCACATCTAGAGGCTCCTTTTCATCAACTTGTGAAGCATCCTTTGCGTCCAACATTTAGTCTAGAGTTTTCATTTTTTGCAAATGAATGTTGTTATCTAAATGAACATCCTTGCTCTCTTAGAGCTAAGCGTATTCCTCCTCATGAAGTGAATACAATTGTATATGGACAAATTCTTGTCAATAATTGAGAAATTGGCAACTTTTGACAGTAATTATATGGCAAGTTCCATCCCTATTGTTGGTGTAATATTTTATTCACCTTGGATATATTATATCCTAAGTGTGATATTGCACCTATTTAATAAGTTTACTTAGGACAATTAAGATATTTAATTATTCTCACCTAAGTAGCTAATAATGACATGTGTACACCTTGACTTGAGGTACACAAGTGCGACCACTACCTCATCAATCCTTGATTGGCGGTAGTTAGGTACCACCTATGTTTAGTCAAGGCCACCTCTGTCTTGCTTAGATTGAGTGAATTGATCTACTGATTGGTAGTTCAACTCTTGACCTCATAGTTAAACTGAGTTAACCCACCTCTTGATTGGAAGTGATTGAGAGTTAACTCATACCTCTTGGACATGTCATCTCCTTAATTCATGCATCCAAGAGGCCTGTATATTTGTATGTTACTCGTTGTAACTTGTCTACATAATATTGAATATAGAAATTCTTTGTTCATTTTCCTAGTTTTGTGATTAACTTATAGGCATTTGGTCTTGGGTATATTTGTTGTTCATAACAAATTCTAACACCTATACTTCCTCTACTATCCAATGAGTTCTTGGCCAATAGTCAATTTATCCTCTCTTTCCTCTATTTTTAAAGGCATGACTAAGTTTAGCAAACTGGAGTTATTGTTGTTCAAATTGTCTTTGTCTAATTTGGAGAATTTATGTTTCGAGGGCTTATGAACTCTTCCACTTCTGGATCTTGTATAGGATGCACTTTCTCAGGGCTTTCCATTTAACATTTTGGATTGAGGGAAATTTTCTTTTAGAGTGCATAAATTTAGTATATAATAGTGTTATAGGGAAAATTAGTACATTATTTTTAAGGTTTTTACAAACCTAAATATTTAGCTCTAATAAATAATATAGCAAATATAAAAGTGACTCCTACAATTGATATGTCTTTGGTGTCTACTTCCCCATCATATGTGGTCGTGTGCAGCTTTGTCTTGATTTTTCATGATACTATCCTCCCTAACACAATTTTGTTTGTTGTTGTCACTCACCTTTGAAACACATGTTCTTGCATTGATATATGTTTTCACGCTAGTGATGTGTTAGTAAACTCCTTTAGGAGTGTTATGCTAGGATTAAATTTTTAAACTTTATTAAGCCTTAGTTAGACCCCTTTTGTTGTTTCACAAGAGTTTGAAAGTGTAATCTTCCATGCATCCAATACCTTAGTAGGCAAAATGACTATCTTTCACCTACCAAGGAGTTGGATGCGTCTTGCATGGATGAACCTATGATAGTATAATAAGATATGATGTGCCCCTCAAATTGGATGCATACATTGTGATGGCTTCGATATGAGGAGAGAAGAGTGTAAAATGAAGTATATAAGGGGCATTTCTTGATTCAGAAGAGCAGGAGCCTGGAGTTTCCTTTCCTTCTACGATGGAAAACACCATCCACTTTGCTTCAACTCATGTGGCTATCTTCTTAAAAAGATATGAAGAATCAACCTAGTGTTTGGCAAAGCTAATTCTCATGTTACAAAGTAGAGCTAAGATTATTCTAGTGTTCTACGGTGTGAAGCCTTTTGATCTTCACTACATAGAAGAGAGTGTGTATGTAGATGCACTCACTAAACATGAAGAAAAGGGTAGGTACCCACAGAAGCCTAAGGAGTGGAACGAAGCTCTCTAATCTATTTCATTTACCAGAGGCTATGAAATCAATAATTTAACGTAAGATTTTTGTATTTCCATTCTACCCTGTGAGAATTCATTAATCAATTGCTAATTTCTAATTGGTTGAGTTTTGCCTATATATTATCATGGCCGTTCACACAGAATATTATACAACTCATCTAAAAGTGCAACATCAGCCCAAAACTTACTGATCTTAGCCTTATTAAAACTTAAAGCCATCAATTTCTTGCAGTTAAGGTATCTATCACTTAGGAAATTGAAGCATTTGCCTCATTCTCACATACCAAGGCCTCAAATTCACTTATGTATCAAGGGTTTGTTACCTTGTAAATCTTCATATATACCCCATATTCACATACCAACAATATGCAAACATTACAGATAGTGCATTTGTGGCATTACGAAAACAAGAAGAGGCTTACTTGTGTACAATGTTGATTGGAAGTGACTGACTATTCCGTTGAAACTATCACAAAATGCCCAGTCCCTTCAATGTAAAAGAAAGAATGCCCTTATGTTCTATTCAACATTACTAATCCTTATAAACAATAACACACATATAAAACAACTCTTACTAAAGCCTTTCAATTTACATTACACGAAAAAAAATACACTCAATTACACATCTTTATGGCATACCCGTTGCACATTAGAGTGCAGTTGCTAGTTGATACACCCTTCCATCCACTTCTTTTGGCTTTCGTCTTCCTTCCTCCATGGTTCCACAATTTTCTTCGTCTTCCAAACGAAATCCAAGAAAGGTAGAATCTCAATGGAGGCCAAAAAAATTTCATCGTTCTTTAATGCTGCAGCTTCTTCAAAATTCTCATAATGCATAATATTGTGGTGCACTTCAGCCTCGGTCTCCTTCAGGAAAACATCTTTATTGGCCATAGGAGACAGATCCACAGATCCATAGAAACCGGAATAGGGGATTTTTATTGACCCTTATCCAAATCTACCCTATCAGCCAACAGAGAGGAAGGGTGGGCAACATGGGACCTTCCGATGTTTAGCTTCACAAAATCAGCATTCGGGCAACCTACTTTTGGAATCCAGTTCTGTGCTTGGAAAACGCAGGAGCCCAAGGGAAGCTTACAAGTGCACTCTGCCAATTTGTGTCCCATTTTATTACACCTAAAACATCAAAAAGGAAACCCCTCGAAATTGACAAACGGGATTCTGAAGCCCTTAGAAAAACAGATATTGATGGTGTAAAAGATGGGCTTGGATAGTTCCACCATCATGCAAACCCTCACAAACTTGGATTGAATAAGAGAGCTCCTCATCAAATTTGGGAAAAACACTCATTTTTTCAACCAAGCTTCTTAATCAGGCCTTTGTCCCTCATAACTAGCGAAAGGTTATATAACCGGTTCCAAATTGGAGCCAGAGCAATTGAAACCGTAGCAGGATCCAAAAAGGGAAACCGAGGGCAAATAAAAATACCACGTTTGCAATAGAACCATGGATCATTGTTCCACACCCAGTCACAATCCAACACAGACTGAAAATTCACCACCAAGAACCCGTTATCAAGCAGAGAGAGGGTACGAAATGCAATGTTGCTCCAAACCGATTTAATCCATTGAGAAAATTTGTTCAAAGGTCTCTTTCCTAAACATTTGAACACCAAGGATCTCATGCCAACCTCCCCTTCTATTGATTGTAAGCAACCATCATCAATTTCCTGATCTGTCACCTCCTTAGCCAGAAACAAGGTGGCATCCCACAGGGAGAAAAATTGAAGTACACCATGTTCCAATTTAGCATTCGTTTTTGCATTCATTGTATGCCAATGTCTCCCACCAAAACTACAGGATGCGCTTCATTTTCCTTTGTGGAACACAAAAATCTGTGCCTCAGAGGAAAATTGTCATTCAAAAACTCTGAAAATGGAATTTGCTCTTGCTAATGGCAGACAGATTAGTTGTTGTATATGCCATCGCCCTCCCTCTCCCAACCATATATATCATTGAATATAATAATTACGGGTTATTTGTTGTAGAAGAAATTTCATCATAGATTTAGGGAATAAATAGTCATAGAAGATATCATATTCTCTTTTTTAAGATTAGATTCATTAGCTAGATATGGGTTGTGCCGTAAATTTGAAAAAAACACACATTCTCTAAAGGTGTGATTATAAAAAGCTCTGTTTTTTCAGCGATATAAAAAATTTGTTACATATAAAGTTTTCAAGTGCAAAGGGCCTAAAAAATAATGGAACATGGCAAATATGCATACACTATTGGTAAATGATTACTTCTTAGACCAACTTAGAGGACCCTAAGTGAAGTTCATACATAAATGGAGACATTAAAATAAACATTCACACAGTTAAAGCCGATCATCTCTTTTGCATCATTTCTTGTCTCTATAGCTTTTTGGTAGTCCTTTGGGATCAAGATACATGCCTTAGAGTATGTACTTTGTGGTCCTCACTCCACAAGGCCATCTAAATGTTTATCACATTGAGACCTTTTTTGACATAGTGTAATGGCACATTCAATGTATGAAAAATATTTCTATGTTATTGTTCAGGCCTATAAGAAGTAGAAGCATTACATCCTTAGCAAGAGACAATCATTTATAGGGATCACATACCTTTAGAATTCACATAGAATCATGGCAAGTGGTAAGACAACTATCATCAAAGGTTGTTCACATACCTACATCAATTCTACCTAAGCATCTAGCGTAAGAAAGAGAGTGGCAACTAGGTTACCAATTTCATATTTTAACCTCTAATTATATCTCTTATAATTGGGCTCTTGACTCTTTCACACATGAGACATCAAAATGGCCTTAGTTTTATGTTAGAGATATGAACTTCTTTGACATGTACTAGATACTGACAGTCAGGTGCCAAGTTCATGATTATCAAATAGAGAACACAATCTTATGTCATATGAGGTACATTTGCGTTCCCACTAAGGAGTGTTAAAAAGATGGTTTTCAAATCTTCATTTAGGTGGTAGGTCACTTTGGGGTGGAAAAGATAGTAACGATTATACAACATATTTCTGCTAATCATAACTACATCATATTGTTGTTGTATATACTAGGTCTTATACAATATACATCATTTTCATGACAATCAATCAAAAGGAAGACATATATACGCATCCATTTCAAATCTTGACAAGCTACAAAAATCTATTTGGGTTCACTTCATGTCAGGTTTTCACTTGATTGGGCATGATCATAATTGTGCAGATATGTTGTGATTGCCAAATCCTTAAAGATGATAGTTATATGATGACTTGCAACAAACAAGCCTCTATAGAAGACAATGCCAAGGTCTTCTTCAAAAATATGTGGGCCCATCATGGGCTACCACATACTATTGTGTCAAATAAGGACAACATATGTTCCTTGATATTTTCCAATCTACGTTGTGGTCCATGATGGACAAAATTTATAAAGTGCACAATAATTCATCAACATACAGATAGATAGACAAAGGTTGTGAATCACATAATTGTGTATGTTCTTAGGATGTACCACTCAAAGCATCTCTTCATATGAGATGAGAGCCTTCTCCATGTCCAATGTAGCTACAATCAAGCTCTTCATGGCTCCATGGGACATAATTCATTTCATGTCTACATTAAGTTCCAACTATTGACACCCATCAATGTGGAGCAACCTATCATGTTGGAAGAAACATCACCCATGTGAAAAGGGAAATGGATGAGAAAACCAAATTTGTTGGATGGATTCGATATATGCAACAAAAGGTTCACAAGTTCGTACAACAAACTAACTTGAGATGCAAAAAAATGACAAAAATATTATTTCACTCATCAATTTGAGGTGGGAGACAAAGTCTAGTTGTGCATTTAGAAAGAGAAGCTTAAAATTTAGATTTTTGCAGGGGTACACGGGGACGCGTCCCCACCTCCTCCAGCCTCGTCCCCGTCCCTAGTGACGTTTTTGGGATGGGGGGACGGCTGGGGAGGTCCCCTTGGCGTCCCCAATAAAATGCAAAATTGTGAAATGTCTCGGGGACGCGCAAGAAAAATCGGGGACGACAGGTAGTGGATCAGGGACGCCTGGCCGTCTCGGGGACGGTAGGGGATGGCAGGGGACGTCTCGGGGACGGCTAGGGACGGCAGGGGATGTCTCAGGGACGGCCAGACGTCCCCTGACATCTTAACACATACAACTTGTTTTTTTTTTAAATTTTAATTAAGGCGTGGGGTCCACAAACCCTCCCACGCCCCTTCCAAAACCCTAAAATCATGATATTGATAGCCCGAATGAGGCATAGATATTAGTCTTTAGATTGTTGTATTTTGAAGTTTGAGACTGTGGGTTTAACAATTAACTTTATCTTTAATTTTGAAGTTTGAAGTTTGAACTTTAATAAATAGAATTTGAACAACAAAATGCTTTAATATTGTTGTTATGGATCTTCAATCTCATGATTATCATTAATTCTATTGTTGTTTAGATTGTTGTTATACTAGTGTTTAATCATTAGTGCTCATTGTTTATTGTTTAAACTTTATAGTTTAACTCGTCGGTTGTTCCTATCAGCGTATTCCTTGAACCTCTCCTATGGGTGCAAGTGCTAGTTATACTATTGTTACACTACTGCTGTCATGATTTTTTCACATATTGATATTGTTGTTAAGTTATTAACATATTTGATATCTCTATTTCACATTGATATTTTGAAAAATTCATATATATATATATTGAAAAATTCATATATTGTCGTCCCCCCGCCGTCCCCAAAAATTGGCCCTCGAACTGCCATCCCCGAAACGCCGTGGAACATAGGATCATTTTTGTGATATGGCATGTACACCATTATCAAGCAAGTGGGTGGTACTTTGCATTTGAGATCAACTTGCCACCCTACCTTTGGTTGCATCTAATGTTTGATGTAGAATCACAGACATATATTTCCTCCAATCCTAGACAAATCAAACATTTCTAAGAATTTAAAAAGCATAGAATTTAACCTTGACACCTTGACTCATGTTCCTACTAATAGCTAGAAACAAAGAACCAATAGATTCCATCCTATCAAGTGCCAAAGGAAGAATAATTCTACATCACAACAAGTGATTCCCTAAGAACTAAATTCAACAACCAAGGATTGGTGATTAATCTAAGGAATATCTTGAGCCATCCAAGTGGTGATTTCAGACAAAACCTAGAAATTTCAAAAATCTTTTTGTTGGTATTTTCTAGATTTTTTCATATTTTGGATTTTTTAGCCCTCCTAAATAAAATTTGTCCCTAAGACCTTTTCTAGCCACCTTGATGGATTTGGCACGCCTTCAAGGCACTGAATTATTTCTTGATTTGAGCTTTCCAACACATATTTGAATTTTAAATTTTGGTTCAAGATTAGGAAACTTAAGTTCCTTAGTGAGAGGGTGTGAGAAACAAATAACTCCAACAAATATTTTTAATTATTTAATAATTTTTTACTTATCCAACTACCTATTTAGAAATGTAAGGACATGGGTCATTACCTCTTTGGTTGTAATAAATACTATTTTTTCTAATTTTTTATATCTTATTTTTAAAGATATATAATAATTAAAAAATTTGATACGTGAAGACAAAATACATCTATCCTATAGAGTTTTTCTATTTATATAGGTTCTTCATTCAAATAAAATTTATTTTGTTTAATTATTCAATAATTATCATTTTTCATTTAATTTATATTTAATTATTGCTTAAATATTTTTTTTCCCTTTGTTTTGGGCTCACTTTGACTGGGTTCTCCTTTATAAACGAGTAGTGTATAAAACATGTTCTTGTGTGGAAGTTGGCAATTAACATGATCATAACCCAATTCCATCTTCTCACATCCCAAG
Source organism: Cunninghamia lanceolata (assembly GCA_027924645.1). Taxonomy (NCBI): domain Eukaryota; kingdom Viridiplantae; phylum Streptophyta; class Pinopsida; order Cupressales; family Cupressaceae; genus Cunninghamia; species Cunninghamia lanceolata. Next base: position 23,991,193 of record BSBN01001272.1, read on the forward strand.
AGACTACTCTTGATTCTCTACATTATTCATTCCTTATACCAGGTCATTTTTCTAAATGTGGAATTGATCCAAGTCAAATTTACAAGTGCAAAAATGACCCCTAAACTTTTAAATTTAAAATTTAAAAATGGGTCCATGTTGAATCCCTCCAACTAACCTTTATGAGCTAACTAAAGCTTGAAATATTTCAAAATATGTTATATAACTTATTAAATAAAACATAAAATAAAATCTCATTTATGAAGGTGAACAATAATAGTAAATAAATATTATATGTTGAATATAAATTTTTAATTTTTTTAAAATCTTGATTTAAGGGATATGTAAATAAGAATACTATGGTAAAATGTTGGTTATGTGGAAGAAAATACATTACATGATTCTTTAAAAAAAATTCTAATATCAAGAAAAAGATATAAAGTCAAAGGGAGCTCACTCTTATATTTTTTATTTAATTTGTTTTTTTTTCCCATTATTAATTGATCCTATTGTTTTAATTATTTATTAAGTTAAATCTATGTTCTCATAATATTGTTGGTTTTAGATTAATTTAGTTATTTTTTATTGTATAAGGTTTAATTATGTGTGTGTGTGTGTGGGGGGGGGTAGGTTTTTAAAGGTGTTTTTAATAGTGTATTAATTTTTCACATGCAATAAAAATATAAGTAAACAGGTTCAACAAATTAGAAGAATTTATAATGGATTAATCCATGTTAAGATAAAGTATCTTAAGAAAGATTCAATTAGAAGATGACTTAGTCCTAAATTTAAAAAAAAATAGAATATCTTTGTCTCAAGAATCTAATTATTAATCTAATTCTATTTTTCTAATTTAAAAAAAAAATAGAATATCTTTGTCTCAAGAATCTAATTATTAATCTAATTCTATTTTTCAATTTTCTAGTGTAACAATTAAGTTCAACCCCTTGATATATATATTTAGTTATATAGGCTTTATATGTGAGCATTATAGTGTTCGGAATTGTCTCACGCGAGGAAATTTTCTCCTCATCAGTCCTATTGACTATTCGTTGAACCTCTCTTATGGGTGCAAGTGCTAATTTTATTTATAATAAAATATATCCAAATAACTTCATAATTAAAAAATTGCTTGACCATCAAATTTACGCCCTAAAGCCGACAAGACGACAAAAATTCTCTTTGAAATTAAGGCAAGCCTAAGAGGCACGTATCTGTGATTTGTTTCTTAATCCAATATAGGAAGAAAAAAAAATATAACTACGGTTGTCCGATCACTACTATTCTGGGAAAAATAAAAATAAAAAATTAAAGAATGACAGGGATATTAAAGATTCTCTAGCTATAAAGAGAATATTTCTTAACATAATATTCTTATGCAGGAGTACAATTTTCTGAAAATATATAATTTCCCAAAAAAGCATATATAGAGGCACAAGGACATTAGAATTTGAACTTGGAAGATTAAGGATGATCATTGATGTTGTCAAGTTCAAATTGTTGCAGAAGATAAGAATCTTCAATACAGAAGCTAAAACAATAGGAAAAAAGCTGTTCTACAATGAACTTCAGGTTTTCTATATAAGAAGATTTTAGCACTGCATTAAATTACAACAGAAAAAATCACATCTGAGGGTGAGTTTCAGCCTACCTATCCTTCCAATGAATGCTGTGTCTATAATGGAAGCAACTGGATCAGCTGTTAATGCCAATGCTGCTGGAAATGCAATTTTTGCAATCTCCCGACCAAGTTTATCTAGTTTCAGTGCACTCCTGACAAAGCAGAGTATTAAACCTCAACAAGTGTCTCAGATTCTAAATATAGAAGAAAGCTAAAACTTAAGTTGATAAGATAAGTAACTGCAATGGAGGAAAACAGTTACCTGCAATCCTCAAAGAAAAGTTTAAGTGGGTTCCAACCGCTCTGATTTTTTATTGGAGTTGGAGTCACACCCTCTGGATTAGATTCAGATTCCATTTTGTTCTTGAGGAGTATACTAGTGTGAGTTTGAAAGAATAAACGATCAAGAATGCATACAGATTGTACTGGCTTCTACACCACCCAACATAAATGTGTGATGAAATCCAAGTTCACTGATAAGCCGAGTTCCTGTTGAAAGACAAACAGAAATAAACCCAGGTGAGCATTGGCATTAAGTCTAGTACTTTATCTTCAGTTCAAGCTGAATCCCACAACAGTAAGGCTATCAAAAAATACTATACAGAAAGTTCAGCATTCAATCAATCTATAAAACATCTGTTTAAAATCTATAATTTTTCATCTATAAGAGTTGCTTTCAGCATAATGAGAAATAAGAGAACAACCTGTGCTTTTAGAATCCCACCGTGCAAATATGAATAATTCACAGTTTTCAGCTGAACCAGAATGTCATATATTCATGTCATCCCACTTCAAGAGGCTATCTTTAACAAAAACTGTTGTCATTAAATCTTATGCAAGAAGTGGGTATTTATAAGCTCAGCAATCATTCAGTCCCACATGCATCAATGTCCATGAAGCTTCTCCAATTTTGTAATTGTTGTCATTTTGTTGAAGCTGTGTTTAGACCGCTTTCATGTGGCATTTGTTATTGTGTGATGTGAGTCACAACCTGTTTTATTAAGACTTTGATGGGTCTTTCAGTCAAATAAATAGACTCTATGTAGCCTTTCTGCAGCTTTTTTAGAACAAGTTAAGTTGTCAGACATGGAGAAGGCCGAAATAGCCCTCTCCTGGGGCAGGCAGAGACTGGTAAATCAAAACAGCTTTTAGGTACTACTCGTCCGGTGGTATCATTAGTTTATTCTTATCTTGTCAATTTCACTTGGAATTTGAAAGGCATGGGTCATGAGCTCTCAATTTGGGGATCTTTTCCTTTTGGAGTTAAGCGGAAGGATGTAGAGCCAAGGTTAATGTTTCTACAGTAAATTTATTTCCTGTTCCTCCTCAACTTTTTCATATTATAAAAAAATGATTTGCCTTCACACCCTTCCATATAAGTAGGCATTTTTGGCAGTTTTTATTTTAATTGAAAGCAGAGCCTCGCATCACAAGTACGAAATTCCATACAAGAGAATAATAGTTACTGTAAATTAACACTGTCGTGGAAATGGGAGAGACCCACCTTCAAACCCCGACAAGATCTGCCTGGGCAAATTCCATTTAACAAATTTTTTAAAGATGGGTTTCTTGGGCCCACTGGAGTGATTGGCTCTTCACCATTAAAGGTGTGTGTTCTTGTTTCTTTGCTTGTCCTTGTTCTAGAGAGTTGGGTGGCACTCCATTTTTTCGGAAGGAAGCATCGTCATGAACTAATCTTCTCCCTGGGAAGGCTGCACCCCCTCTCCTCTCTGCTACAACCGTACATAGTAGTTTAATACTCTCACACTTGATAAATACCTACCAACATCTTTTTATCACAAACTTTATATATATTCCTCTTTGGTTTGCTGGTTTGTCCTCTTTTTATCACAAACTTTATAAACAGATTGACAGTAAGATCAATAAAACACTAATGCACACAATACACACATATACCCTAGGAAAACCTCCTTCTTGGAGGTGAAAAACCCAGCATGAAAATCTCAGATCTGATTTATATTAAGAGCAGAAACAGATTACAGCTTTGCTCAGCTAGAGAACAAAATATAGGCACCAAAAAATATAGCGTCTCTAAATTTTAGTTCTGAACTGAACTAATTATAATGTTCAGAATGAAGTTCACTTGCACAGTAAGCACAGAGGTTCAGCAGCCCTAGATAATCCTGTGAACCCGTTGAACTGTCACACCAATTGAACCGCCGAGCCAATTGAACCGCCGAACCAATTGAACCAGTGAACCAATTGAACCTGCGAACCTGTTGAACCTGTGAACCGGTTGAACTTGCGAATCGATTGAACCTGCGAACTTGTTGAACCAGTTCAACTAACTGTGGAGCCCTTGCACTGTGCTTGTAGTAGATCGCTATTGGATTAGATTGCGTAGAGCAGAATTCGGTGAGAGAATAATCTGTATTGTGACTACAAGTCACTTTTCATTTATATGAGATCGCCTAAACAATTTGGCTCCAAATTACATATACGTTATATTTGAAATAGGTCCTGACCTATTTGTAATTTCAAGATACATAGAATTATGAGTTCGCCCAATTTGGGGCCTGCCTTAATCAGATAACATAACTGAGTTCTCAAAATGCTAAGGCCGACAGGCCATTCAGCATTTTATGACTAGGTCGGTCTCTAGAAGGGATCCGACCTAGCTACCAAAAAAATCAACACTCCCTTTTAGCTAGGGAGGATTCCTTCATAAGGATCAAGTCACATACTGACTAATATCATGGCTACTCCCATGGATGAAAACATAAGTGCTTATTGTCATCTTCTCATGACGTTTACCATAGATACTCCCAGAGGGTGAACAAGCACATCATGGAATTTCTCCCATGATATCCACCATACCTACTTGCAGAGGGTGGCTCCACCATGCCTACTCGCAGAGGGTGGAAGAGGGCTTTCACCTCAAACTTCTCCCAAAGAAGTGTGCATTACCACCATGCCTACTCGCAGAGGGTGGAAGATATAGTATAATGTATCACTGATGCTGAGACTCCCTCTCAGCTAGAGCTTCATTCTCCACAACTCCAAGCTTGTCTCGAAAATATGCAAGCTTCACTCGAGCAAGGGGTTTGGTGAGAATATCTGTTGTTTGCTCATCAGTGTTGATGTACTTCAGCTGAATAGCATTCCTTTGCACCATATCCCGAATATAGTGATACTAAGTTTCCACATGCTTTGATCTGTCATGAAACATAGGATTGGCAGAGAGCTTCACACAGCTCTAGTTATCACTGTGAATAACTATAGGCTCCCAGGGTTGTCCAAACAAACCTACAAGGAGTTTTCGAAGCCACACTGCTTCTCGAGATGCCACACAGGCTGCAATATATTCTGCTTCAATAGTACTCAATGCTACTGAAGACTGTTTTCTGCTGCACCAGGATATCATGGTGGATCCCAAGCTGAAGCAAACTCCAGAAGTGCTCTTTCTATCAGTGACACTTCCTGCCCAGTCAGAATCAGAACAGCCTTCCAAGGTAATGACTATGTTGGAAGAGTACTTCAATCCATATCCAACTGTACCACGCAAATATCTCAAGATATGCTTGGCTGCAACAAGATGAATCTGCCTTGGTTCACACATAAACTGGCCGAGGGTACTCACTGCATAGCAAATGTCAGGTCTAGTGTTAACTAGATACATCAAGGATCCAATCAGCTACTTGTATTCAGTGGGATTCACAAGATCAGACCTAGCTGTAGATTCACTCAACTTCTTTAAGTTAGTTTCCATAGGAGTAGGCATAGGTTTACAATCTAGCATTCCAAATCTCTTCAGAATATCAATGGTATATTTTCCTTGACTTAGAATAATTTCATTGGGTCTTTGCCATACTTCTAACCCTAGAAAGAAATGCATGAGACCTAGATCTTTCATTTCAAATTCTGAAGTTAGTTCTTCCTTACATCTAAGAATGAGGTGATCTTCTCCAGTTAGGAATAGATTGTCAACATATAACCAAAATCAACATTTCACCATTGAATACTTTGAAGTAAAGGTTAGGATTAGCATCATTCTTACAGAATCCTAGGCTTACCAAGTACTTATCAATTCTTTCATACCAAGCACGGGGGGCCTGCTTAAGGCCATATAATGCTCTCTTCAATCTGCATACATGAGATTCTTTCTTATGGATCACAAAGCCTTCAGGTTGCTCAATGTAGACCTCTTCTTCAATAACACCATTGAGAAAGGCTGTCTTTACATCCATCTGCTGTAACTTCCATCCCTTAGCTACGGCAATAGCAATGATAGTCCTGATGGAAGTATATCGAGCAACAAGGGCAAATGTTTTCTCATAATCTATGCCTTCTTTCTGAGAGAAGCCACGAGCCACAAATCTAGCTTTGTATTTCTCAATACTTCCATTAGCAGCATGTTTAATTTTAAACAACCATTTGGAAGATACAACAGACTTACCTTTGGGTCTAGGCTCAATATCCCAAACATCATTCTTAATGATAGACTAATATTCTTCATCCATAGCATTCTTCCATGTCTGTTGGTTCATGTCCTCTTCAACGCTGGAAGGTTCAGTCTCAATGAGATTACACATCAATGCAACATAGTTTGAGAATTTCTGAGGTCTCCTTCTTTCTCTAAGTGTGCCTCTTGGAGCTGCAAACTTTTCTGCCTCTTGAATCCAGAGAGGTCTCTTCTTACTCATGGTAATGTCCCTAGGCCCATCTGTAGGATCCAAAGGTTCACTTGGATCATCATGATTTTCAGATTCTGTAGACTCTCTCTGAATCTCAGTATCATGCTCAATATCCATGTCTTGAGGGTTATCATGGACTTCATTGTCAATTTCTAAACCATAGCCTTTAGATCTTTTAAGTGCAATATTTTCTTCAAAAGTGACATCTCTACTAACCTCAATAAACTTCTGACCTGGAATGTAAATTCTAAATGCTTTGGATGTTTCGTTGTAGCCCACAAGAATGTCTCTTTTGCCAGAAGGTTCCAACTTGGTTCTCTTCTCTTTGGGTACATGGACATATACTGGACTCCCGAAGATCCTCAAGTGACTGATATCAGGTTTGATCCCTGAAAATGCTTCTTCTGGAGTCATATCTTTCAATACACGGTGAGGGCATCTATTCTGAATGTAGACAGCAGTCCTAGATGCTTCGGCCCATAGGAAAGTCTGCAGATCCTGATCATGAATCATAGCTTTTGCTGCCTCAACTATGGATCTGTTCTTTCTTTCTGCAACCCCATTTTGCTGAGGGTTGTAGGGAACACAAAACTCCCTCTTGATCCCTGCCTCAACACAAAAGTCATGAAAACTACTCGAGGTGTATTCACCTCCATTGTCAGACCTTAAAACTTTAATTCTTTTCCCAGATAGATTTTCAGCTAAAGCTTTAAATTGTTTGAATCTACTTAGAACTTCATCAGATTCTTTTGATTTAAGAAAGTAAATCCAAGTTTTCCTAGAGTAGTCATCTATAAATATTACATAATACAAGAATCCACTTGGGGAAGTAACAGACATAGGTCCACATAAATTAGAATGCACAAGAGCTAATTTCTCTTTAGACCTACTTTCACTTTGATGAAATGGACTCTTAGTGTTCTTACCCATAGCACAACCTTTGCATGTATTATCATGAATATGACTAAGTTTAGGCATACCTTTAACTATCTTCTCAAGTGTGGGGAGGGCTCGGAAATGAAGATATCTGAGTCTTCTATGCCATAGCTCGCTTGACTCAGGTGCTTCATGAATGAGAGCTTGAACTGGACGTGATGAAAGCTTATATAGGCTCTCATACCTATTCCCAATGACACGAGCTAATTTGATGCTGGACTTCTTAGGCCATGCAAGCACCCTTCCCTCAGAAAATACAATCTGATAACCCTTATCTTCTAGTGCTGATATGGAGATAAGGTTTCTTTTGATTCCTGGTACAAACAAAATATCACTGAGGTGAAGAGAAATTCCAGAATCTAAATTAAGGGAAGTAGTACCAAAACCTCTCACAGAATAGCGAGCATCATCACCAATGACCACATGAAAATTAGACTCTTTCTCCACGAAATCTGAGAGGTGCTCTCGATAGCCGGTGATGTGTCTAGATGCGCCGCTATCAATCAGCCAAGTATCACTGTCTGAGGGTACATTGCTTGACAAAACAGAAATGAAAAGGAAGTCTTCAGTATTGGACTGATTTGAGACTTCATTTAAGTTTGCTCCTTGTTGCTTAGACTGGGATAAACAGTCCCTTGCATAGTGACCGAATTTGTCACACCTGAAGCACTTGATGTGAGACAGGTCCTTTTTCCTTTTATTCGAATCATGAGGTGGATTAGACCTTTGATCTCTATTCCTCTTGAAATTATTCTTCTTCCAATAGCCTCCTTTCTTCTTGAAAGACTGGGCAGCAAGGACATGATTGTCTTCATGAGTGTTTTTGATAACTCCTCTAGTAGCTAGTCGAGACTCTTCTTAGATACAGTCAGCCCTTAATCTGTTAAACTTGTGCAGATCAGCTCTTGCACTAATTCCTTAAATGTAGGATTCCCAAGATATTGGAAGACCATTGAGGGCTAGCATAGTTAAATCATTTTCATTAACAATCTTTCCAATAGATGAGAGCTGATCTCTCAAATCAGAAATCCTCATGAAGTAAGCCATGACAGATTCACCTTTAGCCATCTTGATGTGATGAAGCTGCTGCTTCAAAGCTAGAACACGACTAGTGTTGTTGATTTCATACATCTCCTCCAAGGTTCTGAACATTTTGCTTGTTGTATTTAGCTTGGAGATGATGAGAACAATGTGATCTTTTACTGAATCAATTAAGATCTTCTGAGCTTGAAGATCTTTGTTCCTCCATTGGGTCTTTTCTCCTTCTACCTCAGGCTCAGAAGATTCTTTGGTCACAAAGTCTGCAAGGTCATTTTCATTCAACGCAAGCATGATGCAGACTCTCCATGATGTGAAATTGGAAGCCCCATCCAATCTGTCTTCAACCCTGAGACTGTGAGCCATTTTATCTGATCTTTAATGATAAGAGCAGAATGTAAATAACTGAATACTGCAAATCTGATTATACTAATTCAAACTTAGCTCTGATACCATGTTACTTTTAATAAACAGATTGACAGTAAGATCAATAAAACACTAATGCACACAACACACACATATACCCTGGGAAAACCTCCCTCTTGGAGGTGAAAAACCCAGCACGAAAATCTCAGATCTGATTTATATTAAGAGCAGAAACAGATTACAACTTTGCTCAGCTAGAGCACAAAATATAGGCACCAAAAAATACAACTTATCTGAATTTTAGTTCTGAACTGAACTAATTATAATGTTCAGAATGAAGTTCACGTGCACAGTAAGCACAGAGGTTCAGCAGCCCTAGATAATCCTGTGAACCCATTGAACTGTCGCACCAATTGAACTGCCGAACCAATTGAACCAGCGAACCAATTGAACCTGCGAACCTATTGAACTTGCGAACCGGTTGAACCTGCGAACCGGTTGAACCTGCGAACCTGTTGAACCAGTTCAACTAACTGTGGAGCCCTTACACTGTGCTTGTAGTAGATCGCTATTGGATTAGATTGCGCAGAGCAAAATTCGGTGAGAGAATAATCTGTATTGTGACTACAAGTCACTTTTCATTTATATGAGATTGCCCAAACAATTTGGCGCCAAATTACATATACGTTATATTTGAAATAGGTCCTGACCTATTTGTAATTTCAAGATACATAGAATTATGAGTTCGCCCAATTTGGGGCCTGTCTTAATCGGATAACATAACTGATTTCTCAAAATGCTAAGGCCGACAGGCCATTCAACATTTTATGACTAGGTCGATCTCTAGAAGGGATCCGACCTAGCTACCAAAAAAATCAATAGGCTGCACCCTCTCTCCTCTCTACTACAACTGTACATAGTAGTTTAATACTCTCACACTTGATATATACCTACCAACATCTTTTTATCACAAACTTTATATATATTCCTCTTTGGTTTGCTGGTTTGTCCTCTTTTTATCACAAACTTTATATATATTTCTCTTTTGTTTGCTGGTTTGTCCTCTATCGTTGTGAGGTTTGGGGGAGTAGTATGTCAAATCACAAGTGGAAACAATTAGAAAGAATCCAAAAGCATATAATCACAAGCAACCTTGAAGTCACAAGTGGAAACAATTAAAAAGAATCCAAAAGCATCTAATCACAAGCAAACTTGAAGTCAAAACCTCAATCCCTTATGAGATCCTTTTGATTGAAGCATGAGCAATATCTCAAACACTAAGTTATCTAAAAAAGATTGAAAACATGGATAACCATTGCTGGCCCAAAATGGTTGTGGAGGAGGAATTAAGTCGACGTGGATGAAGAAGTGTGACATTAATTTGCAAGAATGTTTTTCCATCAATGAGGAAATTAAAAAATATGTGATAGAAAAATTCAGGACTCTTATGTGGACAAAGCAGATTAGCCAAAAGAATGCGTATTATGTGAAAGAGAACCCCACTTGAGAACATGATGAAAAAGCATATTTGGGAGTTGTAAATAGGGGAAAAGTGAAGTTGTTACTTGCACAATTGAGGATCAAATCACATCATCTTAGGTGTGAGACCAGTACATGGACTATACCTAAGGAAGATTGGGAAGAGAGAACTTGCCTATTCTACGACAAATGGGTGGTGGAGACAAAATGACACTTCTTCATGGACTACATAGCATACAAGGATACTCGTATCTAGTATGAAAACAACTTGGAAGTAGGCAGCCTAAATGAGTTATTCAAGGAAACAAGGCTTAACAAAATTAGAGGTTTTTTGGTGAAGATTCATAGTAGAAGATCCGACATTAAAAGATTTGAAAATGTCTTAGGGTTGCGGCTCTTGGTCCCTTAGACTACTTGGTCTCGTGGACATCTTTATAATCTTTCATATCATTTCATTTCATAATATGTGTAAGGAAACAAATTAAAATTCTTTATTACAATTAGGTTTATTGAATATAATTAGTAAAGTTATTAATGACATGATATTTCCACTGTTCACGTAGTAATGAATTTGCAGAGAAAAGTGTGGCTTTTTTGCATGAACAAACATTTCGGATCACACTTTGTGATGCAAAAAAACCACACACAATTTTCTTGAGAAGCTACAAATTCATTACTACATGGACTGTGGAAATATCATGTCATTAAATATCTATACTAAGGGAGAGGGGCCAGTAGCCACCCACCCTAACCTTGCGCAGGTCAAGCTCATAGCTAGACATATTGGATTTCGACGATTTTTTTTGGGTTTCTCTGTATGCGACCGAAGAGCTTAACGCTATTCTTTTAGCTTCTGGGCACTTATACATTTCCCTCTAGGACGTGCTATGTGCACATGGGTCAAAAAAGTGTCATTTCAACATGTCGCCCCATACATGCGCAACAATGTGCCAGTAACTGCTCACCATCACATTTGTGCACTTGTCTTAATTTTATTGGTTAATTTATTGGAGTTGTGAACATATATTGGTGCATTTGTGTTAATTTATTAGGTTGGTATTTTACATGTATTAGTTCTTTTTAAAATTTTAATTTGGGGGTCAAGTGCACAAAGACATAGTGGTTATTGGGACGTGGGCGGCCACTAGGCCCTCTCTCTTAGTTATATTCAATAAACCTACTTGTAATAAAGAAATTTAATTTGTTTCCTTACACATATTAGATTTAAAAAAAAAGGTATAAAGTTTGTGATAAAAAGATGTTGGTAGGTATATATTATGTGGATGTTAAAATAGATATCTTAAAAAGATCTATCTAAAAATGCCTAAGAATTAGAGCCATTTTATTTACTTAAGAGTTATATATGACACATAAATTTTATTGTATATTCTATATGATATCTAATGATTGAGTCTTATATATTCCTATTAAGTATAAAGTATATTATTCTATAAAACTTTAATAATAATTTATACTCACTCTATTTTAAAATAGTGCTAATAAATACCAAACAAATTGTATTTATTTATTAATCTATGATGAACAATAAGATCATTTTCTAACCATACACAAATAAAAAATAAATAAAATCTCAAGATAAGGAGTACCTAAGAATCCAAGGAGAGGTGTTTAAGGAATGAATGCAACATCAAACACTCCATGGTTTTCCAAAAAAATATATATCCAATTAAATAGAAGTGGATTTAAATCAAATTACTACCCAGTTGAAAGGGGAAAAAATAAAATTCAAACTCTATTAAAATATATATATTGCAATGTCGATGTAACACTTATCCTTTTCAATTGAATTTTAGATGTGCTCAATGGTTTCCTTTCCCTCTCTTAGATCATTTATATGAATTTGGGATAGTCTGTGACTACAAAAGTGCCTACGTCAATTTTACACCTACAAATTCAAACCAAAGCGATGAATAATTAAATATAAAGATCAAATCAATATAGTAAAAAATAAGCTAGGGAAAAATTATTTAGCTTTTTTTTTTTTCAATTTGTCATGTAAAGTGGTCATTATTGTTGGATAAACCAAAATATAAGTAGTCAATAAAGGTTGAAAGGAAATCTAGAAGAATACTTGAGAGGTCACGTACCTATGGTGTTGATTTTCTTCTAATACCAATAATTCAAATAAGTCTTAAAAATTTTATAAAGAAAAATAGTTTTTCCACTTAACATAAAAATGTGGCATCTATATTATTTATTCTCCATAAAAAATATAAATTACAAATCCTAAACTTATAAAAAATATTTAAACATAAACTTTTAATATTTTATAATGTTGGTTGAAGATATTTTTATCTTGTATAGATAATGATTTAGACATAGTTGAATAAACCCACGTTAATATGTATTCACATGCAACATTACTCCCAGAATTGGAAAAGAACAATTTATCAAAACTTAGACATAGAAAAATAAACTCTAGTTTAAACCCACATCAAATATATGCTCAAATTCTACTTAGTCCTCATGATTACAAAAATGTGAAGCCTTGAAATAGATCATTAAATAAAACCCTAATTTAAGTTAGCATAATAAGTAGATAAAAAATTGCAAGTTCTAGTTGTTTCCAATTGGATATTTTCTACATAACGTAATTGAAGAAAACATCGCAATCTATGATCAATGCAACTAGGCATTTTGCAATTACTTGTAGCAAGGGGCTTAGACATTTTACGTGTAACAACTAAATGGGCCATGCACTAATGTGAAGGTGGTGGTAGAGAATTTAGTGAGGCTTGAACCCTGATAGTGGGGTTTTGACTCATTAAAAAAACTTCTTCCTTGCTATATATATATTCTTTATGTAAAAAAGATTCCTATTTATTTTATTTTTTCACTTGTAATTAACCTTACTAGATATTAATAGTGATGAAACAATTAGCTTCCTCAAGTAGCAGCTAAGTATGGGATTAAGCAATGAGAGTATTAGTGCAAATGAAAATAACAATGCCCCAAAACAAAGTGTACACGCAAGGTAAATTTTAATTGTAGAACGCATCTTAGCAGAATAAATGTTAAATTAAATGTAGAAATTAATAAATTTAAATGTAATATTTATTTAGATTTTGAAGGCGAGAAAATTATCTAGATTTTTGAAAGGGAAAAGAAGAACTCAGCATGCACCTTACAACATCTTATATTTTACTTAAACATATATTCAATAACTTGATGCAAACACATACTACTATGCCCTTAAAGTGGAAACAGACATAGTTGATTTCCCATCACATTAACCCTTAGAGGAAAGATAATGTAGTTTACAGATCTAAATAAATTTCAGCAGCATAACGGCATGTAAATTAACACTTTAAGAACATGAAACAAGAAGAATAGAAGAAAGATAGACATAAGAGAAGAGACACCAATATATGTGGGGAAAACCCTTTTGGGTAAAAAACCCCACACTCCAAAGCATCGAACCAATGTATTAATCTGCAACAACAAACATGTTACAATACACTTGTAGGCTCAAAGCCTTAACATGGAGATTTACATCTTGCTCTTTTGGAGGAAAAACTGACAACATAACCCTGCATAAAACTCTTCTCTCCCAAACTTCTCTTTAAGCCTCCAATTTATAGACTTCTGGCTATATAAGAAACCTATGCAGTTTTACAAAACCATGTGCTTAACTTCTCAGCCAAGATTCCAGTCTAAAAATAAGCTCTCACATCCAAAATATTCTCCCCTATTTTGACCCTTACAGTTGTCATAGAATCTGTCATAATATCGCTAAAAATAGTCCTTCCATGATATACTACCATGTGGGCATCTTTTGACAACTAATATTTCAATTTTCAAGGCACTGACATGTGGCAAAAGTACCAATTAAGAATTCAAACGCCCTTCATTATTTTGGAGCTAAATAAAAATAATAACTGATCGTGGGAAAATATTAAATACAAAATAATGCTATGGGAAATATGCAAGTTTGAGACACCTCATTTCCTAACATTCTCCCACTTGTCGAATACCTTGCAAGAGCCAGGGGAATCACAACCAGTCTATGAACAACCAAGGTTACCATACTATCTCAACTGAACTCCACTATGCTCACGAGCTTTACAGAAGCACCTGTAACATCTTCCAAGTGATCACCAACATGACAAAAGATTAGAATTCCAAAAACATGATGAAACACTAAATGTCACATAGACACACCAATGTATCTAGCTTCAAACCTGTTACCAGAACACAACTTTGAAGTCCAAACACCTCCAAAACAAGATCGAGCACGAATGTTACAGAACAGTTAGAATAACAACCACAACTAGTTGTTTACATCCAACTAAAAAACCCACCATTGATATAACTTTTGCACATGACATATCCAGCCTATACTTTAGCTCGCATCCCTGTATAATCAACTGTCCTACTCAAAGTTACCATCTTCCATGATAACAAACACACTAAAACCATTGATGTGCAAAAAATCTAAAGACCCTTGATACTGCAGTCCAATGAAAAATAATCTACCAAATATATACATACATCCTAGGAATTAGACTGCATGAGCAATGTCAAATAAAGCAACACAAAGTCTACCAATTAGCACTTACATAAAAGTGTGGCTTATAATCAAATCATGTAATACAAAGAACAATCACAATGACCTACAAGCTGCAACCAACTACTGCAAAATAGAGCATACTTCCACAAATAGTTTTCTGCTCACTCTCTTACCTATGATCTCCTCCACTTCTCCCAAGTCCTCCACATCTCAAATGATATACATTAAAAGAACACATACTGTTGCTAAAAAATAATAAAGTACAACAACATTAGATGACCACAAACCTAGTGATCATACTAGTTGAATAAGAACCTCTACGGAGAAATATGAGACCATAAAGAGAAACTGCAAACCATATCATGTCTTTTTGCCAACACCACCAAGTGCTAAGTTGTGCCAAGGAAGATCTCCTTCACAAAAACCCAACTGAAAAGCCTCACCAACACCCAAATGTTCAATCTCAAAAGATCAAACAAAACATATTAATCTCATATAACAAAAAATGGATGTAAACTTCTCTAACCAAAGAAGATCAAACTCAAAGAAAAAATCCATTCCAAAAATAGGAATACAACCCACTAACATCTCCAAAACTTCTCATAAATCAAACCATATACCTAAGGAGATAACCATGCTGAGTACTCCTCAAATGAACCCTCCAGAACTAGAAACTATAGCTCAAGATCCATATCCATGAGAAATCAAAGCATAAAATAAAATGAATCTGAAATAACATGGACAATACCTATCAGATCATTTTCTACCAAGTGAACTGAGAGTGGGGAATGAAAATGATCCACTAAGATACACCAAGCCTCATAGACTCTCTCCAAGAATAATATCCCCTCAAGTTCAAACATGAACTCACATCCATAACAAGTGAAGGCTCCTCAGTTTTTTTGCTGAAATTTCACCATTCCAACACATGATCCCCACTACAAGAGATCTCTAGCCTCACCTCAAGTCTCTCTAGTATCCATGAGCATCAATCATCCAATACATGCCAACTTCAAATGCATCATGCAAAATCATGAAGCTTCAAGCAAATGATTACTACTCAAAACCAAAGAGAACTTCACCAAACCACTGTCAAAGCTCCCATTGCATGTCTGCAAAATCCAGGAACACACATGACATCATGATCTAACATATCCTCCTAGGAGATCACTACCTGCTCCAATGAACATATCTTGCCAAAGGGGCACCATCATGGCACAATACCATCTCCAATCACATGAAGATAACCATCCCCTAACAATGGAACTCAAGATGTCAAAATAATTTCATAGCATATAAGAATCATAATCCAAAAGTCTTACCATGACACCTACAACCACTATAGAAGATCATTCATCACCAAGGGATAGATCCACATCACTGCCGAAACTCAAACTGAAACTGTGATACCAAGCTTATCAAGGCATTATGATAACCATCCTCTCAATGAAGATCATTCATGGCTCTAACACAATCTAATAATTAACCTGTGCAATACCAACAACACAAAAGAATAAAATAGAACCAAGATCTCCAAGTCAAGAAGATAAAACCATCACTGTCAAAAGCTCACACTAAACTGTGTAACCAAGTTATCCATGACATCATGATAAACATGCTATAAGTCCCAATAACTGACTATCTAGGTACTCTAATCATCCATCCTCTTATCCCAATGCAACATACCAATGCACAAATGACCACAGACAAGGCCAACTAACAAAGTTTGCATAAACACTGAATCAATCTCGTGGATAAAGAGAGTCCACATTCGAGTCATCCCACTGCAGCTAATGGGTAGCTAATCCATAAACTACATAACTCAAAGATCCAAAACAAATGTAACATGCAAACTCATCATTACATTAGTAACTTGTAAAGTGAGATATCAAAGAAGACAACCTGTAGATTTCAAGACTCAAACACCAAATCATCACTAGATTCGATTTGCCAAACAAGTCCACATATGAATAACCATAGTCAAGGAACCCATCAAGCATATACTATAGAAATGATGAGTGACTAATTACATACCAACATCTCCACATTGAGAAAGCTACATACCTCCTCACACCATGTGTGAAGCATACATGCAAACCTGCAACTATCTTACATCGAGAAACACCCCCAAGGAATCATAATCTAAAAAATAGTTTGTTCGCAGATCTACAAAACCACAAGTTTTGATTAACCATGTAAAACCTGCAAAACCACCATGTCACTAACATACATGCAAATCTATATCCACTTATCATCTGGAAGACCCACAAGTTCGAAAACCACCAAAATAGTTAAACCAGAATAATGGAATAACATAGCTATGCATAACCATAGAAGTTGAACAGAAAATATACAAAACCCTTAGATCAAATCAATATGAAACTAAGACATGCAAGTACAACCAACCAAAATGAAGTAGAGGTCTAGGAACTTCAGGCCCACTTATAGGCCAACTCCACAACCACCATGTACAAGCATACAGAGGAGCTAGGTTGTTCCAGAAGCTTTCAGATCATTCAATAATCAACTCCACAACCTACATGCATTCAAGGTTAACAAAACAATGCCTTCTAATGCCAGGGCTAAAACCAAGCACCCAACATAAGCACATCAAACCATAGTCATGACAACCCATGTTTCTCCATGTGATTAGGGAGCCAAGAACAAACACCCAACATGAATACTTTGTTGCAAATGACCATAGAATGAAAGAACATAACCACCATGCATGAGGGTTATTACATACTATCAAACAGAAACTCTAGATCAATATCATATTACATGTAACCACATGATCAACTCCATAATACACCATCTTTTCCATCCTTCAAATGCCTACTGTAACCTGAAAATAAGATCAACTGCAATACTTCCACTCAAACAAGGATTAATAATCATCCAATTCCTTCCTACAGATTCCCTCAAGCTTTCCAAGCTAAGAAATCACAACAGAAGAAATACCCAGAACCTTAAACACCATGGAACCAACACATGCAACAATGGAACCACCATAGCTCTAATACCAATTGAAAGGGAAAAGAAGAACTCAGCATGCACCCTACAACATCTTATATTTTACTTAAACATATATTCAATAACTTGATGCAAGCACATACTACTATGCCCTTAAAGCAGAAATAGACATAGTTGATTTCCCATCACATTAACCCTTAGAGGAAAGATAATGTAGCTTACAGATCTAAATAAATTTTAGCAGCATAATGGCATATAAATTAACACTTTAAGAACATGAAACAAGAATAATAGAAGAAAGATAGACATAAGAGAAGAGACACCAATATACGTGGGGAAAACCCTTTCAGGTAAAAAACCCCACACTCCAAAGCATCGAACCAATGTATTAATCTGCAACAACAAACATGTTACAATACACTTGTAGGCTCAAAGATTTAACATGGAGTTTACATCTTGCTCTTCTGGAGGAAAAACTGACAGCATAACCTTGCATAAAACTCATCTCCCAAACTTCTCTTCAAGCCTCCAATTTATAGACTTCTAGCTATACAAGAAACCATCTATGGTTTTACAAAACCATGTGCTTAACTTCTCAGCCAAGATTCCAATCTAAAAATAAGCTCTCACGTCCAAAATATTCTCCCCTATTTTTGACCCTTATACTTGTCATAGAATCTATCATAATATCGCTAAAAGTAGTCCTTCCATGATATACTACCATGTGGGCATCTTTTGACAACTAATATTTCAATTTTCAAGGCACCGACATGTGGCAAAAGTGTCAATTAAGAATTCAAACGCCCCTTCATTATTTTGGAGCTAAATAAAAACAATAATTGACCGTGGGAAAATATTAAATACAAAATAATGCTACGAGAAATATGCAAGGTTGAGACACCTCATTTACCAACAATTTTGAAGGCGAGAAAATAATGTTGAAGATGTAGGGAACCTATATGCTAAGATATTATAATTTTAGGATTCAATTAAATGGTTGCTTTAGAATCTATAAATAGACTATAACTTGCTTTGGCTCAGACCAATGCTCATAGACTTGGTCTCTACAATTGCAGAAGTGGACTACTGACAAAAATGAACCTAATATATACTTTGTACTTCTTTTCTTTGCTTGTCCATGTGGATTTCTATTCTCTTGATGATCTTCTCCAACCTCTTTTCCTTGAGAATTTGTTGCCACATAGCCAAGAAAAATTTATCCTGTATCCATATAATTCCCAATCTTACTTATCTCTTGTTACCATCTGAGTTGAACAAACATTACTAGATCATCCTACACTTAGCTATGCCAACCCTTCTTCTACTGCTCCACTCATGGCTCCTCCTTGCAATAGTTCTCCGAGTGACCAACCTTCTTCTCAATCCAAACATGAAGAAAGATCCTATACAAGCTTTATTGATCCTCATGAGTGTATCTTTCCACTTCACTTGGAGTCTAAGCTAATCACCCCTCCACCTCTCTAATTTAGAAAACATCCTAAGCATAGTCATTCATCCCTTCTCTCTTGTGTGTGTTATAAGATGCTTGGTTATCCTACCATCTGATGTTGCACTCTAACTTGAATAAAATACACTATCTCATTTAATGAGGGTGTTATCATTGTTTCTCCACATGATACACCTTTCTCATTTTCTCTTGATGATAATATTGCATTAGTAGTTGATCCCAAGCAAACACATGTCATAACTTTCACTAATGATGCATGTGATGAAGATCACAATCTTCTTGTTACATAATTTTTTGTAAGCCATTCTATGCCTATTCATCCCACAAATTCCCCTTTTATACCTATTTCTAGTGTGGAATTTGTTCCCTTGCTTGGGAATCCTCTCCAACCCATTGTGGGCATTCCTTATTCTATTGTTCATAATAATTGCATTCCTACTTCTATAGGTACTACAACTATGGATCTTGTCCCTTTGACAATCCTCCACATAAGACCATTACAAATATTATTCCTCTATCTTCTTTTTTCCCTAAAGGGTCACTTAGCTCTTTCGAGTCTTCTTCATATGATTCTCCTGGCATGAAAAATTTCCCACCATAGGATTGTGTAATCATTGACCCTCTGATTGATGACTATTACACTTCTTTTGTTGGTTAATCCTACCTCGTCTTCAATACCTCTTTCTATACTTTTCTCTTTCTACACTTTATGCCAATCTATATGTTATCCTTTCTTCAACTTGTACCATAATTTTCCTATGTGCATTTCTTACCCTCCATACATGTACTTTGTGTTCTAGTTCCTCTATTTGTTCATTCTCTTTCATGTTATATCTTCATTAGGTTGTTACCCTTATTGGTATCTTCCTCTTCATGATATTTTGGCAATGACACAAATATTAAGGCACCTTTTTCATGTTGACCCACCTATGTCATACATGTTTTGACCCTATTTGTTGTATCTTGCCTCTTTAAGTCCACTTCTTCCCTCATGATGTTAATCTATTCCTATTAGGGATGATGACATTCATTATTTATGATACCTTAACACCTATTACAATTTTCTGAACTAGTTTACATAGATCCTTCCATATTGTACTTGTTCTTAATTTTGCCTTCTCCATGAGGGAAACTCTATGCTTATATTGTGGGGGGAATTACCTCAAATTAATATCCCTTTCCTATGATCATACATATTTATCATATCATGTTACTATCTTGAGCATTACTTCTTTGCTCATTACTTGGGGCCAACATTCTTTTCCTACTACACTAGCTAGGGACAATTCCTCCTTTGTCCCCATTTTTACCTATTTTCAAGTTATTATGTTCCTATATCTACCTTGACAAACTTTCATTTCTTACCTTATCTATTTTCCTTAAATTGATCAACTATTCTCCTTTTGTCAATCAATTTGAGGGGGGATATTCTATATTATTCTCTATATTATAATCATTCTAACACTTCATTCGGTTGGACCTAGCTTCCTTTACCTTTTAGGTGGCCACCATATATCCAAGTGGCAACCAAATCACCCATTTTATTTCAAATTTGGTCTAATCGCATTTTCTTGGGTGGTAACCACATTGCCATTTTTATTTTTACCTTTTTGGGTAGGTATGGCCCCTTTATTCAATGGAAACATCATTGTGAATTCCCCTCTCTTCACCACATTGGTGTTTTGATATAACCAAACCTTTTCCAAGGTGCATCCTATTCTATCATCCCTATCTCTTGGCTCACTTGTAGCTTCTTATATCCCTCTTTCCCACTTCATGCAATCCTCCATGGATCCATCACTAATTGGTATAATTTCAATAAAATATTTTCTTAAGGAACTAAATGTATGTGATTTTCTTCTATCATTATTCTTCTATTAGCTTAGCATGTTTACTCTATTGTTAGTAGAATATTTCCTCTTAATAAATAATGACTACATTTATTTTCATGGGTACATTATAGGATTGGAGCACATGCTATAATGAAGGAGAAAAAAGTGAAAGAAGATAAAAGAGCATGAACTCTTTCATGTCCTTTTTACAAGTATTCTTACATATTTCAATAATTTATGCAATGTTCTTTACTTTATCTTACTATTTCACATAGTTCCACTAGCCCTCAAAATTAGGGGCAAAATATAAGGTCATTAATTAATTACTTTCTAATCTCCACCTTATGCTTTTGCACTCACTTTAGTGTTCATTCCAATAGGTGTGTTCTAGAATCATTTTCTATATTTATAGTCATTTACCTATCACTAGATTGAATTGCAACAATCCCTTGACTTCTCCAAATCCCTAAAACTTACCCAAAAGTTTCAAACCTAGACTCTAAAAATGCATATGTGTACACCTAAAACACCAGCATCCTGAACACATGTGCACTCCAAACACTAGTGTCTAGAGGTCAACCTTGGAAACTTGAAAATTTAAATGTTCCTAAAGCCCTAAATTCTAAGTTGACACATTTTCTAATGGTCATTTTGACTTAGGCATGAAATAAAGCCATATTCATCCTCATTTGAAAGGGTTCTACATAATACACTCTTTCTACCCAATTTTATTCCACCCTATCTATGGCTACAAGGTCATTGAAGCTCCACCATTAAATTTTTTGTAGAGATCTACCTTGTTGTATTCCTCTACTCCACCATCCTTGATCTCCCTTAAATTCCTCATCTCCATATAAATATCCTCCTTTTCATTCCACTTTCATTATTTCCCTTACCATTTTCCTATTGTCCTCTCAATTTTCCACCAATGGCTCCCTCAAATCCCTAATCCATTGCATTCCTATTCTTCACTATTCCCTCTTGTGGATCAAATCTTAAATACCTTGTTTCCTTTTCCAAAATTAATCCAGCTACATCCATCTCGCCAATTTTCCTCCATTGCACAAGCACACACCACTTAGCAATAAACATCCTCATAGAGTTATTTGGTAGTTGCAAAACCTTGCACACACCACAAACCCCCGCATAGAAAGTACACACTCTAACATTTCCAAAGGATACTATTATGGATGAATAATACCACCTAAGGGATTGATTGAGGTAGTCACATAAATAGCCAAACCTCATTTTTATCCCCATATAACATTAGAGATTAATAGAAAAAGATTAGAGATATTTTGGGCAAGCTACAGGTGGAAGGAGACTCAAGACGTCAAGGTGAGTAAACCCTAAAAATCTTAGTCATATGATCTAAAGAAACAAGTGACCTTGTAGTGCCCCTCCATTCTCATCTTGGATGTGTAGATAGTCTGGCTAAGGAGCATGAAGATGAAAGTAAAATAATAGGAATATTTAGGGTATGTTAGACAATTGATGTTGTACATTACATGATGTTGGTAGATGCTACATTCATGTTGGTGACATTCCTGATTATCCTCATGTGTGGTTTCATATGACAGTTAGCATGTTTTATTGATAATCCTTGTTGCAACACTAATAATCCATATGCTCTGACATTGTTTTACATTCAGGTGATTATGATGTTGATCTTACTATGATTGTCATATGTTAGAATTGATTTTTATGCGACTGATTTTGTATTATAGGATGATCTAATTATTGTGTGGGTGAAAAGAGACAATGTTGTACCACTCATTCGTGAGCGTCTGATGACGTTGCAATTCTCTTTCACTCCGTGACCATTTGATATTTATTATATTTGTGCATAGACCATGTTGTGTGCTGCAGGTTGCAGGTATCAAGCATTGACTCCACTTGAATTGACAGGTCTGAGAGTGCCTTAAAACTAATGGAAACTGTTGAACGGAGATAACATATGGTTCCCTAGCTTAGCCATCATCCTTGAAGAGGATGAGTATCTAGTTTTGCACCCAGTCAATGTTGTCGGTATGGGTATGATAGTCAGTCATTGTTGTGGTGGTCTTGCTTTCCGATCATGCATAGTGGTCATGTATTATTCGGCATTTGGATTATTGAGTTTAGAATTGTTTGATTAGTGCTTTGGTTAGTTGTTACATTAAAATAAAATTATTAAGTTAAGAAGGCACTTTTAATAAATAAATAAATATAGATGCTTTTATGTAAATTTAAGTTTATGGAAATTATATTATATTGTAATCTAAGGTCAATAAATAATAATAATTTTAATGATGAAAATAAAGTGTTATTAAAACGGGAATATAATTGATAAAATTAAAATGAAAATATTTTATAAACAAGTAAATGTTTTGTTAGTGGCAATAAAAGTAAATTTATAATATTTATGAGTTGTCATAAAAACTTATATATATAGCAAATTCTAAAATAAATAAAATCAGAAAGGAGATATTGTAACAATGTAAATGTCTACTCCCTCTTGTATAGGATTGTATTTGTACTTGTAACACTTATACATGATCTTGATGTTTATTCATTTGATGAAATGTTATGAAGTAAATGTATGTGTTGATTAATTTGATGTTTTTGGATTTAGAATGAACCATGGTTGTTAGTTAGATCATGATAATAATTAGTAATGTAGTCATGGAATCCTTCGAGGATAAGCTTAACTTGATGTTATGAGTAAATATGATTTACATTTCTTTGTTATTTCTTTCCTTAAAACAAAAAAATTGTCCTTTTTGTATAGCCTAGTTGAGTTGTTCTCTTGGGTTTCCTGGTGGGGAGTTATAGACCCAACCTTAGAGGTGACCTACAAGAGTGCCCTAGCCTCACAAATGACTTGCAAGAGCACCCCAACAACACAAGTGTCTAGGAAACGAGCATCAATCACTAACTTTTGTGTCCTATCATATTAGAATTAGGTGAAAATTTCTAGGAACCACTTCCCCTCCCTCTAAATTCCATTTTCATCATTCTTTATTCTACATCTTACATGTTCTCCTAACCCTTTTCTCAATTATATTTATATATCATAATCTAATTGTAGTTTACATTCCTCAACCCTCACATTTAATCTATTTGAATGTGAAAATATTGATAGTTGATTATTTTTTGTTGTATAGATACTATTACATTTTAGTTTATGATCATATTCCAAGTAGATTAACGCAAAAAATATAGTGTTTATCTAGTTGTACTTTTACACAATTAGTTACTAGAGGCCCTTTATTTTTATCTTTCAATTCCTCCATTCTAAGGAAGTAATGCATTAATCCAAGATCATTCATCTGAAGTCCTTCCTCATAACTTGTTTGAATTCATGCATCATACTAGAACTATTATTTGGGCACAATAATTCATCTACATAAAGACAAAGAACTAAAATTTGGCCAACCTGATGTTTTACATACATTGTGTTCATTTTGACTTCTATCAAAGCCATGCTACTAGAGATAACTATTAACTTTAGAATGCTAAGATCTAGGGGATTTTTTCAAGCCACATTAACATTTTCAGTTTATAGATCTAAAATCTTATTTTCCTTATTATTTAAACCCTTGTTGTTGCTACACATAAACTTCTTCCTTAATGATACAATCAAAGAATTTTGACTTCACATCCAGTTGGTAAATTGTCCACTTATGATGGGATACCATTTCTAACATTGGTCTTATTGTATAACAATGAGAAACTAGTGCAAATATTTCTTCCTAGTCTTTTCCATATACTTGTGTATTATTTTTAACAACTAACCCTGTCTTATGCCTTTCAATTGTGCCATCATTTTTGTGTTTGTTTTTCATATATCCACTTTACTCCTATAACCTCTTTACTTATTGGAAGTTCAACCAAATCCAAAGTTTCATTCTTCTTAATTTCTTTCATTTCTTCTTCCATTGCTTCACACCATTTCTATGTCACCCCATCTTTATAACAACTTGGTTAAACTTTAATTTGAGAAAATAAAGAAAATTAACAACATGGTTCAATTCAACTAGATCAATAGTATTTTGATAAAAATTTCTTAAAATATTTACTTTTCTTGGAGGAATTAGAGTTGATGCTCAATTTGATATTACAATTTTAATTGACAAAGAAGACCTTGGTTGTGAAACTACACTCCTAAAAGGACTTATGTTGCTTCTAGAATTAGTGGGAATATGATTTTCTTGTATTTAGATGACTCTATTTACACAATTGTTGGCTTTTCTCATTGCAAATATTCTTTCCACATTTCCCCTTCATCAAAAACCACATAGATCTTGATACAATCACTCTTCTTCATATTGGATTCCAAAACTTGTATGCTTTACTCTTCTCGAGATAGTTAAAAAAATACAATCTTCATTTTTTCCATCAAGCTTCTATTTAATATCTTTCAATTGATATATACTCCAATGAATTAAAATTTATATAGATAAAGTTAAAGTAGTTTGTTTTCAAAATTTGCAAAGAGAATTCAAGAATCTTTAAATGAAAGGCATTTATAAGATTTTTTATTTCTATGTTTGAGTGCAAGACATTGTTAACTAGTTATGTAGCCATAAAGAGAGCATTAATGATTAGGTAACTTATGAGAAATTACTTAGATCTTTACCATTAAAATGGAATTCAATTATTCTTGCAATATAAGAAAGAAATAAACAAAATTAAATTTATATTATCTTATGGGATTGTTATCATTACATGAAAGTAAATTAGAGAGAGTTAAAAAAACAGAACATGATTTATAACAAAGGCAGAAGTTGGAGAATGATACAATGTCACTAGAAAATGGGTTGACAAGTTATTCAATAGAAGAGGAAGATGAAGAGGAAGAGGCCTTGGAAGTAGATATTATGGACATGGTAATATAGATAAGAGGCATATTTAATGTCATTAAATTGTAAAAGATCTAGTCATTTTGAAAGGGATTGTAGGATCAAGACAAATCTCATGTAAAATAAAAAGGAAATTCTCACCCATGATGGAGAGAATTTCATATCTGATATGTTTTTGTCTTGTTACATGGTAGATATGTCCAAGGATGATATTTTATTTTTGATTCTAGTTGCTCTAATCATATGATAGAGAACAAGGATTTATTAATAAAATTGATGAAATAATAAAAAGTCAAGTGAAGCTTGGAGATGATAAGGAAACAAATGTTAATAGAAAGGTAAATTGTGTATTCATACTTAATAAGGTGAGGTAAACATTATTCAAGACACTTTTTTGATATCTAGGATTAAGAATACTATTTTGAATATAGGTGAGTTGGTTGAGAAAAATTGTAGAGATTGTTTGATAATGGATCTTGTAATTTTTTGATAAAAATAATGGTGGAAAGTTAGTGGCAACAACTCCCATGAAAGTAAACAATATGTTTCCAATAAAGTTACATTCCACAAGCTCAAATCTTCTAAAATTAATATTTGAAGATAGTAGTTGGTTATGGTATAAGCACTTAATCATTTATGTTGTAAGGGATTGAATTTGTTACACAAGAAGAAAATTGTTTGGAACAATGATTTCCCAAGATAGAAGCAAAAAATGAGGTTTGTTGCAATTTTGTATTAGAAAATAAAGAGAGAAATTTATAGTTGGACAATTATGATAGACTTCAAAACCACTACATTTGGTTTATTCAGATATTTGTTGCTCTAATACCAAATATGAGGGCAACCCAACTAAATCTGATGACACGTGCTTACAATGCCAACGCTCTAATACCAAATATGAGGGCAACCTAAATAATTATAGATCAAAACAGGAACACCGAGGACAACAACAAATAGAAGTCTCAAGTTACAGTATGATATTCAATCGATTAGGCGATTCTTTGCCTAATTGGCACACAAGCGATATGAATAAAAATCACACACACAACAATAAAACGTTGATGATAATAATTCATCATTCCAATGATAGGAATTTGATTACAAATAATTTGTTTAACAAATATCTTCTATATAATATTCAGCCAAATCGGCCATGAATTTAGATACCTCACATTGATAGATATCAATCTTTTTAGAGTATGATTTCTTCTGGGCTTCAACACTCAATCGAGTCCCTCTTTCCACACATAGTCGATCCCCTTTTCATTATATCTTTCTCTACTGTGTCATCTTCTTGTCACGCACCCATGGTCTCTCCTCTCCCTTTTGTTCTCTCATACCCTTCTTCATCGTTTGGCTCCTTCTTCTAACTGTCTCCTTTCTCCTTTTTCACCATTCAGGCAGGTTACATAAATGTCCCCCAACATCTTCAAACAAAAAATGCCTCTAAGAGGTTGATACCATTAAGAGGGAGACAAATAGTTAATTAAAACAAACATAAACATTACCAACCGAACTTAAAGCATTAACTAAGCAAAACAAGTTTGATGGGAATGCCCCTGCATCAGGCTCCTTGGGAGACAAAAGAAAACATGTGCTCCTGCACATGAGGTTAGCATTAGAAATATTCCTCGTGGTTCTTTTTATTTTGCTTCTTCCAGCATCTTTCTAGAACTAGTATCATCCTTCTCCAGCATTGCTGCACACCTTCTGCCTTTACACTCATGGATTTACAATTGTTGTTTACCATCCTCCCCCAAGGTCTCCTTGCCCAATCATCGATAGAAACAAATTTATGGAAATTAAAGATTTCCATATCTTTAAACTCATTCACCCTGTCCATTTGTCTTTCAGCTGCATCAAAATCATCAACATTCTTATATAAATCTACACTTACTATCCTATACTCTTATGCACATTCTAGAACTTTTATCATCTCAATTGGAAATAAAACATCATCTTCACAATTTGCCAACAAATTTACCTTTTGATGCTGTGCTATAATGTTCAACTTCTCACCTTTATCATCCTTGGTTTTATCATTCAATTTACAACCCACAACATCTACACCAAAATCTGCATATACTCCTCCATACTTGTTCCTAGGCTTCTCAACATTCAACATTGCAAATGAAAATAAAACAATATCCTTATTTAAGACCAACAAATTTACCTCTAACTTTTTCACTGCAATAGCTTCTTTATCATCAACTGCCCACTTCATCTTTGTATCCTTTGCTATCCCATTTGTCTTCATACATTCACTAACAAGCTTCTCCATCCACTCTTGTTCTATCGCTGAAAATTGTGCCCACAAATTTTATGCACTTGCTGCACACCTTCTACAAATTCCATCCCTGTAACTTCTTCACCATGCATTTCTTTGCCTTCCACTACTGCTCCAACATCTACTTCTCCTCTCCATTATTTTTTGTGTTTCCTCATGTTCTCCTCAATGAGAACTTTCTTCACCTCTTTCGGTGCACATTGCTCACTTGGCAACTCTCTGCTATCCAAACCTTTTCCATTATCTCTTGTTAAGGAAGCCATATTCTGCCCTTTTCTTTTCTTAACAATAATCTTCATAGGCCACTTCAACTTCTTTTTCATTGGCCAATACCAACCACATTCTTGGCTACTTTCTTCAAGCCACTACTTACACTTCTCTAAATATCTTCTCAACTCTGCTATTTCTTTATCCCACTCTGCATTCTGCTTCTTCACATTCAACATCATTTTGTCTTTCTTCCTGAGGCTTTCTTTTATGGCATACTGCTACACCTTTTATCTTTCTTCTTGGCTTCTTGATACCTCACTTAGGGCTTCTCTCTTTTTCCTCTGCCTAGTCTTTTGGTACCCAGGTTCTTCTTATTAACCTGCCAAACTTCCCTCCCAAATCTTTTAGGCTCTAATACCAATCTAATGACACATGCTCACAATGCCAACACTCTAATACCAAATATGAGGACTTTCCAACTAAATTTGATGACACATGCTCACAATGCCAATGCTCTAATACCAAATATGAGGGTAGCCCAACTTATTACAAATCAAAATAGGAACACTGAGGACAACAACAAACATCAGTCTTAAGTTATAATATGATATTCAATCGATTAGGTAATTCTTTGCCTAATTGGCACATAAGAAATAGGAATAAAACTCACACACAGCAATAAAACGTTGACGAGAATAATTCATCATTCCAGTGATAGAAATTTGATTACAAATAATTTATTTAACAAATATCTTCTATATAATATTCAACCAGATCAACCATGAATTCAAATACCTCACATTGATGGATATCAATCTTTTCAGAGTATGATTTCTTATGGGCTTCAACACTTAGCTGAGTCCCTCTTTCCACACACAGTCAATCCCCTTTTCATTAAATCTTTCTCTGTGGTGTCATCTTCCTGTCATGCACCCGTGGTCTCTCCTCTCCCTTTTGTTCTCTCATCCCCTTCTTCACCATTTGATTCCTTCTAACTATCTCCTTTCTCCCTTTTCACCGTTTAGGTAGGCTACATAACTATCCCCCAACATCTTCAAATAAAAGATGCCTCTATAAGGCCAATACCGTTAAGAGGGAGACAAATAGTTAATTAAAACAAACTTAAACATTACCAACGGAACTTAAATCATTAACTAAGCAAAACAAGTTTGATGGGGATGCCCCTGCCTCATTTGTGCCCCCATATAGACATCATGTATTAGTAAATCCTTTTATTTCTTAACTTATATAAATGATTATTCTATAAGATTTGAATACATTTCTTGAAAAATAAAAGTGAAGCATTTGGTTGTTTTGTTGATTTATAAGTTTTGTTTGAAAAGGAAAGTGTAAGTTTTATTAAAATTTTGAGGAAACTAATCATGGAGGTGAGTCTACGTCAAAATAATTTAGAACACATTGTGTTGCAAATAGAATCAAAAGATAACCTACTGTAACATAAACACCACAACAAAATGACATTGTTGAGAAGAAAAATAAGACACTTGTAGAACTGCAAGGTCCATGTTGCAATAAAAGCATGTGGGAATTAAGATTTAGGAAGAAGAAATAGATTTAGTTATATTTATATTCTTAAGCATATTCCTATAGTATAAGTGAAGATTCATACACTAGAAGAAACATGATGTGATAGGAGATCTAGTATGGGACACTTCATATTAGATTTGCAAAGCTAAATAAACCCAAATCTAGAATGCTTAGAAATTATCTATATTAGACCCTATTTTCCCAAAATAATAAAATCTTGATTTAAAAATAATGGATATTCTATTCATCAACAATTAAAAAAAAAAGATTACATATATAGCCTTTTGGATGGATGAGTAATGGTGATGCATGTCCAAGAGGTTACTTCAATTAAGAGAGAGGCTAACTCAATCAAGTACATACAAAGTGGAATCAATAAGAGGAGTGGAGCAATAAGCCTCAAGCTTGACCCTTGATAGGAAGGGAGTTGGATATGGATTACAATCAATAATATACTTGGGTTGTTTAAGACTATTCCCAAAATCTAATTAAGTATCTCAATTCTAAGAAAATAATGTATTAGACCCAAGTTAGCCATCACAAATTTTTCTTGAAGTGCAAACTATACTGAATTATCAATAGATGATGAACTCCTTGTGATGATTAGATTGTCAACATATGAAAGGAACAAAAGAGTGCATCCTCCTCCCATAGAATGTAGATGTTTGTATCATAGTGATATCTAGTAAATCCTACTAAGAGTAGGAAGGAATCCATCTTGGCCTACCAAACCCGAGGGGTATGTGTGAGGCTATAAATATATTTCCTAAGTTTGCAAACCAAAGTAGTATTTCAAACAAACCCTTGTGACTGCTCCATGTATATCTTGTCCTATAGATCTCCATGAAAAAAGTAACTCTTCATGTCCATTTGATATAAATTCCATCGATGAGAATCACAAATCTCAAGTGTCAAGTAGATGGATTTCATCTTAACAACGGGGGAAAGGTTTTAGTATAGTCAATGACATGTACTTGAAAGGAACATTTTGCCACAAGCCTTGCTTCAAACTTTTCAATGGTTCCATCCATAACATACTTGGTTTGATAGATCCACTTACATCAAACCATCTTCCTTCCCTTAGGAAGGAGGATTAAATCTTGTGTTATTCCTTATCAAGGAATCATACTCTTCCTCTATTGTTGAATCTTATTTAGATACACTTGATGCTTCATGAAAATATTGTGGACTTGAAGTGGAGGAAATGAAGACATGGTGATGATAATGAAATTGAGATCAAGTCCTCCAAGTGTTTGAAGGTCTCCAACCAAAGTGGCGCAACCTAAAGATTTTGGTGGGCCAAACATGGTGCAAAAGTAGAAGTAGGATATTCCTCATCCTTTGAATGGTGACTTAGAGATGGAGTATAATCCTCTAAGTGAGTTTGTGAGGAGGGAGGAGAATCCTTTAAATCAAAATTGTGTGTTGGAGAAGAAGGAGTTGAGTCCTCCAAAGCATTGTTATTGATCAAGGATGGGCTTAGAAAGCATGTTGAAAATCAAGGTGAAACTGCTGCTAGAAACTTTTAAATATGTGATTACAAATCTGAAAATAAGATTAATTTCTAACAATTATGTGTAAGTGATGTTGCACTTTCAATCCAATGTAGAAGAGAAGAAAAAAGCATGATAGAAGAAGAGACAAAATTTTTACATGGAGAAACCCTTACGAGAAAAAACTCTGGACACACAAAGATGTTTATGCTTGTATTAATATCTTAAGATCAAGATTACATTCAATACTGAAACTTCTCTGAATTTTGATGCACTCCTTTTGCTTCTTCAATCTTCAAAACATGTTATCCTTTTTTTCTACAAACTCAATGCTTCAATATATAGAGCTTGGAACTCAAATTACAATTCAAGAACACGAGTTAAATCCTCATGCAAAAACTAAGCACCCAAAATAGTGAACTCCAAAGTTGCATTGTAGAAACCACTTTGTTAACTGCAAGTCTTGATCATGGATTCCCAAGTTGTCCAATTCAACCTTAGTCAATTGAAGTATCATGTCACAATAAAAATCACAACAGAAAGTCTCAAGATTGGGTGCCCAAGTTGTCCCAATATATTTGAGTTAACTGAAGTACATCACCACACATCAATCTCATGCAAACAACATGCATGATTGATGTCCCCAATATTATTCTGAATCAACATGTTCTGTAACATGCAAGAGTCATGCAAACACCTGTAGTACCATGCAAGAGTTATCCAAAACTGATCTTGAGTTAGAGTGTCATGCAAGATACATGCAACACTATATGATTGACATGCAACAACATGCAAGTCCATATAACTGACATGCATGATCATGCAAGTACATCCAAGCTCATATAAGTGACATGCAAGAACATGCAAGTTCATATATGTGACATTCATTAACATGCACATGCAAGTGACATGCAACAACATGCAAGTCCATGCAAGCTTTTATGAGCTCATGCAACCACATGCAAAATATACAAGTCCATGCAATCTTTTATGAGCTCATGCAACCACATGTAAGAAATATGCAAGCCCATGCAAGATTTTATGAGCTCATGCAACCATATGCAAAAATATGCAAGTCCATGCAAGCTTTTATGAACTCATGCAAGCAATATTCCGATATCATACATATCTAACACAATAGATAACTCCCACATCATAATCATGCAAAGTGTACCAACAATATCCACTCATGCACACATAAAAATAAACTCCTAGTCTAGATATAAGACACCTCCAAAGTGGGCGCCCAAGTTACCTCCCACTTCTTAGGAGGTATCAACAAGTCAAGATAGACATCTAGGAGTTAGCTACAAGTCTTCATGGACCAAAGTGGACACCCAAGTTTAGTACTACCTCTTAGGAGTTAATTACGACATGCCAAGTGATATAATTAAATATTATTTTATCTCTCAAATCCTTATGTGTCGGGGAACACATTCCAAGAACTTCAGAGACACATGAAATTGGTTAGGATTGCAAAGTTAATGTCAACTTATCCCAACATTCTCCCACTTGACATTATACATTGCAATTTCTCTTAGGAGGTAATAAAATTATTTAATCAAGTACAGTGATCAAGGCCAATGGCCTTCCTACACCAAGAGAACTTATATGTAGTAATTGGCTTCGTAAGGGAATCTGCAACATTAACCAAAGTGTCAACTTTTTCAATTAAAACCTTACCGTTCTCAACTATTTCTTGTACAAAGTGATACTGAACATTAACATGCTTAGTATAAGCATGATACATAGGATTTTTGGTTAAACAAATGGCACTCTGACTGTCACATCTAATCCTCACTATTCTGCAATCAAAACCAATACCTGTTCCAAGTCTCTGTAACCATACTACCTCTTTAGAGACATGTGTAGCAGCCATATACTCTACTTCTATGGTGGACAAAGCAACCGTGGGCTACCTTTTACTCATCCAACTTACTGCAACTCCAAACAAAGTAAAAACATAGCCACTTGTGGACCTTTGACTATCTAAGTCACCTACCCAATCCAAATCAACAAAACCCTATATGTCTAATGATTTATCCACATTATCAGTACTATGATAAACCAAACAATAATCATAAGTTCCTCACAAATATCTAAACACCCTCTTAACATAAGTCCAACGTTCTTTACCAAGGTTAGACATAAACCTGCTTAAAACTCCCACTGCTTGTGCAATATTTGGTCTAGTGCAAAACATTTCATACATCAAACTACCAACAACACTAGCATAAGGAACCTTAGACATCTCTTCAAAATTATCATCAGAAGTAGGACACATGTCTAAGCTAAGCTTAGTACCAACCAGAAAAGGAATGTTTTCTAGTTTACAGTCATGCATACTAAATCTCTGCAAATTGGTATCAACATACTTACTCTAACTTAACCATAGCTGTATGTGTACCCGATACCTGTTGATCTCCATCCCAAGAATATATCTAGTAGGCCCCAAGTCCTTCATATCAAATGTACCAGAAAGATGAGTTTTAAGCTCTCTAATCATCACCTTGTTGTTACTAATAAACAACATGTCATCAACATACAAGACAATGATTATGACCTAATCATCAATAATCTTAAACACAATGATCCTCTTCACTTCTAACAAAACCAACTTTCAATGCAAAAACATCAAACTTCTAATACCACATTCTAGGTGACTGTTTCAAACCATACAATGATCATTTTAACCTGCAAACCAAGTCTTCTTTTCCTTTAACAACAAAACCATCAAGTTGTTGTATATAAATCTCCTCTTCAAGATCCCCACACAAGAAAGTAGTTTTAACATCTATTTGCTCTATCTCAAAATCATAAGTAACATCAATAGATAAAAGGGATCTAATAGAAGTTAATTTAGCAACAAGAGAGAAAACTTCTTTAAAATCAA
The DNA here is from genome assembly GCA_027924645.1 of Cunninghamia lanceolata. NCBI lineage: Eukaryota > Viridiplantae > Streptophyta > Pinopsida > Cupressales > Cupressaceae > Cunninghamia > Cunninghamia lanceolata. Next base: position 24,025,346 of record BSBN01001272.1, read on the forward strand.
CTCCCTCTCTCTGGGAGTAGCCCTTGGCCACCAATCTGGCCTTGTACTATTCTAACTTACTATCTGCACCAATTTTCTTTTTACATACCCACTTGAAACCAATGGGCTTTCTTCCTTTGGGCAAACTAACAAGATCCTAAGTGTCATAAGTATCCAAGGACATCATTTCCTCATGCATAGCCTGCAACCAAGAATCACTATCTTTTGAAGATAGAGCCTCCCTGAACGATCTAGGTTCATCATTAGTAGTTAACAAAGCAAATACACAATGGAAATTAGGTAGGCTATACCTATTAATAGGATTTTGTTGTCTTGTGGATCTTCTCAATGTAGTAGTAAGGGGCTCTGCATGTTCTTCTGTATGCTCATTCTACACATCATTATCTGAACTCTCTTCTACTTCTCCATCCTCAAATCCATCTAATTGTTCTTCCACATGTGCATCTTCTTGCTTTTTTGTATGTGTCTTGAAGTGCATTGCTTTGGTCTTTTCTTTCTCCTTTGGTTGTTCTTCACCTGCATAAGCTGTAAATTCCCTGAAAATCACATCTCTAGATAAAATCAGTTTTTGAGTTAAAGGATTCCAAAGCTTGTAGCCTTTTACATTCTCACCATAACCTACAAAGATGCATTTCTGAGCTTTTGGATCCAGTTTAGTACACTTTTATTTAGGCATATGAACATAAGCCTCACAACCAAAGATCCTTAAATGTGAAACAAAAGGATTTCTACCTACCCACATTTCATAAGGAGTTTTATCTTCAAGAGTTGAACAAGGAGATCTATTAATCAATTAACAAGAAGTACTTATAGCCTCAACCTAAAAGCATTGATCTAGCTTAGCACTACTCAACATGCTCCTAGCTCTTTCCATTAAGGTTCGGTTCATTCTTTCTACTACCCTATTTTGTTGGGGATTGTAAGGAGTAGTCTTCTTTCGAACAATATCTGCATGCTTACAAAATTCATCAAATTCCTTAGAACAATATTCACCACCATTATCTACTCTCAACACCCTTATCTTATAATCTATTTATTTCTCAACTAAGGCGTTAAATTTCTTAAACTTAGTGAAGACTTCAAATTTAGAAAATTCATAAAATAAATCCAATTGTATCATGAGACATCATCAGTGAATGTAACATAATATCAAGATTTTCCAAAAGAGTCAATATCCATTGGTCTAAAAACATCCGAATGAATAATCTCTAATAAACTCTTTGCTTTATTAGTTCTAATAGGAAATTATGATCTACTTTGTTTTCCAAACACACAATGTTCACATAAATCTATTTTGCCAACAGAACAATCAAAAATACCATCAACCAATTTTTTTATTAATAATGATCCTAAGACCTTTTTCAATTATGTGACCCAATCTATGGTGCCACAACATACATGCATTTTTAGCGTCAGTCACATTAGCTGAATTATTCAAAGTAGATGCATTAAGTCTAAACAAAGTTCCAATCTGAGATCCTTTAGCAACCACCCAATTCCCTATTACTAACCTGCAACCAGACTTGTCAAATGTCACATGCATTCCAAAATCATTTAACTTAGATATAGGAAGTAAATTTCTTGCAAGTCCTAGAATATGTGAAACATCATTAAGGGTTTTAACCCTTCCATCATTGAAACACAACTTTACCTTTCCTTTGCCAACAATCTGTTTAGTACTATTATCACCAAGGAAAATTTATTTTCCATCATATGTTGAATATTTGGTAAACCACTCTTTGTTGGGAGTCATATGATAAGAGCAACTTGAATCAATAAGCTAAGCATCATTACTTATAGTGTTATCTGAAATAATCAAAACATCATTGTCACTATCATCTGAGGTTTTTTTTGTGGAGGGATTTGAGCTTTTTTTTCTTTCTTTTACAATCCTTCTTCACATGCCCCCTTGTCCCACAGTTCCAACACTTTACTCTACTCTTATCATGGTTTTAGAACATCCTTTAGACTTACCCTTCTTCTTATCCCATTTAGGTTTTTTCCTTTAGACCTACCCCTTACATGCAAGGCATCTTGGGATCCACCATTTTTGGACTTTCTTCTCATTTCTTCTGGAAGAAGAGTAGCAATGATATTGTCCATCTTTAGTTCTACACCACTACTACTGATAGCAACAATTAAATTTTCCCAAGATTCTGGTAAAGAACAAAGTAACAAGATGCATTTATCTTCATCTTCTAGCTTAACATCTACATATGCAAGTTGACTTAAAATCAAATTAAAAGAATTCAAATAATTTACAATAGAATCACCATCCTTCATCTTTAAATAATACAATTGTCTTTTAATATATACCTTATTAATTAGACTTTTGGTTTGATAAATATCACCTATCCTCTTCCACAATTTGTATGCGATAGGCTCATCAGAAACATTCAAGAGGACAACATCTGCAAGACACAACCTTATGGTTCCTTGTGCTTTTTTATCAAGCTTCAACCAATATTCATTAGACATAGTTGTGGATGGCTTGTTTTCATTGGAAACAACTAACCATTGAAATCTTTCTTCTAAGAGATCTTCCATCTTCAATTTTCACATCTCGTATCTAGATCCATTGAACTTCTCAATATCTAGACGAGAGGTAGAACCCATTGCAAATAATTTTCTTCACAAATCTGCAAAACCCACAAAGCAAAAGCTCCCATTGTAGCAAAAAAACCTTTAACACTTTAAGACAAAGGCATCCCTCACTCAATAGAACTATTATCTCTGATACCATTTATGTTGAAAATTAGGGTGAAATTACTGCTATAAAATTTTAAATATGTGATTACAAATCTGAAAATAAGATTAATTTGTAACAATTATGTGTAAGTGGTGTTGCACTTTCAATCCAATGTAGAAGAGAAAAAAAAAACATGATAGAAGAAGAGACATAATTTTTACATGGAGAAACCCTTATGGGAAAAAACTCCACACCCAAAGATGTTTATGCTTGTATTAATATCTTAAGATCAATATTACATTGAATACTAAAACTTCTCTAAATTCTGATGCACTCCTTTTGCTTCTTCAATCTTCAAAACTTGTTATGTTTTTTTCTACAAACTCAAAGCTTCAATATATAGAGCTTGGAACTCAAATTACAATTCAAGAACATGAGTTAAATCCTCATGCAAAAATAAAGCACCCAAAATAGTGAACTCCAAAGTTTCATTGTAGAATGACTCTGTTAATTGCAAGTCTTGATCATGGACGCCTAAGTTGTCCAATTCAACCTTAGTCAACTAAAGTATCATGTCATAATAAAAAGCACAACTGAAAGTCTCAAGATTGGGCACCCAAGTTGTCCCAATCTATTTCAGTTAACTGAAGTACATCACCACACATCAATCTCATGCAAACAACATGCATGATTGATGTCCCCAATATTATTCTAAATCAACTTGCTCTGTAACATGCAAGAGTCATGCAAACACATGTAGCACCATGCAAGTGTTATCCAAAATTGATCTTGAGTTAGAGTTTCATTCAATATACATGCAACACTCTATAATTGACATGCAACAACATGCAAGTCCATATAACTGACAAGCAAGATCATGCAAGTTCATATAAGTGACATTCAACAACATGCAAGTCCATATAACTACCATGTAACAACATGCAAGTTCATATAAGTGACATGTAATAACATGCAAGCACATGCAAGTGACATGCAACAACATGCAAGTCCATGCAAGGTTTTATGAGTTCATGCAACCACATGCAAAAATATGCAAGTCCATGCAAGCTTTTATGAGCTCATACAACCACATGCAAAAAATATCCAAGTCCATTCAAGATTTTATGAGCTCATGCAACCATATGCAAAAATATGCGTCCATGCAAACTTTTATGAACTCATGCAAGCAATATTCCAATATCATGCATCTCTAACACAATAGATAACTCCCACATCATAATCATGCAAAGTGTACCAACAATATCCACTCATGCACAAAAAAAAGCAAACTCCTAGTCTAAATATAAGACACCTCTAAAGTGGGTGCCCAAGTTAACTCCCACTTCCTAGGAGGTATCAACAAATCAAGATAGACATCTAGGAGTTAGCTACAAGTCTTCATGGACCCCACTCCAAAGTGGACACCCAAGTTTGGTCCTACCTCTTAGGAGTTAATTACAACATGCCAAGTGATATAATTAAATATTATTTTATCTCTCAAATCTTTGTGTTGGGGAACACATTCCAAGAACTTTGGAGACACATGAAATTGGTTAGGACTGCAAAGTTAATGTCAACTTATCCCAACATATAATGAGTGATAAACAAATAATGAACAAATAATGAGTGATATGATGTAGGAGCCAATACCCATTGACACCATCTAGGTATCCCACAAATATGCAAGGCCTAATTTAAGGTTCGAAATCCTTACATTTCTCTTACAAAATATGGGCTCAAGAAGGGGAACCAAAAAATTGAAGTGCTTAGTTGTAGGTTTCTAATTGTACCAAGCTTCAAAAGGAGCAACTCCTTTCAAGGCTTTATGGGGTACACCACTGTAGAAATAGTTCACATAGTTAATGGATTTTTCCTAATATTGTGGTGCTAGGGATTTGGAGTAAATCATATAGCTAGCCATCTCCTTTAGAGATCTATTATTTCACTCAACTACTTTATTCTATTGAGGGCCATAGGGAACCATATGTTGTAGATCAATACCCTATGTGGTGCAAAAATACTTAAATCAATGGTTCACATATTCACTATTGCTGTCTATGTGAAGAACCTTGATGAACTTTTCATATTTCTTCTCAACAAGTGCTTTGAAGTCATGGAAGTGCTCAAACACTTCACTTTTCTAATAAATGAAGTCTGCACAAGTATACAAATAAAATTCAACAATGAAGGTGGGGATGCATCACACCTTATTGAATGATAGGGATGGTAATGCAAGTGGTACTCCCTCTCGTTGCACACACTCAACTTCACCACACAAACAGAGACCTTACAGTAGAAACTATCTCCTCATAAACTCAAAACTCAAATCCACACAACTCACAACACAATACAGATTACAAATAACAAATCCATGATGTATTTTTTTTTATTCAAATAGGTTACACAAATCTGAAATATCAAAACTACCTTTATGTTCATAGCCTTCAATGGCCTCTCATAGGCAACAAACATGTTACACTTAGATTCCTCTATTTTCAAGTAGATCTACCACCTCTCTCATGGTACCCATCTTCTATTAAAACTCCCTCTTCTTTGGACAATATCCAACTCTATATGAAGTGCTCCAATTTTAGCTACAGTGACTCTCCTTCATATTCCTGCCTCTCAAATCTGCACAAACAATAATTCTTCAAACTGGTGCCATAGAAAACCCTTGTTGTACCTTCACATCAGGCGTACAATTCCATGTTTGATTTTCTCCTCCATGTTAGGGCTTCATCCTATCTTCTGGCTCTATTAAATATTAATTTAAACAATTGAAGACATGCCTCATTGAGGCGTTGAATTTCTTCTTCTCTACAATGGATTCAATCTGATTTGTTCTCTGTTTTCCTTCTGAGAATCCCCCTGGAGCTGCTACAATATTCATTTTCAAACCTCTCTATTTTCCACTGTTTGGCCTTTCATCTCCAGCTTTTTATTTTTTGTTTTGTAATTCATAATTTTCAACCTTAAAATGAGGCGTTTCTACTCCATAGGCACCCCTTTTTTTCTTTTTTTTCTTCAATAGAAAAACTTATATCTATAAAATAATAATGAATTTCCCTTTACTTGGCATGAGACATTTCAAGAAGCAAAGGAGGCAATTGGCATTGCAAATATTTAGCATTTGAAGTGGCACCAAAATCTAACGCTTTCCTCACCTTAGGCGTTGAAATTCAACCATGAATTATAACATTCAAATTTGAATTGAATTATGCCTCTCCATGAATATTTAAATAATCCAATTAATTCATATAAGATAATGACTAATACCTCCTAAAGCTGTAATAAAATTTTTGAGAAAATTCCATTTGTGTGAAATCGGGTGCCGACAGGTGAAATTTTGATCAAGTGCTTTGTTTCACTTGAAAGTTGGCCCAACTATATATTATGATACCCTCAAGTCCTCTGTAGAAAGATTTCACTCCAAGCTTCCAAAATCATGAGATTTTAAACTTTCCATAAAACCACTGATGTAAAATCCTAGCATTAAAATATCCCAAATGGTGAAATATATGACCTCGATTCTTTTTGCACATTTGGCAAAATACCTTCAAGAACATGCAGGTATTAGAGGATTTGTCACCAAACCTCTAGGATCTCCCAAAACAATTATTTCTGTGAAAGATCAACATGTTGTGTGCCAAAACTGCCACTTGACAGAAACTCAATTCTTGCTAATCTGAAAGCATGAAGTGTTCGCAAAGATGAGAGATGCCAATATGACCAAAAATAAAGCCAAAAATGAAAACTAAACCTACAAATGTTTTTGGTTGATGCTGATTGCCAATTTGCCTAGATGCTCCTGTATTAGATGGAAAAGTACCTAAAAAATCACTTTATACCTTATGCACCAAAATGGACACACATCTACATATGTTTATGTTGATTTAATGACTTGATGTTTATTGTTGCCGATAAGGTAAAAGTTGGTGAAATAAAAACCCTAGTAGATACGCGATTGTATTATTTGTTTCATTTTGTTCTTGTTCTTCTAGTGGTAGTAGTAGGTGGATGATAGGGGGCATAGGTGTTCAAACATTGACTTCTAGAAATTTATTGGATGGTTATGTTTTGAAGTGGGTGGTTCTCTACAATGAGAAGTTATTTGAATAGAAGGGCAGGGGGAACATGTAGAACTTCTTCCAGTATCTCTCTCACAAGATCAAGTTGGAACATTAAATACATGTGAAATGAAATCAAAATGGTTCATTGTGTGTCTGAATTTGTTTGTTTTTGGTATTTTTGTATTTAAAAGAAGGGATTAATTAGTCTAATTAAATAAAATAAACTAGACTCTAATTTAAATGTTCTAACTAACTAGATGAATTTGATTTTTTTAAAAGAATGGACTAATCTAATTAATTAATTAATAATAATAAATTAAACAATTAAACTAAATTAATTAGATCACTTTAATTAATTTAATATAATCATTTATAATTAGATATTGTTAATTAAACAATTGCAATTATCTACTGTAAATGAATCTTGCCTTTCTATATTTTTTATATTGAAGTAGTAAAATGATAGAAGCAACAAATTAATTTATTCCTTTTTGTAGAAGTATAATAACCAAAGAAGAAAAGAATCTTTCAAAGATATGCACACAAATAGATATTCCTTTCAAAATAAATAAACTACTTTCTTAACATAAATAATAGAATGTTCAAATTTGAAACTTTGAAGCTTGTTTAATTAATTTAGGAAAGTTGTTGTTGACTTTGTTATAAATAGTGCTTTGGAAGGAAACCTAAGATCCAACGATAATAATCCCAATTATTCCTTAAGAACTTGCCTCTAATAAATCTTAGAGGGTTCCCTAGAAAACACTATATAGCAAATCTCCTAGGAGTCTATGTTTCTCTATACTCTATTTTGGTGTTTCTTCTATGTTTTAGATTCTAGAGAAGAATATGAAAATAGAGATGAATAAAAACTTATGTTCATGCAAATAATTTTATGGAAGTGACTTCATCTACTGAAAGTGAGATATCTTCACAATTAAAAGCAATTAGCTTTAACTATTCTTAGGCATGTGCATTTGCATCATTCTCACCATGACTTGTCTAGATTTGGTGTATCTTTTCCGGTGGAAAGATAATTATTGGGCTCCACTTTGTAATTTCAAAATAAGTTTAACTAGTTTCCATATCACCTAAGATTGTCATACCTCCTCATCCTCTTCATAAAGGTGTTTATGCAGGTCCACTTCCTCTCATCTTTTCAATCCTTTCTAGGTACAAATGCAAGACCTAGTGAGTCAAATATTTTCACCGTATATTTTTTAAACAAAAGGTGCACACACCTGAAGATAGTATAATAATATATAATACAAAGTTTACAATTTTCCTTAAACTAATAGTAGCAGAAGATAAGCACAATCTGGGCCCTTCTACAAAAAAGGTGTAATAGGACCCATTACAATTGAAATATACTAATTACATCCAAACAAACATTATCACCCACTATAACATAATAGTTATAAAGATTTTTCTCCTAAAGGTAAGTTGATACAAAAAATTATGAAATGGAAAAGGCCTTTGATTGAAGACTAGAGAGCAGTCTAGCTAAGTGGATCATTGGCTAGTGCAGCATCATCAACATTGTTATTGTTTAGGGTAAAAATCATAGGTTGATTGCCATCATTTCCTTCATTCACAGGTGGTTGATTTGTTGTTTCTTCCCCTAGGACCAATGGATGTGGATGATGGTTTAGTAGAAGGTGGAGAGCATGAAATGTATCATCAATTTGATCAACAAACTCAAAGCCAAGCTCATGGTAGTGTGCACGGATGAAATTTTCCACTATTATTAAGCAATCATTTTGAAGGCCATGCTTTATGGAATTATAAACACAAACCACTGTTGGATCCTTCTAAATATCTTTATGGGTAAATAACTTTTCAACCAAAGCTCTTCCACTAAATAGATCATAAATTTACATTGAGGTAATAAGACTCTCCTAAAAAATAAGATGATCTTGAATATATTCAAATGCAAGTTTCCTTAAGAGAACAAAGTCTTGTAAAAGATTCATGGCATTAGATAAAAAGAGAGTGACTACCTAGGAATGATAAAGCGCTTGTGGGGAGTCTTGTAAAATTTCTTGATGAGTCACAACTTGAACTGCATCTTCAAGTGCTTGATAATCAATTTTAAATAACTTTTCCAACATCACCTAGTCAAATTTACCATGTTCTAGGAATTCGCGTTTCTTAATGAGGAAATAGAGCCACTTATTCTTCTACATATTCTCCATGCTTTTTAGAGAAGAGCTGAGTCGATTTACATATGAATTAAAACTTGATCTTATGCCATGAATAATAGTGCTTTGGCAATCATTAAGTTGTATTTTTATTATTAAGGAAGTTTTTTTTTGAATAAATATCCATTATATTACTTTAGAAAGGTTTATAAGGTAGATTTATGTGATGTCCCTCAATTTTTTCTTATTAGGAAAAAATGATTTGCCTTCACATCCTTCCATTTAAGTTCTTATTGAAAGAAGAGCCCCATCACAAGTACGAAGTCCCATAGAAAAGAATAATACTTACTATAAATTAATCCTCATGAAAATATCTTTGACCAATTGAACTCTCTTTAATATAGGTGTTGATATCTTTTGGCATCTTTTAAATATCATGTATTTAAGATATCTATGTGAATTTAACGTCTATTTATTTTTTGTGTTTCTATATAATAATATATTGCTTGACAAATTAGGAAGCATACCATATTTATCCAAATGCATAATATACATAACATTTATTAAGCATTATTTAAGCATTACATATTCATTCAAATGTGTAATATACAACATATTAAAAGATAATTAATCAAACATTTCATATTTATTTGTGATATAAAGATTAAGCTACTGCTAACTTCTATATTACATCAAATATGTGCTGGAATGGAAAATGGTAACTTACAGGAAATTGAAAAATAATTTATAGAAATGAATTATAGAGATAGAAAGAGGGCGAAGAGAGGAACTTGGAGATAGGAGGATGCCACTACCTAGGCTTCTAGTGCATTGCATGGATGTCCATGCTAAGCATTGTCATCCATACGACCCAAAAAATCAAACAGTTCCCTGAAAATGTAAAAATCCAATCCAGTAGCTCATCCAATCTACAAAATTAGAAAAAGGAACATAATAGCGAGCTACCAAATACTAATGGAACTAATAATAACAAAGATAAACTAACTAAATAAGATGAAATAACTGAATAGACAAGAGAAGGGGAGATATACTAGCAAAACCTTCGTATAGTTGAATACTCTTCCAAATACCTATTGTTGAAGACAAGAATTTTTTTTGGGTTGTTTGGGGGTTTTCCTTTAAGTCAAACCCTTTCTTTGGTATTTCTACCTCCACAACAACTAATAGATAGATAAATAGAAAATAGTGTGTGACTTCTCCTATCCCAAGTGTATCGGGGAATGGTAAGAGTTGTGATTGTGTAAATATTGAAAACTAGAATGAAGGAAATAGAGGGGATGTGAGGATCCCAAGGTTCTCAAGGGAACAACAAAAGAAATTCTTGAAATAAAAATAATAAACAAGAATGATATCACCTTGAAAGGTCTTGAAAAATCCAAAGAGAAAAAGAGAGCTAGAGGGGAATGTTGTAGAGAGTTGTAGAGAGAATCCCAAAGAGAGAGGGAGCCAAGAGAGAGACAAGAAGAATGCAAGTGTGAAAAAGATTGATTCAAAAATAGATGAGGAGGGAAGAGGAAGAGGATGAAAATCCATTTGAAGCCATTTGAGGTGTTACCACTGACCCACGAAAGTGGCAAGTGGCGAAGTGCCCAAAAATAACCACCAAATAAGAAATTGTCATGGGACGCTAACACGTTAGGCAGACGTCCGCACGAAGTGCTAGTGTTCAAATAGTTTGAGCTTAAAAATAATAAGACACTAGATCACAAGGATAACACAAAAGTCGTAAAAAAACTTGACAAAAAGATAACATAAGAAAAAAGGCGTAAGAACCATGGGAGGGAAAACAAGGCTAATGCAAGGGCTAAAATGAGCCTATAAACAAACTAAGGGAATGGACACTAAAGCTAGGTCAAAATATAGCATGAAATTGTAAGTGTATGTAATTTCTGACATTACATTATCCAAAACCAAAATGTACATCACATTAAAGGAGAAATAAATGTTTGATAGAAGAATTACATGTCAATATACATAAAATACATAACATTATTGTTGTTCTAAAGAATTGGGTCTCTCTTCATTAGATTTTTTTCAAGAGTTATTTTATTCTTTTCATTTTTCATAGTGGTCATATGAAAATGGTGGCAAAATTCTTAGTCCATGGACAAGGACTTAACATGTGATATAGCACAAATGTTAACCCTACCATTTCTCTTTGTCCTATGCCAATTGTTTCTTTGAGAAGACTTAATTCTTGCGACTTGTGTATTGTTAGTGCCCAAGCTAATCATAAGGGTAGTTGATGTGTAAATCCCCTTTATATTAGTGTAATTGGAATCATATTTGGAGATGCATCTTCAAATGACATTCTAGAGTAATAATCAAATGACATTCTAGAGTAATAATCAAATTCCACCATAACATATGTTGGTGGCTCTGGTGGGGCATTTATAGGTTTGTATATTATATTTAAAATATATCTTGAAGCTTCATTTACAAGATTTGCTTTTGTCCATAGATTAGATGTTATCACGACCTTTGCATCCTTGGAAATTAATAACTCCACGTCAAGTTCACCATTTTGATCTCCTCATGGATTGGTACCTACCATTCTCTTCATTTCTCTTTGTTTTCAAAATTTAACCTTGGTTGAGGCATATCTACAAAACTACAAGAAAATAGATCAATCAACTTGTAATAAATTTTATATACTACATCATGAAAAATTAAACATATAGATAATTTAAACTTAATTTTGCACAACATTAACTTATAATTTAAAAAGGAAATATGAATCAAATTAGATTTGTTAAAGAGCTTAGATAGGTGCCTATCCAACTATATTTTTAGCAATGAGTATTTTCTCTTTACTAATAGAAACAAGTACGTCATCTTGAGCAACATAAGGTGGATCACTATTTATAATTCATCCAACATCTAGTCAATTCTTACCATCTATCATTGCTTAGAACCAATCCAACATCTAGTAAATCCTTACCATCTAAAATAATTTTCCAAAAGTCTAGTGGTATCACTAACATAAATAGTCAAACAAATGGGTGTTTGAACCTTGGTGACAATCACGATCACCAAATTTTAACCAACACACAATTCCCTAAATGACTTTCAATTATTATTTTAGTGTATTGGCATTGCTAATGTAAACAATCAAACAAATGATAGTTTGAATCTTAGTGGCAATGAAACACCACCAAATTCTAACAAGCACACCATACCCTAAATGACTTGTTGATTGTTATTTTATCTTCTATTCATTAATAGATTGATCTTAGTTAAGAATTAGATCTTAATAAATGTATTAAAATGAAATATTAAATATTTCATAATAATATATGTTTCTTAATATATTATATGTATAAATATATAATAATATGGATGACGAAAGGAATTGAGTCTCTATATATTTATGCCATTCATACTTATCTAGGAATAAGTATGAGTAATTTTCCCATAATAACATAAGTAACTTATGCATATTGTAACTATTACATGTCTTGATAAATGTATAAAACATATACAACTATCTGGATCTATATATAAAGGTGTTTGGTTAGCCTTGCATATTTTGTAAATGTTTGTTTGATTAGTCTATATATTATTTTTCTTTCTCCTTGTATTACCAAGTATATTGAACATATTTTATATACACTTTGAGTAACCATTAATCTCTTGAATAGAACATTTGCATGCTAGTATGCACCGGTATTTTTTTTATCGATCAAAAGTGGGGGTGCCACTATATTATATTAATATAAAAAAAGTTATACAGTAGATTCAACCTTCAAACCCAAAGCAAAGGACAAAATAGAGATACATTATAACTAAACCAAAACATATGTACATGAAGAGTAGGTAAAAACTAAGAAAACATCTTCAACAAGTTATCCACCATACCTCCCACTAGAACTAGCCACCTTTGAAAGGCTAGGAATAGGAGAGGCAGGATAGCCATGAAGATCCTCCTCAGCATGCTTCAATAATAAGTGTAGAGAATTGAAAAGATTATAAGCTTGAATGTATAGCACTTCTCCAATATCCACCTAGAGCTGATCCAGAGTTAATAGAGAATCCAAAAGGAGAATCTGCAATGAGACCCATTCTAATGGCCAACAAGAAGTGTGTATAGTAGGGGAATTCTGGAGATCAAGATAACATAACCACAATTGACATTATAGCATTCTAAGGATTTATCCCGTGATGAAATAGAATAGATGAAAGGTTGAATATGTTTTTTTTCTAAAAGACTCACAAGACCCTTGTCCAACAAGATATCTATTGAGTTGGAGAGGAAATCTGAAGCCACTTCCAAGAACTTTAAGGTTTTGTAGTTTTAGCCAACCATTTTCTCCCCACGATCATCCAAATCACTTACTCAATATGATCATAGGGCATGATAAAAAGATGGCCAAGTTTTTCTTTGTCAAAAGGATGATTGTCATGGCGTTCCCATAAACAACGTGAAAGAGATACATGCCAAATTGAATCCATTCTTTGAGGTAAGAAACACCAAAACAAAATGAATTGATCCTCCATTGAATTTAGTGTTTAAAGTATGGTGCTTGGGAATAATTCATATCAAGTAAGATATCTGAAAATCTCACACACCAAGCTAGCCTCTAACCTTACAACACATAGCACAAAGGAATGAAAAAGGGCACAAGTGTAATCAATATCAATCATGGAAAGGACAATCAGAATGAAATCAACCTGCACTGAGATAAAATAAATAAATGTTAGCAAAAAAAGAAATGATAACTCTCGAACATCAAAAACTATGAGGGTTCCAACGCATTTGAGTTATCAAGCATTTTGTCCACCATGTTTGATACTTTCTCCAACTTATTCAACACAATAGAAATAAGACTTACATCATTCCGATCATCAACTTTGGAGCTTTCAAAATAATCAATCTCTTTTTTAGGCTATGTTAGCTAGCCTATTTGCCGACCTATTTGCCTCCCAAAGCAGTGTCTACATTCAAATTAATCATGCTTAATTGGTTGACAAAATTGGCATGTGGGAGGTGTTAGTGTTATTGTTGTACAATCACATGTGGGAGAGTGTTCACCAAGAGACACCACTTTGTATTTAAAAAACATTGTGGAATGAGAGAATGTGTTTGTATTTAGTTTGTTTGCATTCATTTTCATGGCTAAATATGTTTTATATTTCCTAATAAATATGACTTCTATTATCTACTCTCTCACCACCCTCCTATTAGGGATTGATTCTTACTTAAAGTGTGTATAAAACAATTGATGAGATGAATAAAATGTGCAGGCTATAATTGCAGGCTAGTTTTTATCAAATAATTTCTATTATATAAGTCTATTAAAAGTAAGCAATGCATATAATTTTGATGTCCCATCTTCATTAAATTAAGAAAAATGTGTAGAATAGATAATTTAACTACACACCATGGTAAAATCATATAAAATTTACATTGTATTTTTATTAAAATATAAAATTTTCACATAACATTCATACTTTAAATTTTTTATTAGTCCCTGCCGTAGGCAAGGTGACTCTTGTATTCACTCGCTAAGTATTAATCTTGCTTCGTTAGTCGTGCACATGAAAAATTTAATACTTAGGCTAAAGTTTTTTTTCCCTCATAATTTTCTGCAGAAAAAATTCCTATAAACTAATTTTCTGATTGGGCTATTGATTTTAAGCCCATTGGTAATGATTTTTACCATTAGTAAAATCGCTTAATTTTTCTGAGGTGTTTTATTTACGTTATGTTTTTTTTGTTTATGTTTGCATTAAAATCAATGCATTCCATGCAATGACAACTCTTTGAGGCTTGTTGTCAAAGATGCACATGCTTGTCCTTCTGTCAAACTCCACCTCCTTGTCCGTGCATATGCAGAGCTTTTCCAACTTGATTATCTGCCAAAAATTTGCTATAGGAGCCCTTTGCTTCCATTTCTCTCATAAGCTGCATTGCTTGATGAAATTTTCCCTTCCTTAAGCCTCTTCACCAGCCCATAATAAGTCTTACTTTCTGGAATACAACCCCTAGCAAGCATATGATATATGAACTTCAGAGCAGCATTAAGGTTGCCATCCTTGTAGAGCGAAAATACGATACTGTAAGTATAATCATCAGGTATGTACCCCTTGCTAATGAGCTTATTAAAAAGATCAATGGCTTCTTCTGCTCTTCCCTCCTTATGCATTGCACAGAGCACATTATTATATGTAGATATATCTGGAGCACAGCCTTTCATAGCCATTTTGTCTAGAAGCTTTCTTTCCTCTTGTGACCTCCCTATAATGCATAGACCTAAAATTACAGTATTATATGTAAAAACATCAGGCTTAATGCCCTCTCCTACCATCTTCTCACATAGGTTTGTTGCCTTGTCTAGCTCTCTTGCTCTGCATAACCCACTGATTAATGCATTAAAAATCACAGTATCTGGATAGAGCCCATTTCTGCACATCTCCTCCAAATCAGACAATTGCTTACGACAAATTTCAGCTTTTCATACCAATTCAATCATGCAGAAACCCTAGGTGACATGATAAATTTCATTTAGATAATTGCAGCTTTGCATATTAAAATTAATTGTTTCCTTGATTCTTTTGTACAAGATTGTCCAAAGCCCATTCTAGTGCATACATGCTTTCCTCACTTTCGTCTATTGCTATCATGATTCTCCTTTCCTTCTTCTCGTCCTCCATTTTCCAAAGAAAAATCGCTTGCCCAAAATCAAATACATCAAATTTTAGACATGTAGGATCTGCCACTTGTATTGTTTTATGTGAAATGAGACATTTGTAGGTAGAAAAAGATAAAAGGATTCCTTAAGCATGTGAACTAAGTAGCTTTAGGAAGATGGTCTAAAGCAGAGAATAGGACTCCACTGACCCAAAATTAAGTGCATGGAGAAGGCATTAAAACAGGGGATATGTTCTTGGCATAACTTTCTTTTCCCACAAATTAATTTGCTGCTATAAAAGTAACCCAAAATCCAATCTATTGAAGGCTAGATCTTTTTCTAAACAAAATACTAAAAACAAGTTTATTTCCAAAACTTCATAGGGAAAGGTAACCCAAATAAAATAGTAATAACAAGAACTTTAGTATGACATGATACATTACATGCCAGAGATTTAATTAGCAAGAAAAGCTATTATATCTTATATGATGGAAGATAAACAAATGGAATTCTGATTTAAATCTTCTAAATAGGTGTTAATTTGTGGAGACTAGTGGAAGTGCTATATTAAGAAAATATGAAATATAGGCATGTGTTTAAGTGATTTGCCCAGAAATGAATAATAAAACAAACTAAAAGGAAAGGCTTGAAATATAATACTAGACATAGAGTCATATCTCCAACAATAATGAGAAGTCATCTATTGAAGCATAATAGAAGGGAAATTTTGTCAAATGTCCTGGTATCCATGCATGCTCATGGTTTGTTTAAATTAGGCAATGAAACACAATTTAAGTTCTTCCGATCTGTCATTGTTTGATTTTTTAGTTATTGGGCTTCCCAAGATGTTATATTGTTAAACAGACAATTGGGAAGGCAAGATGTTTTTTTCTCTTTCATACATAGTGCACCCTTGTAACCCAACTGTCATTATTGGCCTCTGTTTCAAATTTCTGTTGAGGACAACAAACTGTACAATTATAAGTTATAAAATCTATGTGTGGGTGGGTTTGTTAAATGATTGAATACAATATAATCATTTAGTATCAATATTTCCATTGAATATTATTGAGTTTTTTCAGTCTTTTGTATACCCCATAAGATATGGTCATATACACTACAGAGAACATTTGTGAAGTTTATCGTCACCTATCCAAGTACAATTACAAGGCTTTTCCGTTGTGGTTCAGCTAGATGGCCCCTCACTGCTGGATGAAAGCTTTTAATAACATTCACAAAATTAGGTAGTCTATGGGATTTAAGGATAAAAATAACTTTATTTGTATATGAACATTTCAGATAGGTGTTGTCTCAGTTATGTTTGATTGGTAGTCATTTTTTATTATAATCTTGGATTTTCTGTTGTGAATTTTAGTTAAAAAGACTTGTTTGAATTAGTTTCTTCTCTACAAATATGGTAGTTAAGGAGTCAACATTTAAGATATTAGTGTAATTGATTTGGTTATCCTTGTAAGATGATGTGAACTAGTCTTTTGCTGAGATATTAACATTTCTGTATACCATTTTTTTTTGTTCTCATATATGCTTTTTGCTTGTCAGACATGGGATTGAATGCTCTGAAGTAATGTTCTCTCTTTCTCCTGAGGTGCCTTGTCCACATGGTTGCCTTGACTTTTTCTCACACAATATCTTTTGATTCCCTTTTTGGTGTTTGGGCACTTGCATGCTAATATTCCATTTATCCATCCACTTGGTATTTTTCTACTTGACTTTTCGGCCACTTTTTCCTCCATTATTATTTTGGGCCAATGATGACACTCAATGCTCTCTATTCTTTTTAGATAACTTAGAAGTCAGATAAAAAACTGACTTGCCTTAGCTAATAGGATTTCACACGTTAAGCATTATTTGGTGTGACAAGCAACCCAAATAGGTTTCTCTTACACATCCAGGCCAGTATTTCTATCATATATAGAACAAAGCCATAACATGAGTAGGGACATAGGTTTCTCTTACACATCCAAGTCAGTATTTCTATCATAAATGGAACAAAGCCATAACATGAGTAGGGACATACTACAATCCAGATCCCTATCAATTGCCAATTGTATTCATCTTTCAAAATCTCTTCCCTGAAGAATATTTGATACCATATTTCCTTCTTAAGGATTCCTCCAGATCCCTATCAATTGTCAATTGTATTATTTCCTTCTTAAACATTCCTCCATGGAGCTAAAAGGTTGGTAACTTCTATTATAAATAACTTCATCTTAACTGAAGTGATAGTAGAAATTACATCATAATAATCAATAATTTGTATTTGGCTCGTGCATTTTGGATTGTCATCCTGCACTTGTTGATCTATAACTTGATGGATTGATCTATAACAGTCCAAAATAGTTGCTTTATGTGAACAATAGTTATTTCTTCCACTGTTCAATGCTTTTTAGATGTTTATACCATTTTGCATCCTATTCTCTCCATCTTAAGGAATAAATCAGCAAGCACAGTTTACTTCACCAAAGGGTACTTATATTACAACAAAATGCATAAATATCATCTGCAGCATGCACATTTCAATAGTTGTTATCAAGATATTCAGTTGGCTCATCCTTATTTACAACAAGGTGCAGAGTTACTTTTAGATAGTCCTGATTTAAATGGCAGTACTCTATTAATACCACAATAGAAGAGCAAACATAAGGAAAAAGCTCAAAGATAGTGACAACGACTGGAAATGAGTGGTCTTGAGTAGATGTTTCCAGTTTACAGCATGACAAAAACACAGGTTTAAAAAATAAAAGTAGAATGGAAAGGGATTCTATGGGATGTGCCAAGACAACATGCTGCTCTATGGAGCCACTACCTTGCTCTCTTTTTGAAGCACTTATTTTAGGTGGTTTTGTCTAGGTAATTGTATTGCAATTTTGAGCTCATTGGCAACTCTAGAATAGGCCTATGCAATTCTCAATTTGCTTGCATCTTTAGGCAGGGACTCCAGCTCCAGCACAGTGCTTGTTTATTTTGTGATGATCTTCACTCTTATCTTATTATTTTCTTTCTATTTTTTTCTTTTGAAAAATTTTAAAGGTCTTAAAACAAACACACACACAGATAGCTAAAAAATATAGTTTAGGTACATAGGGACTGCAAAAAGAGAGTGTGAAGCTTGAATTCCAATAACTAAAGTTCAGTAGATCCATCTCATGAATAAATCAAATTGACTTGACTAGTGGAAACTTATAATAAAAGTTAGTTTCTATTATCTATCGTAAGCCTACTATACATCTTGATATTGAAATAGGCATGTTAAACTAGGGAGATCCACATATGTTCAAATAAGCCATTGCAATGCCTTGCCAAAAATTCTTCAACAAAGCTACAAAAACAAGAAGCATCAGTCAAGCATTTTAAAAATGTTTATAGGGGCAAACTACAAATTACATAGGTTGTTTCACCCCCCAAAACCTATACAATAATCTTAATCAAAGGGAAGGTTAAATCCCTAGAGGTCTTTCTCACAACATTTATCTTCTTCCACATATAAAGTATCTAGAATTCACTCATGAAAAATATTACCCACCAACTTTAAGCACTTGAATAGTTTATCTTGATTGTGCATCGAATTGTATGCAAGTGCTTCACTATACAACCTATGTGAACCTCAACTTGATCTTTGATACTATCCATATCTTCATGTAACATGAATGATCCCATGGCTAATGGCAACATTGTCAGACTACTCAAGGATTAAGTAGTATAGAAAATATTCCTCCACCGTATTGATTGCTCAGGATCAATCATTAGCTTGACCATATCTTCTTGAATTGATACATAGTCTTCTCCATCCATTTCCTTAGCCATTCCTCATAGCTAGAGCATCCAAATGTGTAGCTTGGGGTTGGCGAGCTCCTAAGAAATTGTTAGAATTAGTATTACATCTTCTAAGTATAGTTTAGTGTATAGGTTAGACTAATAAATAATTTAAATTAACATGCCAATGTTAGTTTATAAATAAATGCTAGTTTATAATAGTTAGTAAATAAATAAGTTAGAATGTTAGCTTTGGGAGTTACATTCCCATAGGTAAGTTTGGGTGGTTTTGCATGGGAAAATAAAGTCAAATATTGAAATGTAAAGATCATCCAAAATTAATCATATTTAATATTTCAAATTACATTGTACAATTTAATTGCTTTACCATTTCCAATATGGTATCAGAGCATTTATCCTTCCTATACCTGTGAGTAGTGTAGCCCATTCTTGTCTTGAAGCAATGAAGCCTTCACAAGGGAGGAGTGATATTTTAATACAATGCATTGGAATTATGGAATATATTAAAAGATGCCATGGAGATTGGATTCCCAGACATGTAAGACTCAAATTCATTCTAAATATCCTCAAGTGAATTACTTGTTATCATTGGGTGCCATTCTATTGTTGGTACATTATTTTGATTTTAAAATGATATTTTTTATAATAGTCTAACAAGTCTCACTAAAACTATGATATCATTCTCATTTTATAACAAAATTTATAAATTTAGGATGTGATGATGAAGAGGAGAATGAAACCTAGAAATCTTTTGAGGATACTATTAGTATTTATTGAGTAGTTTGATGCAAATGATAGTGGCATGAATCTTATATACAACTGTATTGAAAAATAGCATTTGGCATTTAGCCTTTATCCTTGCATCCCATTATTGGCAGTTTATTTTTTAAGGATTCCATAAGAGTGTATGACTAAAAGAAGCATTCAATGTACATCAAATTTTTCTTTCATTTCTATGTTAGCAGTTGATTTGGAGTGCAATTGGAGCAGTTGAAGATTGCTACATGAGAAAAGAAAATAAATTTCAATGTTGCTATCCATTAAAATGTTCCTACAATTTCTTATGATTCATCCTTGAGGTTTTATGTGTTAACACTATGCTAGGGTTTATCCCTAATTATGTCCAAAACCCTCTGTTTCAATTTTTGTGCCCTCCTAAAAATTGCTATTCTATTTCATCGTTGATCGGTCTAATTGGTTAGAATTCACTTAAGTTGTATGGTGACTCCCTATGGTCGTTTTCTTACCAGTCCCTTCAATTAGGTTACTGGTTGTTTCCATCGCCACATACTTCAAAATGCCTTGGGCCTTATGTTTAGCTGATAGGCTATTTGTGGGAGCTTTTAGCTCCCGGAAAAATCGGATGCCAGAAAATTGTCAGATGCCGGCCCCGGAAATGTACGCTGTTAAAAAAAATTGTAAAAAACCATTTGTAACATTGGAAATGTAGGTGTCTAATAATCTTTGATTAATTTTAAACCAAAAAATGCTGTTGTCGCAGGTCGATTTTCCCATTTCACGGTGGCGGGAGAAAAGTAGTTCACCAAAATTCGCATTTCCAATTCCCCATTTTGCGGTGGTTGCTACCTTGCAGCGCCGGGAGGTGACTGCTGTCCTGCTCAACATGCCACGTTTGGTGTTGTTGGAAGCTTTGAGCCAGATGCCGTGTCTAGGGTTTTAAAAAAAAATTATTGGAAATGTCCGAGTTTATTTTTACATTCTTCTGTTGTCGTTTTCCCTTCAGCTGCTCAGTTTCTCCAGTGTGTGACTCTTCCAGGTGAAATTTTCCCCCCTTTTCTACTGTTGTTACTTTGTTTTAAATAGGTTTTACTGTTGAGAGGAACTGCTATTTATTTATTTATTTACAATACAATTGTTTATCATTACTATATTCCGTCCTATTTTCTTTGACTAGAAGAACGAAAAGTAAAGTAGTCATTTTTGTTAGTTTGGCTTTGATTTATTTATTTTGACCAAACAGTTTTAAAAAATTAGAGTCTTGCATTTCTTATTTTGAACTCCGAATGCTTGATTTTAACGAAAACTTTATGAAGAAACAAATCTTTAATTTGTTATTTTTGTGTTAAAATCCAAGTGATAATGGTGGGCTGCTTGTTTATTTGTTGTAATGGAAGCATGGTTACATTCTCATTTTCCTTCCAGTTGTTTTTCTTGTTAATGGATATAGTTCTCAATGCTGCTTGTAAGTTCCAAGTGTTAAAAAAAATGAAAAGTGCTCTGCTATGCCTTTAATAAGAATGCAGACCTGCTCATTAACGGAAATACCATCATCATCATCACAATAAGAGGGAGATTGAAAAGGCTTCCTATAGATATTCTATTGAATTTGATGTAGAGATATGAACTAAAATTTACCTCCATGACATATCTGGGTTCCAAAGTCTTGTGCTTTCCGTTAACATCAATGTCATGGCATTCCTAGTATATGGGCTTTGGGGTGTTAAATCCTTCCAATGCCTTGGGAATTGAAAGCGGTTTAGGGCTTTCGAAAAGTGTTCTCCCATGGTCTTGTTGTTTCATGGAGATTTTCCTCTGACACAATATATGAAATTGAAAAACCCAAATGACAATGGTGGGCTGCTTGTTTATTTGCTGTGATGGAAGCATGGCTACATTCTCAATTTTTTTCCAATTGTTCTTTCTTGTTAATGGATATAGTTCTCAATGCTTCTTCTAAGTTTATAATCAACTAGACACTTGCACTTTTGTCAGCCAAATCATTTATTTTGTTCTTAAGCATGGACAAGAGTATTGCTAATGACAAACAAATGGTGTAGTGTCAGTCAATTCACTTTGCTCAAGAGCGGATACCTGGTGCCTCTTCAAAGAGGAGAAGCTTTGGAAATTAAAGTGGTGAATGTGGAATTACTAGAAGGTGCCCCTTCTCAAAACGGGGTTAGTTTTCTGCAAAAAAATTGCCTTTCCATACCTTATTGTTCTATAGATATATTTGATAATAAAAACGTAGTTTCTTGCATTATACGTTCAATGTTTGCTGCTTAGAAGAACACAAAGAACTTCCCACTTGCTACTATGCTATAGCCTGAGATTTCTTTGAATAGACTTTGCATGTTGTGGATTTAGCCAAATAGTTTTTGCAGATATAACCAATAAAATAAACATAAGTAATCTGTTTAATGAAAATTACAGGAAACTAAGAGTTGAGCCAACCATTAGAGTCCTAGCTGCTCTTCAAAATATCTTTGAAGTGCTCTTCTTTTTCATTTACTCTTTCTAGAGTCATTGTAATTATCCATACAAATATTGTTTGCATTTGTTTTCTTGACATATTAGTTTGTATTTTTCCCATGGTTTTTGATGTTGTTGTTCGCAGCTATTTGTCTCTGTTGGAGGCCTCTTTCCAGTCTGCACTTTAAGTTTGTCCAGGGAAGGTATGCAAATAAACTGTTTGTCCAGGGAATCAATTTTTTTAAAGAGCAACTTCTTGTTCTTTGTATTCATCTTTTTAACATAATGTGGCTTCAGCTGATAAACTTTGGAAAATACCTGTGTGTAGTGTTTAGATGGTGGTTGAGCTCACCCCTCGATCAATTCAATCTATAAATGCTGGGGACGTAGTAACATCTCCATTACTTTAGATTGTTTCTCTAAAGAAACAAAGCCCTAGTGTAGATTCCTCTGAATGATATTGTTTCTCTAATACATCACTTTGGCCAATCATGTATACTAGCTTTGGAAATGGGCTATCGGTAAGAGTTAGAAGTCCCTTTTGCCCAAGGTAGCCATCTGCTCAAGTGTAAAAACAAAGGAAAATCCATTGGAGCTTGAGAAAAATGGAAATTGATGAATTAATGTTGTAGATCACAAAATGAGGACAAGTTTGGGCATGTTTGCTCATACTACATTGCATGTGTGTGTAAAGGAAATGGCTTCAATTGAGGCAGGCACCTCAACACCTTGCACAACAGAAGAGATAGAAAAATACAAAAGGCAAGGTGAACAAAGAACACTGTTTAAATTTCTAAATATTAGCAAATGAAAGATAATAGGACTCCCAATCATGTATACCACCTTTGCTCCCAATGCCTAATATCCCTATCATTCAATCCCCTCAGCCATTTATCCACAAATCTGCTTTCAATTCCTCCATCCATAAATACCCTCCAATTCCTGATCATGATCAATCAATGAACACATCGTCTTTGGATACGTCTACCTATAAAGCCAAAAAACACTATGCATTCTCATTCCTTACACCACAAATACAAATAACCAAAGCAACATACATCCAAAAGGCTACCCAAACCCATATTTTCACAAGAAAATTCCAAAACTAAAATGCTTTGGGTAGCTACGCAAAAAGAAGGTAAGTCAAATGAAGCACCCACATGTCAAAAATCCCAACAATCTTCTTCCATCCAAAAATCCCAAAAAAACCACTCCATACAAAAAGTCCCAGAATCCTTCATCCCACAAGAAAAACAAAAATTATAAAAATCCTAAGTCTATGTCAGTACCTAGATTCCTACATCAACCATCCCATAAACAAATATCACCATTCCTTCCTACACATACACCAAATCATAAACTTCAATGTTTATCACGATGTGTACAACCAACCATTCCTTCCTACACATACTCCAAATTCAAGCAAAATAAACATTATAAAAATCCTAAGTATATGTCCGTACCTAGATTCCTACATCAACCATCCCATAAACAAACATCACCATTCCTTCCTACACATACACCAAATCATAAACTTCAATGTTTATCACGATGTGTGCAACCAACCATTCCTTCCTACACATAATCCAAATCCAAGCAAAACAAACATTATAAAAATCCTAAGTCTATGTCAGTACGTAGATTCCTACATCAACCATCCCATAAACAAACATCACCATTCCTTCCTACACATACACCAAATCATAAAATTCAATGTTTATCACGATGTGTGCAACCAACCATTCCTTCCTACACATGCTCCAAATCATAAACTTATGTTTATCATGATGTGTGCAACCATTGGTCTTGGTTCCTTTCCATTCCACAGCAATCCCGCCTACCTCCAACTTTCCATCTTCAATCCATATTCCTACATATCTCCCCTACCAATAACCTATGGTCCATGTTATCCTGGAATCAACTGGTCAATACACAAGAATGGCTTCAAATGCAGAAAATATATGTATATATGTGTTCTAAGAAAAATACTGAGATGCAATATATTTCAAGTTCCCAGATTAACGATCAATGAGAGTGAAGTATGTGGTAATTTTGATGTGTTCCAGTTTCTTTTTCTACACCTTGTTTCCTAAAAAATTGTTCCTTTAATGCCTATGTTTCTTTGTGTTTAATTACATTAAATATTATTTCTGATTTCTTACTACATCTGCCTTCAAGATCAATGTACTTATAACTTAAATTTGTGTGGAAAACTATGATAGCTTCTACATATGTACTTGTTCATAGTCATGGTGGTACCCAAATCCAAACTGTCTTTCTGAAGGAAAGAAGAAAGATGTTGATTAGTGCCTTGAGCAAGCCATTCATAGATCAAATATAGTCATCGGGATTTCTCATTATAAAATAAAAGGAAAGCAAAAGAAATGAAATTGCATCTTTCTTTTAGATTTGCCTATTTTATTATACTTATGGAACACTTCAATAGAAATCACAATGTAATATTTCTGGTTTAGATAGGCTTTCCAGCATATTTATTGCCGTATTGCGTTTATACTATTTTTGCTTTTTTTTGGGGAAATTGTTGTTAACTCTACATTTTAGTATGCTTTATAGATATTTGCTATCCCTGCTTTGGAGACTTTAATTTTTTTAAAACTGTTTGGTCAAAATAAATAAATCTTATGCTTGTTAAAGTCAAATCATTAATGAAAAGACATTATGAAGATGCTTCCTTTCTAATGCAAGACTCTAATATATATATATATATATATATATATATATATATATATGTTCATGACCATTTGGTGGAGTTTGTGTGGATGATGCTAGAACGTATAGGCTATTTTGAGTGGTTGCGCTGGGTGAAAAGGAAGTGGGACGCTATCCTTTACTCTAATTACTGTAAAAAAAAAAATAGGGCTAAGCTTAAGTGTGGTGCTGATAATGCTTAGATGCAACTTTGAAATCATATAGGTGTTTATATGAGTACCTATTTTTCTAATGAAAATAGAATAAATCCTTTGAATAGTTATCAAACCTTCACAAAATTGTCAACAATCTACAAAATTGTCAACCATTTTCACTTTCAGACATTCATAATATAATTACCAACTCATTGTCAGGTAGTAATCTGTTCTCCTTCAGATTTTCCTCACAACATTTAGGTTTTTTTAAGGACAAAAAATATTATATTTAAAACAACATCATCTGCTTATGTGGCGGTATATAAAATTTCTACAAATTTTCCTACTCCCTATCGGCTACTTTGTTGCGCACAAATTCAGTGCAACTGCTAGTTTAATCTTTTGGTAGGAATCGAATTAGCCCTCCACATGGTCGCGTATATTAGATCACAAAGATTTAGTGTAGCGCATACTCATTTGTTTAGTTTTTTTTGAGTTTGTGAGCTTGCGCAACGATGACATGTGTAAAGGTTGTTTCCAAGTTAGCAGTCCCTACCAGGTGGCGACTTCTCATTGTAGCACTGTGTTCCTTCACATCATAATCTTAAAAGGTGGGCCCATTTCCATATCTGTGATGCGCGATGCCTTGCCACAAATCCTTCACTTTATGAGTTGTAATCCACATGGCCTATTTAAATTGTATTGTGGTGGCCTTCTAGTGCATCGTATGTTTAGAATTCACTCTTTTGTATGGATGTGATGTGCAATGGGTGTTTTATAAAAGAGGTGGCCCACAACTCAGGTCCCTATTGTCAAAATGTGATTGGGCCATGTATGACTTATCAAGCCAGATAGATTGACGTGTTGCTGCCTAGGGTAGAATTTGACACCCATCAAACATCTTTTCAAATGGATCATGAAATTTATGGATGTCATTGATCTTTCTCTTAAATCGATGGCTAGAATTCAAAGTTTTTGTAAAAGGACAACCGTTGTGCAATCTAAAATCTATGACTAGAACTAAAGGAATTGTATCGTCTCTCAGGTGTACTAGAAAGGCTATGAGCTCTATGACCCCTTGTAAATTGTATAATTCAAAAGAGGCCTAGGGTTTTCCAATTGAATTAAATAATAGATTAGTAAGGTTCGTGTCTTGCAAAGAATTCTCAAATTTACTATCTTTTAAAATTGCACAATCCTGTAAGAATCCTGGACGACAACCATGAGTCAAATTTTAGTCTAGTCATGTAGGTCTAAAAGGGGTTTAGGCCAAGATATTCTTGATTTGTTACCCAGATCTTCAAAGAGGGATAAATAGGCCCAAGGTACTGGTATTCTCTCTCAGAAATTGGTAGATAAAAAGGAGGATATCAATGACCCTGTTATCCCCTGGATAGGCTGGAATTATTCAAATTTTATTGTAATCGTGCTAAGGATTGCATCCTAGTTTTGAATATACGACGGTTTGATTTAGGGAAGTTGGTTGTTCCCAATTTCTATATAAACCTAAGTTGGTGTATGCAATTAGTGAGATCCAAGGGCTAGATAATTGAAGACTCATAAGGGTGAAGTGATGTTCACATTAGATAGAGAATTAATTGTGAGAGTTTTTGATTTGAACCCTTGTGACAATATCAAAATTGACTTTGTTGAACTATGCTAGGAATATAAAAGGGATAGAAGTAGTTATATAGAGTACAATGGCTACCCCAACATAGGAAGCTCAACAAATAGGGACTCAAGAGGGTAGACCCAAGTGAGATGGAGCCATTGGATGTTGGTACATTATTTTATTTCTTCAAGTGCACATATATGGCTTTGTGCCAAGTTTTAGTGATTGATTATAAAATATAGATGCCTATTTATCTAATGATGATGGCTACCAACATCTAGCATTGGGAAGTCAATAGGCTATTTGACTATGCCTCTTTATAGTAGACAAGATCCATTAGTCCAAATGAAATATCTAAAAGAATAGGGCAACATCCTTTACTTCAGATGGTATTCAATGTTGTGCCATATCATTCTGTATTAGGGAAAACATCAATGGCACCATGCTTTAAGAAAAGAACTCAAGGCACTAGATGGCCGACCCTTGCCAATCCAGATGAGAATTTACATATAGAACTCCCATTGTCAAACATCTGACTGTTGCATCTTTGAGAGGTTCTTTATGCAAGCAATATTGGATTTTCTTGGATATGAGAGGTGGAGGTTGTCTCCTTTTATGAGGTTCCAAAGACCTAAGGAGATAAAGCTAGAGGGGAATTGTGATCATAATTTTAGTTTCTGGTTCTTCCACATTGATTACACAATTATTAGAGTTTATGGGGATAAGGTATATCCACACTTATTGCCTATGTTTGTGTTAGATAGGGTTGCATTTATTGAAGCAATGTGGCAGATGAGTGAATCAGATAAACTACACCTAAGAAATCAAAAGAAAGGATCATTTTTGCCTTCCACTATTAATTTCTTAGACTTTCTAGTCATTGCTAAGGAGGGCCTTGATCAATTAGGATCAAAGTTGATGGTCTTTTGATTGAGGCCAAGTTTGAAGAGAAGATGTGATCTTGAGCATTATATTCATAAATAAAGCATATCAGTGGGCATACTATGTTATATCCACCAGTTCAACCTCTCTGAGGATCTTATCAAAAACTATGCAACCCCAGGAGAAATTATAAGGAGAAAATAAATTTGGGAAAAGGTTGAAAAATGTGAAAAGAGGAAGGAGTCAGTTCCTACCTAAAAAGGTGCATTCCATGCCACTACAGATTTGATAGCTAGAATAGAAATGATAATAAGCAATGTGGACATCCTAGGAGAAATTCCTGAAGAGGATATGGTAGATACTAAGGCAGTTGTCCATCAAGTTCCATTTATTCAAGCCTCACTTTTGCAGGCTCTAGATATGAGTACTATAAAGAGTGAAGAAGGAAGAAGTCTTAGTAAAATTAAACCACA
This sequence comes from Cunninghamia lanceolata, assembly GCA_027924645.1. NCBI lineage: Eukaryota > Viridiplantae > Streptophyta > Pinopsida > Cupressales > Cupressaceae > Cunninghamia > Cunninghamia lanceolata. The sequence goes on from BSBN01001272.1 coordinate 24,053,735, forward strand.
GAGCATGGTTCAACCCTTGGTTGATTATGATGCTACTAAATGTACTGATGAAACGAATGTTGAGTATCAAGAGATGTTGCACATAATCCTTTCCCCTCAAAGGCCTAATAGGGCTGATCTCCCTCTTGGGAGAACATTTTTGAATCTAGAAGAAGGTGACAAGGTAGTCCAAGATGTTAGGACTTTAGCTTTTGAATGATTCCTCTCTAATGATGCTTTCATCAAAACTAAAGAATTCAAAATATTGTTCGTCAAAGGCAAAGTGAATGCAAATATCTAGATGAAGAGGGATGTTGCTCAATAAGTTGAAGTACACAGTGAAGGAGAAGCCATCCAAAGCATCCAAAAGCAAATAGAGTATGATATGTCAAAGATGACACTTGAGGAAGGGAGAAGAATTATTAGGGAGAGTGGATGCCTATTGTTACTAGGATTGCATATAGCTTCTGCTATATCCCTAGACACCATTCGAAGGCAAAATGTTGATGAAGATGTTTTGGGAGATGAGGAACAAGCTGAGGCTCTTTATTTTGGATCTAACTTTAGTGCCAAGTGTTACCAATTTGTCCTTGTTTAGTCCCGAACTAGTAACCCATCATGTGTATAGCCTAGATTACTCATTAAGGGCTATCAAAGTCCTAGTCATTATAGGAGTCTTGTGCATTTTAAAAGGTAAAAAAGAGTTTCAAAAGGAAAAGTCATAACCTTGTAAGTTTTTTAAAATGTTGTTTCCACATTGTTAAAACTTGTAAAAGAGGTGTGGAGTGTTTCATAAGTGTCAAATTTGTCAAAAATCACTTCTTCTCATCCAAAAAGGGACCCTTTCATGTTGCATACAATATTGATGGGTCAAAAGTCAAAAAATACAAGTTTCCACACCCAAACAAACCTCATTTTCTCCAAACACACGTGCCATGCATGGGAGGGAAGTTTTCTTTTCTGAAAATCAGGTTTTAGCTTATTTCCTATGGTTTGAGGTCAAGTTAGGTCTATCTTGTAGGGTTGGGTCAAGTTGGGGTTTAGGTTTTCATTTGTTGAGCTTCCCTCCTCTACAGTTCACACCTCTTTTAGGGTTTTTGGCTTGTTTTGTAGGTTTCTAGCATGAGAAGGAACCTTTACACAATAAAGATCATAGAAAGGTCAAAATGGAGCCTTAAAAGTTCAGTTCCTCCTCCATGTAGAAATTTTTATGTGGAGTTATGCTCATAAGGGTTGTAGGAGACAATTGAAAAGCTTACAAGAGAAAACAAAGGAATAAAGACAATATGTATGACTTGACATCCTTTTTAGGAACCTGATCTGAAAATAGTATCAAGGCATTTAGAGCATGTAGCATTTACAAAGGGATAAATATCTAAGCATGCAGATGCAAAACTCTAGAGCTTTTAAAAGTTTGTCAAACCCTAGGCTCTGCTAGTGTTATAAACTATGTTTGAAATCCATATTTATTTATACCTTGTCTAAGAGGAGTTTAGGAAGATTATAATAAATTTGTTAAACCTTGGCAAGCTATGTGAAGACATTATGACACTGCCACATAACAAAAACCTTGTTTTACCAAAGTCTTGAAGTTTGTAGACTCATGAACAACTTTGGTTTTTTTCCTTTAAAGTTATTGTTTAATCATGAGATGTTAGGGGATCAGTGAGATCATGGTGGGTATATTGCAGATCTATAGGCTCTTGTTTCAAAGATTAAGGGACTTTTAGATCCCAATAAGTCTATACAAGGAGCCTATGCAGTCAATTTCATATGGTAAACAACAAGTTGTAAAGCTTTAAGAATCTCAGTTTGCAATAAATATTATGTATGACTATTTACATAAGTCTACTAACAACTCAAAGGTCTACCAAGAGGATGCAAAGATCTGCTGACAAAGGTGATAGAGCCTATGGAAGCATTGGAAAGAAATATTAGGTGAGTGTAATGTTTATGTACTTTGAGAAACAATAAAGTTTGTCAAATTTTCTATATGACCTATATTCTTCATTTTAAGTCTTCATGATTTCAAAAGTGTCCAAATAGCATGAAGACAGGGTACAAAAGTGGGCTTCTTCTGAGGTCATTCAAAATAAGGCTTGACCATCTTCAAACTCATATAGCTACAAATCCATAAATGACTGAAGCATGTAAAGGGTTTTAGTGCTTAGCAGGAGCACAAAATTTTGAAGAAATTGACTAGACCATAAGTCTAATATGAGACAGAGATAGGGTGAGAAAGATAGTGTTTAATGATACATTGATATGAGACATACCATATGGGAGGTGTCATTGAGATAGTTGAAACCTAGACCAAAGACCTATTTAGGGAAATTCAAAGATAACTTGAAGAAGAGATACTTCAGAAAACATCATGGGACTACTTGATAGTGAAGAAGGATTGATGACAAAAGGTTTTCTAAAAGTTGAAGGGTCTGCGATCACTATGTAAGGTCTATTGTAGATAGTTATGTCTTCTAAAGATGTCAGAAGGTGACTGTACAAGTGCATGTAAGAGGACAATGGGCTTGTATGAGAAATATCATAGAGCTTGTATACAATGATTACTAACAAGTAGATACAACATGCAGAGTATCTCAGGAGGTTTTCAAGAGGTGTGAAGGTTAGTGATAAAACAATAAGGTTTAGTTAATAGTGAGAGAGTAGAGGAGAGTTAAAAAATGGTGTAAACAAGTGACAATAGTGTTAAGGTTTGCATATTAGAAAAATAATGAGATCTATTAAATCCTTGTTCTTAGGATTCCCTAAGATAGTTTAAGGTCAAACAAAGCCACTGGAGATGGTGTGATTGTGAACAATGGAGGTATGAGGTATTGTTCAACACCATAGAGATGAGTGAAGAAAAACCTAAATGAAGTCTGTATACTAGATGTATATCTTGTCAACCCTAAAGAAAGAAGCCTATTAAAACCTTATAGAGTGTGTTAAAAGAGTTGCAGGGTTGTATAATATTAATGAACCTTGTCAGGTATAAAGAGACTCCTGCTAACTATTCTAAGGTTTGTTTAAAATCTAAGGGTCTATCTGAAGCAAGGGAATCAATACAGTTAAAGGGGAATATAGTGATAACATGATAGTGATGAAGTTCCCAACCTTTCAATGGTGCCTTCATTTCAAAGAGTGTAAACACCTTTAGAAGCACAATATTAATAATAATGCAAAACATGAAAAGTCACATAAAACCATCGTAGGTATTTTGAGAGGTTGTGAAGGCAATAGAGCATGTGATAGGACATCAAGAGTTAGATGGTTTCAAAATAGAGTTGCAGGTTCATGAAGGTAAAGACCGAAGCAAAGATGAAATAGACATAGGAAAACATTGATAAACATCCCCAAAATATTAGCAAGGTAATGTAGAGTCATCAACTTGTGTTTAACCATGTCAAGAGGGTTTAGTACCTAAGAATCCTTGCAAAATGGGAGAAGGTTGAAATACACTGTGTATTTCAACCAGGAAGCAATGGAGAAATAGAGATTTCTACTCATGTTTAAGAACCATTTGTTGAGTCAGGGAGTATTTCAAGACCTAAAACAACGTGCTAGAAGTCCCTACTGAAGATTTTAAGTATATATGAATTAGATTCAAGGCATAAAACATCAATTAAGGGTAGAAAAAAGTTCTAAAATAGTTCAACTTCGTCTCCCATGCCTTCTAGAGAGTACTGATGGAATCTACATGCAAAGAGCACATGTCATAGGATTATTGAAGGTAGTTTAAAGAGGTTGAAGATAGTTGACAACCTCCCAAGAATCTAGGGAATAGTTATAACACCTTCCAAGCATTTAGGAGACAAGGAAGCAACATGCAGAGATGGAAAAGGTCAAACACAACATCCTCAACATTTTCCAATGCATTTTAAAAGTCAAATCAATCTAAGACTCTTCTAGGTGCCCTCAAGAAGGTTTGACTTAGTACAACTGCATTTATTTTTCATAGATGATGTCCCATATTCTCTCCCATGTTGGGATTGAGAAGGGGGTGCCTAGGGTAGGAAATAGTTAGTTCTTTCCAGTGTCACTCAGTTGAAAACTTGCATTATACTTAAGAGAAAAACTCAGTCTTATGAAGAAAAACAGTGTGTAAACTTCATTTTCAAGAAATATCATGCATTTTTAGACAAATATGGCATTGTAAGACACCTCTTTTCAATAAAACTTTAGTATTTTGACCTTCTTAATTTCTGTTTATTATGTATGATTGGATGATTGATGCATATTTTTATGATATTGTATGCAAATCCTTGAATGTATGTCTCGTCTCAATACCTATATATAGAAAATACATGCTTTGTGTAGGTTGTAGGTTGTGTTTATTGTGTCACGATAGTCTTAGTTGTGATAATTTTTTTTTTACCTTCTAAAAATACAAACACTAAACCTTCTTATGAGATTAATACTCAAGACTAAGATGGATATGAGTTGTGTCTAAGATTAGATAGGTTATTAAACAAATTGTGTGTCAAACAACAATATAGGTCTTAACAAATTTGGTGTATCACCTCCATAGATTAGATCATAGGTTCATTTTTATGTCATTTCTTATCCCTTTTATTGTCAAAATAGTAGTAGTACAAGTTAGTTTAGGTGGTCATACCAAGGGAACCAACCCTCTCTAGAGGTTGATCTCAAACTATCAGAGCCCACACTCTAAGATCATCCCATGTTTCACTGGATAGCTGAGTGGACAACTCAGTAAGGGTGCATATCCAAGTGACAATAGTTTTTGGCATGCCCAGTGGGACTGTTTGGACTAAAACAATATGAAAACACTTCATTTTTTGCAGGTATTGATATATGTATGAGCAAGCTTTCAGCTTCTTGAAGCATTTTTAGCATATTTGGTGACTCTATAGATTTGGTTTTGAGGACATCAGTACAAAACAAATTATGAGAAGAGTGCAAACAATGGGAAGTTCAGTTCCTTTTGAATATTTACAGCTATCTCCACCTAGGAGAAGGGGAAGAACAACACAAAAAGTTCCTATTGATTTAAAAAGGGTATACTATACACCACCCTCTTGAAGAGCTTCTTCTTACCATCCAAGAAACCAAACACCCCTTATTCCTATGGATGCACAAAGGAATCTAGCTTTTGTTCCATTTAATGGGGGCAACCCATTGAATATTGCACAACATGATGACATTCTAGGGCAACCCTTTGAATCTTGCACTACATGATGACATTTTGGTTGTAGACCAAACCACACCAATTGATCACATCAGAAATGTAGCCACATTATGTGTTGTCCATAATATCACTAAAGAGAATGTTGTACTCTAGTTATTGGTTGCCTCATTCAAAGGGAAATATTTGCAATGGTTTAGGGGCTTGAGGGTGAAAACTATTGGTACATGGGACTAGCTAGGAGAGGTACTGTGTAGGCAATTTGAGGATAAATAGATCACTTGTCCTTGCTAGAAAAATTGACCATAATAACCACATGAACATATGTTAGACTTCAACTTCCAGTTTCAGAAGACTTGGGATAAGATCCCATAGTTGGTAAGACCATCTTTTGAATATGCTTTTTTGTATTATTTAAGAGCTCTTAATAGTGACATCTCAATTATAATTCAATCTATGGGTGGGAGAACACTCCCAGATGCATATGACATTGCAATAAGGCCAGAAAACAACCTTATACAAGCTGGTAAGATCACACCAAGGCCACCAATGCCTATCTTCCCTGAAGTCCAGCCACCCATGCCCTTGCAAATACCCCCAATTGTTGCTATACCAACTGCAATCCATCAAACACCCACACAAGAGAAGGCTGCCCAGGCTCCTTCATTGGATTTACAAGAGATAAAAGGCCTTTTAAACACTTTTGGGAATGAACTAGTGAACCTAAAGAAGCAGTAAAATCAAAATTTTAGACATTATCAAGCTCCTTATCAAGCCTCACATCAGCCCAATCAACCTAACATGCTTCCATATAATGGAAATACTCAAGGCCAAAGGAAAAATATTAATGGTAGACCTTTCCAAGCCTATATTAATCCTAATGTTGCAAGTACTTCAAGAGAGTTGGTCCCTATTCAAAATAACTTGGCACAAGATTATGAGTGGTGTTTTCCTTGCAACCAGCCACACAATCAGGCCACATGCTTCAATGGAGTGATAAATTAAGCCTTGATGGTTCAAAACACTCCAAATTTTCATCCAAATATTACTCATGAATCATTGGTACAAAAATAAGAAGATTCCCAAAATGAGACAAAACTTCTAAATTGGCAAGGGGAAGAGTTTTGTGGAGTGAATCATACCTATTCATCAGTTGTAGCCAACACAAGAAGAAAGAAGAGGAATGTAGAATTGGGATAGTCCACTGATAAGGCACCTCTTCATGCTCCTCAAGTGAACCAAGGAGTAGTTGGTCCTTATACTCCCTCAAATGTGCAAATTCTTCAAAGAGATCAGATTGTGGCAAATAAGGAACAACCAAGAAGTCAATCCCAACCAGCACCTATTCAAGGAGACACTGCTATCCTTAAGGGACTACAAAAGGTTAGTACGGTCCCATTTAACATTTTAGAACATATGAAGAAAGCAAATGTTAGTATGTTAATGTGGGATTTGTTGTCTATTCCGGGGCAAAAGGACCTCTTACAAACTACATTGTCCAATATTAGTGTGTCAAATGAGCCTTCCAAAGACCATTCCAAAGTTGTACTCACAAATACACCCCAAACCAACAATGAATAGAAATCTAAGGAGGTCAAACCACCACCTTTTTATGTCTCTTTAATCATTGGTGATCATCTAGTTCACAATTGCATGATAGATTTTGGTGCAAGTAGTTCAATTATGCCAAAACAAATTGTTGATAAATTAGGTCTTAAATACTAGCCACTTGCCAAAGGGGTAGTACAACTAGATGGGACAACTATTAACATAGTAGGGGTCATCAAAGGTTTGAATCTTACTTTGCATACTTGTCCAAATTTTTCCATAACACAAGACATATATGTAATAGACCTACCACCATACTTGGCCTTATGCCTTTCCAGAGACTTCACTACAAAAATAGGTGGTTATTTATCCTTTGATTGGTCAAATATGTTGTTCAGGGCAAGATATGGTCCAAAGTGATAAAAAAATTAGAACCAATAGCCAAAGACCATATAGAACCTTATGTCCCTAGTGCTGTTAATGAAAATTGTACTATCTTTGATCATGAAGAGCACCCTACTTCCCAAGAATATAACACCCAAATAGAAAGCATACCAAATATAATACTTGATGAGTGGGTAGATCAAAACCATGAAGCTGATCCAAGTAAACGATTGGAAGAGGTAGGATTTAGGGTTTTTATGATGCATGAAGAAGATTCTAGTATTCCTAACCCTGTCAAGAGCCATGAATAATAGTGTGAACAACATTCTAATGAGGTATGGAAAATGTTTTTTGATGGATCAAGGAATAAGAATGGTGCTGGTGGAGGTGCAATGCTTGTGTCTCCTAAAGGTGAGAGGTACTGCTCAAATTTTAGATTTTGTTTTAGCTACACTAAGAACACAATTGAGTATGAGGCTCTTATTCATAGCCTAGAATGGGCAAGGAAGAGGAAAGTTGGCTTCTTGCAAGTGTTTGGAAATAGTGAACTCATTGTAAATTAGGTAAGGGGTCTACATGTCACAAAGATGATTTGATGAAGTCTTATAAACATAGAGCATGGAATATTATTGAGGAATTTGATGCTTTTAACCTTTTGTCCATACCTAGAAAGAAGAACAAACATGTTGATAGGTTGGCTACAATAGGAACACAATATGATATTCCAAGTGACATTAGCAATGGTAAGGTACAATAATATGTTAAAGTGGTGGCAAGGCCTTCAATCCTTGATAATCATGTACATTGGCAAGTGTTTGATAGTGATCAACAAATTGTGAATTTTTTGCTTGAAGAAGCTAAGTTTTCAGCTGTTAACCAAGAGAAATTGCAACAATAGTATGGTGAAAAAATCATACAACTGAAAACTAATAAGTTGCCCAAGGGATTGGTCACCTTGGAATCAATTTTCAGTTGTGATGATCAGGTCAAGAAGGGAAAAATTAGTATGAAAGTCAAACAATATCACTATGAGTAGGTAGGAATCTTCAAAGACAAGCTTTTAAATTTGGGCAAGGTATGTACAATAGAATAAAAACATGCTTTTGTTCAATTATGCCAAGAATATAATGATGTTTTTGCTTGGGAATATAGTTATTTGAAAGGGTTTGATCCTAAAATTGCTCAATATACTATTGAACTATAACCTAATGCCAAACCAGTGAGGCAAAAGCAAAGACATTTGAACCCCAAACTTGAGCCACTCATGAAAATAAAATTGAATAAGTTGATAGAGAGTAGCATCATTTTCGCTATTAATCACACATCCTAGGTGTCTAATCTAGTGCCTGTGAGGAAGAGAAATGGGGAAATAAGGCTATGTGTTGACTTTAGGGACCTAAATAGAGCCTCACTCAAAGACCACTACCCACTGCCCTCTATATAACAAATCTTGCAGGTTATATAAGGTTCTGAAAGATTTTCATTGCTAGATGGGTATTCTAGTTACAACTAGATTTTGGTAAAAGAAGAGGATAAATACAATAAAGCCTTCACTACCAAGTGGGGGACAATGACATACATGAAGATGCCCTTTGATTTGTCCAATGCTGGGGCAACATTTCAAAGGGCCACGGACATGGATTTTTAGGGGTTAATGAATAAGATTGTTCTTGTCTATTTTGATGATATAATTATTTTTTCAATGGATGATAAAGAACACTTTACACACCTAAGGAGAGTTTTTGATAGGTGTAGGGAATATGGCACATCTCTCAATTCAAAAAAGTGTATCTTTGTTTTCCATGAAGGTAAGCTTCTTGGTCATGTGGTGTCAAAAGATGGGATTGCCATTGATCTTGAAAGGATAAGTGCCATACTAGCTTTGCCTTTGCCAAGTCATAAAAAGGGTTTGCATAGTTTCCTTGGAAGAATAAATTTTGTGAGAAGGCTTATACCTGATATATAGAAAATATTTCAAAGCCACTAACAACCATGTTAAAGAAGAATATGTGTTTCAGCTGGACAAAAGAGGGAAAGAGTAGTTTTGAGGCCATAAAGGAAGCTATAGTAGCAGCACCTACACCTATAAATCCTGATTTCTCCAAGGATTTCACATTATATGCTTTTGGAGGTATGGATACCATCTTAGCTATGCTAGTGCAACAAAAAATGAAAAGGATTTGGAGCAACCAATTTCCTTCTTCAGTCAGGGACTAGAAGGGTATGAAGAGAGATATTCATTTGTTGAAAAATATGTCCTTGCTATTATTAGAAGTCTCAAAAAATTTAGACATTTGGTTTCAAATAATAAGATTCGTCTAATGATTTCTCACCCAAGTCTCAAAGAATTTTTGTTGAACAAGGATTTGAGTGAGAAAAGGGTTGGTTGGATAACCAAAGTGATCGAATATGATGTTGAAATCAAGGTGATAAAGTTAGTAAGAGGTAAAGGTTTGTGTGAATAGCTAGCTAATGGATTGGAGAGTAGTAAATAAGTTGAAAAGGAGGCTATTCTAGTCCTTCAAAGTGAATCCCAAATAGTTGCACATAATTTTCCTTCAAGATAGGTATAAGACATGACTCATTTCCTTCAAAGAGGTGAGTGTCCACAAGAGATGGATAAGGCAAAGAGAAGATATTTTAGGATATAATCTATCCTTTATGTGCTCTTGAATGATGTGCTTTTCAAGAAAGATTTCAATGGTGTTTTGCTTAGATGTATTAACACTAACCAGGTTGATAAAGTTTTACAAGAATTTCATGATAGGATGGTTGGTGGCCACTTTGCACCAAGAACAACAACCTTAAAATTAATAAGATCGGGCTATTATTGGGCTAGTCTATTCAAGGGTTCATGAAACTCATGGGTGAGAAAGTGTAATATGTGTGCCTTCTTCTTTTCCTGAGAATACACCTTGAGTAGCCTTTTATGAAGTCAGGAAGTGATTTCATTGGATCCATTAACCCACCTTCTAGTGTAGGTCATAAATGGGTACTTACAACAACTAATTATTTCACAAGGTGGACTGAATCTATAACATTAAATGAGGCTAGTGAGAGTGTTGTCTTGACCTTCTATAAAGATTTAGTAGCAAGATTTGGTGTACCTAAAAGGATAACTCCCAAAAGGTCAATTGGGAATACACCTATATGTTGGTTTATGGGAAGGAAGCAAGGCTACCCATATCACTTGAGTTTCCATCTCTTAAATTGGTCAATCAACAAGAAATGTTAGAAGAAGAAGACTGAATGATAATCAGGTTTGCACAACTGATGGAACTAGAGGAAACAAGGGATCAAGCTATGAAAACAATGGAGCTACACCAAGCACAAATGAAAAGGTCTTTTGAAAAGAAAGCAACCCCTAGAATCTTCAAAGAAGGAGATGTTGTTCTCAAATGGGACGAATTGAAGACCAGGCCTAGAAAACACACTAAGTTTGATTCAATGTGGAGTGGGCCTTATGTAATTTTTGAGTGTAAATAGCACAATTTTCTAGCTATCCAAGATGAATGGAGAGGAGTTATCTATCCCAATTAATGGGATACACCTCAAGCACTGCTATTGAGGTGATGTCGTATCTTTGTATATAGTAGGATAGATTGTGTGTGTGTGTCAAAAAATTATTGAGCATAGTTTGTTGGTCCTATTTGAGGAATGTTTTGTTGTGTTTTCAAGTGTTTTTGTCTTGTTCTGTTGTTATTCTAGAGGTACTAACAACTTTTCTTAGGTCTATTTTGAGTTTGTTTCGAGTCATTTTTGACTCCATAGCCCAATGGATAGTTCAAGACAATTGATATTTCAAGTTTTAACAAGAAAAACTCATGTAGAAGTCACCAAAAATGATACCAATTTGTCCTTGTTCAGGCCTAAACTAGTTACCCATCACATGTATAGCCTAGATTATTTATCAAGGTCTATCAAAGTTCTAGTCATAATAGGAGCCTTGTCCATTTTAAAAGGTGAAATGAGTCTCAAAAGGAAAAAATCATAACCATGTAAGTTTTTATAAAATGTTTTTTCCACATTGTTAAAACTCATAAAAGAGGTTTTGAGTGTTTCATAAGTGTTAAATTTGTCAAAAAATCACTTCTCCTCATCCAAAAAGGGACCCTTTCACGTTGCATGCAATATTGATGGGTCAAGAGTCCACAAAATACAAGTCTCCACATCCAAACAAACCTCATTTCTCCAAACACGTGCCATGCATGTCAGGGAAGTTTTCATTTTTGAAAAATAGGGTTTTAGCTTGATTCCTATGGTTTGAGGTCTAGTTAGATCTATCTTATAGGGTTGGGTCAAGTTGGGGTTTAGGTTTTCATTGTCTTGAGCTTCCCTCCTCTACAATTCACAACTCTTTTAGGGTTTTTAGTTTGTTTTGATGGTTTCTAGCATGGGGAGGCACCTTTACACAATGAAGATCATAGAAAGGTCAAAATGGAGCCTCTTAAAGTTCAATTCCTCCTCCATGTAGAAATTTTTATATTGATTTATGCTCATAAGCGTTTGTTGGGTGAATATTTTGTCGTCAACTTGATGATGGCAAAATGGTTATATCAACCACAGTGTGATGATATAAATCTCTCCTCTCAGCAAGGAGAGGTTCCCTTTCTTAACTACTTTTAGACTTCTCTTTTCTAACACTAATCTTCATGGTGAATCCATATCATCCATTTCTCTTTTTTCAGAAATGATGTTTACAATTTAAAATAACTTCATAATACAAATCAAATATAACTAAGAAACCCACGAGAGCACAAAGTCTATCGTTGCCTCTTTTGTTGATTTAAACTTTAGAAATAAATAGGATAAGGTGCATCTCAAAATCTTCACCGAATACTATGATAAAATCACACGATCATAAAAGATAACAACAACTCAAAGTCTCTCCAATATCTTTTAATTCAAAACAAAAAATCACAAACCCAAAGATAATTGTTGCAGCACAAAGTCTCCAAAATTAGCTTTAGAACATCTCCCAGATTATCCACACTCACACTACAATTTGATCAAGTAGATAAGATAGTATAAGGAAAAGGACATAAGAACAATTTCCAATACACCACAAGTTATTCCAATGCAAAGATTGAACGATCGCTTGTTTTTCTATTCACTTTGTAAAATATAATTTACAGTTTGAACACAAAGTCTCAAAATGCTCTTCAATTTGGCAGAGTTTCTCTTCAATAACTAAAAGATAAAAAAAACAATAGAGGCCCTCTTTATTTATAGGGAGGAGCCTAGAGCAAAAATAGGAAATCTACAACTACTTTGACTTAGTCAAACAAAAGAGTCCTATTTGACTTGGGACTTCCTTTGTTTCACATGTAATTACATTTTGAAAAATTACATATGAATATGTCCATAATAAAATTCAAATTACATATACAAGAATGAATAATAAACTAAGGTATCAAAAAGGAACTTCAGCTTCCTCCATCATTCTTCTTTAGAAAGTCCTGATACATGGCCTGTATAGCTGCCATTTCACATGCATCTGGCTTGGCTGTATTCTCTGAGATAGTGCAGGCCCGGAGAATTGCATCTTTCACTGCCTTTATCACCTTTTCATGCTTGTCAAGGTTGTCCTTCAGGTTTTCGAAAGTTGAATGCTGATCATAAAGGTTGTCCATAGAAAGTACTGAGGGCAATTCATCTTCGAATTTTTGTTGAACCATCTTTTCAAAGGAGCTTATCATTTCATCTACTGAGAGGAACTTATGACCTTCACTTGTCAGAGTGCATGGGAGCTCTTCCAACCTGTGTAGAAGCATGACATTGTTCTCTTCACTATTTTCATGAGCTTGGCATAAGTCATCAAGTAAGCCTTTTATTATATTGATGCGATGAACAAGAGATTCCTTACTCTTAAGATATGATTCCTGATTTGAGATGACCCTAATGACAATTATATTCTTTATCTTAATCTTCTTCATCTCTATCCACTCCTCTAAGCTTTCTTCATGATCCTGCAGCTCTTGAGAAAGTAAGTTAACCATGTTATCAAGCTCAGCTTTTGCTTTATCCATCTTTTCTTTTCTTTCTACGGTGGTCTTCAATAGAACTCTTCCTCATGCTAGTAAGCACTCCACAATATCTCTCACCACTCTTCCTCTAGCCTGAGCTTTTTCCACTTTGTGAATTAGAGGATCTTCTACAGTTACTGCCATGGGTTCCACAATTTCAGATGACTTTACAATTTTTTGAAGAACAACGGCAAGTTGTTCTACTTTAGCTTTATATTGCTCTTTCTCTTTATTAACCTCATCATATTTCTCAAGCAAGGTGCTGGTAGTAGTTTGAAAATCTACCTTAATACCTTCATGAGTTAGCTTACCTAGCTCAACTCTTGAGACAACATAATCATTCATATCAAAATTGTCAATAGTAGCATCCTCTGGTGGCTGGGAAATTTTTGCATATCTAATTCCCTTTTCATTGATGAGCCTAGAAACAGTCTTAGGCTTTTTCTTCAGAGTCTTTGATTTGACAGGCAACAACTTCTCTATATCAATTTCATTTGGTGAAATTGCTTACTTTTTCCTCTTCGGGTTATATGTAGACAACCAAGTAGGAAGTATAGAAGCACCCACATTAGGAGAAGAATCAATCACTTGCTTTTTCGGATCCATGCTTATTCTTGTTATTGTAACAATGGGACTGGTAGGAGTAAAAATAGTAGTAGTATCAACAACCTTTTCAGAACTATCTAGAAAAGGTTCTAACACAATTTGTTCACCGATATCAAAAGATAGGGAAGACAAACTAGGAATGGACCCAGATAAATCAAACATTGTTCCAAAACTCATTCTTAATGAAGGGGGAGTATTATCAGAGGAAAAAACCAAAATAGGAGAAATAGGAGTATTTGAAACTATAGGAACAACACTAGAAACAAGAATATGAAGCTAAGATTTAGAAACTTGGGATTCTGATAGAAGGTCCTTCTGTGGGGAAAGTTATGAATCACCAAGTTGTTCCTGTTCTACATTCTCATCTTTACCTTGTTCTATTTCATCTTCCTTCGCAAGATTTTCAAACATTTCTGCTTGTTGGGTATCCTTCGATTCCTCAATATTTTGTTGTTCAGTTTCAACATCCTCAACCTCCATTTGCTCAACATTAGTGTCTTCATTACCAGATTCAGTAACATTAGAGGTCCTTGCAACCTCTTTCTTCTTCCCTCCCTTAGATACAAACTTAATTTTTGGCTTATGTGTTTTGGAAAAGGAAGGAGTGTCACTCTTGTTCTTGGTCCTATTTTCCACTTTCTTACCTATTTGCTCCTGAACTTCAGTCTCTGACGCTATAAGAAATTCTTTCAAGCTGATCCCTTTGCTTTCCAACCATATGTTTGTGTTAGCCAAGATTGGCTAAAATCTTTTCCTTATAGAAGTCTCCTCTTTGACTGACCATTTGACCTCTAGAAGAGGTGAGGCTTCAACATTTTCAGTATTATATTCAGGATCTAGAACATCCCCATCATCTTCCATTCCATCTAGAATATCCGCAAGGCCCAACTCTTCTATCTAACTCAAATGAAGTCTGCAAAAGTCTAACTTCCTAATCTCATTTTGTGTCCTGAGGTCAGCCCAAATATCTTCCACCATTGGCATGTGGAAAGTTGACTTTCTTTTTATTTTATCTTGTACCCTCCTGAAGTCAAAATGGTCCCTTTTCTTGAAAGTTTTCATGGTGACCAGTTGCATTTCAGATTCAACTATTTTGGCCTTAGTGGCTAACTGAACTGAGTACCTTCCAATTTCTACAGGAAACTTAATCCCTGACTTTTTCAGCTCCATTTGTTTATTATGTACCGCAATCAGCTACCTACATAATTCCATGAGAACAATCCTGTCATTGGGATATCATGGAAGTATATAAGGGTAAATAGGATAATACCCTACTCTGAGATATGTAAAAGTAGGAAACTGTAAGAACAAGCAGCCAAAAGAATTTACAACTTCCCAAGCTTCATCTGAAACCCTCTTCTGAATAAGCTCATTATACCATAAGCACATAAACACAGAAAAGAAAGCATCATTAACCCTACAAAAATGATGGATTGATCCTTTTAGAGTGATTTGAGGATAATACTCATACACGGGAACCAACCTCCTGTCACCAACCTAAGAAAGACCAGGAAAGTCCTCATGCTCGCAGCAACATACACAAGATATGAAGTCATGTAAAATTTGAAAGTAGTATTGACTTTCACCAACTGCTCATGCAAAGCATTATAATCTGTTCTCCCCAGAAGATTTTTTGTGTGCCCCAAAGAATCACTTTGATGTACATGTACATCCATTCCTGAAACTTGGAGGAAGAAGGGAGTCCTCTGATTTGACTCAACAGTGTAATCAAGTCACAAACCTTGTCAACAAAGTCACTCCTCGTGAGAGCCTTTGGCCATCTGGTTAGATTACTTCGAGGAATCTTCAACAATTTACTGTTTATGTATCTTCTCGTGGGTTTCACATCTTCTTCATAGTCTCTTTGCCCTTGAGCAAAATCAATTTGTCCAATATTTTCAATAGGAGGACACATGAAGATTTTGTCGAGAAATTCTGATCTAATCTCATAATCACATTCCCTTGGGAATCTGTCACAGCCCTAGTATCCCTATTGTAATGGCTGGCCACCTGAAGAACAAACTCAGGATTATGGGCGGCAACTAGAAATGAGGCAACCAAGTGAATGTTGTTGTCAATGATCTTTTGCACGTGTCTAGAAGGATTTGGTTGTCTAGTTTTGTCCACAAACTTTGTCATATCTACATGCCCTATCTTCGTATATTTGATTTCATCAACATTAGACTGTACTGAAGTGACAGGGAAGACCCCTTGGTATTTGTACTTCATGAGTTTATCTTTTGATGGAGACGGCTCCGACATCATCTTTGGATAGAACTTTGGAAATGACATCTACCATAGATGTTTGTCAAAAACTGCAAAAAGCTATGATCTCACAGTTAGGGGAAAAATGGGTAAATTGGGATTACTGCGATTCGATGATCATGAACAAGGAAGCATGAGTTGAAGGGATTGAGTGTGTGTAAATCAAGGTAAAAGGTGAAAGTGGGTCAACAGGCTTTGAAAGGTGAATTTTCCCAAGTGTTAGAAAAAATTCAAGAAAATGTGCATGGGTGGTCAAAATGACCACTCCTATACAAGGGACAAGTCATTCAATCATTCAAGGTCGGTCAATTCAACTGCCATTACATGTGGGGTAAGGTATTGTTTTTGATGTAGTGGCAATCAATTTGATTGCCCTTACATGAGGGTAAAAATTGCAATTTTATGTATGCATGTATGAGCGGCAGAAATGACTGCTTGAGCATGTCAAGTGAAGCTTGAAGTATCTAGATGCAAAGTCAGTAGAATTGACTGCTCATGCATCCATGCGTTGTTTGTTTTTAAATGATGCATAGTCGGGAAAATTAACCGACTTTGCATGTGTGAAAATTCATGTATTATGCTTGGGTGGGGTTTTTACCCGCCCATGCACTTTGGGTAAAGTTTTGAAGATAAATATGCATGGGCGGTCATTTTGACTGCCCTTGCATGTTATTTCAAAAATGGGTCTTTGTGTTTGGGTGGGTGTTCCCACCACTTTAACACATATGAAGGATAGGTCTTATTACCATGTAGGGGTGGTGGTTTTAACCGCCCCTGTGTGAGGGAAAGGTCAAGGACAAGGCACATGTATCGGCATTGATTTTCACCGCCGATACATGCGCGACGACTCAGAAATAAAACAAGGTAATATTGGAAGTTTTCACCGATTATTCATAAGACTAGAAACTCTCAAGACAAAACAAATTCAGTGGAATACACCAACTAAAAATAGGTAAAAAGAAAAGAAAACCCTAAGTTTACATTAAAAAAAGATCTTTGATAAAATAAATATAAATTAATCAACACAAAGCCATGAGGACTTAGGGTTGCAAAATCATAAGGAAGATGGATGAAAAAAAGCATAATCGATACAAATACATTATTACTAGCGTAGAAACTTAAACATGAGGAAAAATAAAATAAACTTACCTATTATAGAGAAACGATGACAAAGAGGTGAAACCCTAATGACGCACACTTCCACTATCTCGTTGCAACGGATCAACACAACATCTTGACAGAGAGTAAGAAACGAGGATGCAAGATAGGTGCAAATAAAAAATAAAATCATTTAAAACACACTTAAAAACTAAAACATAACTTCAATTCTGAAAGAAATGCTACACGAGTTAATCCATTAAGGCATTTATTACATGTCTCGACGTTGTAATTCACTGACATTGTATGAAACAGGCAAAACATGCAAGAGTGGTGGTTTTCACCGACTTTGCATAGGGAAATTGAAAATTTTCTAACACCCTAGAATGATCAAAATTGATATTTTGATAGGCTTGTAACTTAGTTGATCTTTGCGAATCTCGAGGAATCAACTAAGGGGAATGTCACAAGCTCCTCTACGGTGTCAAATAACTTCACATGAGTCCAAGAGAACCTGTCTCGATTTGCGAACTTAGAGTGTAGGCTACGAAATGGACAAATTTCGTTAGGGTTATCTACAAAATTGAGGGCAACTAATTTTAAGAACAACAACTAGCTCTAATTGGGGAACTTCCTTCGATCAAACTTTGAAACGATCAAAGGGAGAAGAATCCAGTCTCTAAGTGCCTTCATCCACGCCATTGGGCCATAGAGTCAAGCTACCAAAAAGAAAAAGACACAAAAGACTAAACAAAAACACAAAAATAAAAACACAAAACTATACAAATGTACAAATGAACTTATCTGATACTTCAAGGATTGAAGTGTTTAAGATGTTGTCCACTGTGAGGTAGCAAGAATGGTGTTCCATAAAGATACTCCAACAAGAAGCTATTTTCACCACATAGTTGATGAATGATGAACGGGCCTCTCCATTGGGAATCAAATTTCCCATGCATACCTTTTGGTTCTCTCCTCTTGTCCCATAAGAAGACTTGATCTCCAATTTGAAACTCACAAGCCCTTACATTCTTGTCAAAGAGTTTCTTCACCTGACTTTGATGTTCAGCAATACGGTCTACCACCATAGCCTGTTGTTCTTCAAGTTCAGTGAGGTACATGATTCTTTTGTCAATAGAACTTTCAAAAGTTCTATCTTCTACTGCCTTTGCCAACTTCAATGCTGACAATTCCAAGGTAATAGGTATCTCCACATTCAGACCATATAGAAGCTGAAATGGTGACATGTCTATCGCCCTTTTGGGGGTAATGTTGTCGGCCCATAAAGCATCAAACAATGCTTTATGCCAAGTTCTCTGATTATCTTCAACCAGTTTCTTGATAATAGTAACTAGATTTTTGTTACTAGATTATGCCTGACCATTCCCTTAAAAATAATAGTCTGAAGAGTGAGAAAGGATAATCCCATGTTCATAACAAAAGCTAGTGATCTCATTGGAAGAGAAACAAGTAGCATTATTTGCTACAACTTTGTTTGGAACTCCAAACCAGGGAATAATATTTTCCTTAAGAAAATTACATACGACTTCAGAAGTAGCATGTTTAACTAGGATGGCTTCCACCCACTTGGTGAAGTAATCTGTTGCAGTGAGAACAAAGTTGTGTCCCGCACTTGATGGTGGGTTCACAGCACCGATGAAGTCAATACCCCATTGCCAAAAAGGTTCTTCAATTACAACTCGCTTGAGAGGTAGTGCAGCCAACTTAGGCTTTCCAACAAACTACTGACATAACTGACATCTACGTACCCAATTATACACATCCTGAAACAATGTGGGCCAATAGTACCTAGCTTGCAAAATCTTATGAGCCATCACAAGTGTAGAAAAATGTCCTCCACAAGCCAAATTACGAAAAGACTCTAGAAGTCTACTTTGTTGCGCTTTATCCACACAACGGAGAAAAATTCCGTCAAGGCTTCTTTTATACAAACCATTGTCCCACAAGACATAGTTTGCAACCTTTAATTTGATAGTTCTTTTCTCCTTAAAGGATAGATGAGAAGGACACTCACCATAGGTAAGAAAATGAGAAATATTTGAATACCACTCATCTGTAGCAGTGACAAAGAGAACAATTGGCACATCCTCAACTTCTTCTTCATCTCCTATTTCTTTTGGTACATTGTCAGCAATCAACTGACACAAACCTCTGCCATGCACAAGCTTGGTAGGCTTGATATCAAGATCAAATTCTTGATTCTTGGCAATTCAATTGCCTCTTTTGGTTCCAAACTCCCGTTGAGTTAGGATTGACTTCACTGTTGTATCTGGCACCAAAACAATGTGAATTCAAAATATAAAACCGGAAATGCTTTACCACCTTGACCATGACAGAAGCATGTTTCTCCATATTTGAGTATTTCAATTCATGAGCCTTCAGAGAACAACTCATAAATGAAATAGGAGATTCCACACCTTCTCCATTCTGCTGAACAAGAATGGCTGAAAGTGTATGCTCAGAAGCATAATTGTATACTATGAAGTCCTTGGTATAATTAGGACAAACTAGAACTTGAGCGTGAGCTATGGCCCTCTTGATGTACTCAAATGTTGCTTTACCTTCTACACACCAAAGGAAAGTAGTCTTACCCTTCATCATGTTGACAACGTGACAGGTTTTCTCCGCAAATTCTGAAATGAATCTCCACAGAAAATTCACCTTTCTAAAGAAAGAGTGAACTGCAGTCTTACTAGCAGGCAAAGTAAGACTCTGGATAGACTCGACTCTTTCTGAGTCAATTTTAGTACATTCTCTAGATACAACATGGTCGAGAAGCTTACCCTCCGTAACCCCAAAAATTAATTTCTTGGGATTAAGAGAAATACCATTTTGTCAACATCTTTCTAGCACATGTCGCAAATGATATGCATGATCTTGACTTTGTTTGGAGAAAATGATCAAGTCATCAAGATATACCACAATGAATTTCCCCATTTCATCTCTGAAAGCGAGGTCCATTGCTCTCTAGAAAGTAGCACCAGCATTGATCAAACCGAATGACATCTTATGATATGCAAACGTGCCCCAAGGTGTTGTGAAAGTAGTCTTGTATTGATTTGCTTCACTGACCTCTACTTGATTATAGCCTAAAAAACCATCTAACATAGACAACATCTCTGAACCAGTTATAGTCTATAACACTTGGTCCATAATAGGCAAAGGGTAGTTATTTTTTAAAGAAGACTGGTTGAGATTTCTGAAGTCAACACAAATACAGATTTCTCTGTTCTTTCTCATAGGAACAATATTCGTGATCCAAGTAGAATGATGAATAGGAAAAATTATTCTTGCATTCAACATTTTCTAGATCTCAGAAAGAATAGTACCTAATATTTTGGGATTATATTGCCTCTATTTCTGCTTGTGAGGTAATGACCCAACTTTGAGAGGAATTTTGTGTTGAATCTCCTTAGGTCTGAAAGACTTTAGATCATCATAAGAATACACCAGAACATCAATGTAATGGCAAAGAAGTGTAGTGAATTTGAATTTCTTGTCAGCAGTGCAACACTTCCCAATGTTAACCATTTTGGGATTTGTTTCAAAACTCAAATTTACTTGTTCAAATTCCATAGATGAACTTGAATCAAGTTGTTGCTATTGTTTTACATATCTATCATGCTTATCAAATAACTTTTCTAAAGATACCAAACCTTTTGGAATCTTATTTTCTTTTAGCTGAAGAAACTCCTCACCAGTTTGTGAATCTATTTCAGAAACATATTCACGTGGTGGAGAATCACTACCATCAAAATAAAGTTCATCAAAGTTATATGTCTTTTCTAAGAAGGCAATGATTTGATTGTCATCATTGAAGACTTGCCAATGGTTAGCATTATCAGGCACACTTGTCCAGAAAACCAACTCAATTGTGTACTTGTTACCTTTGAAGTCCTTATGGGGAACCATGAGGGTGGCAGAGACAGCTAATGAATCAACACGATCATTAAACTCTCTTGGTACTGTAAAAATGTCAAAACCATCAAAACCTTCGATGCAATCCCAAACACGGTTGCGGTAATGCCTCAACCTTTCATTTTTGGTCTGATAAAGATTTCTTACTTGACAAACCACAAGTTCAACATCACCTTGAGCATGAAGATTTTTAACACCTTTAACACGAACAGCCTCCATTCCAAGCAACAATGACTCGTATTTAGTGGTGTTATTAGTATTATCGAACTGCAACTTATAAGAGAAAGGAAAGATATCACCTTGTGGAGATATCAAAACAACTCTGGCTCTAGATCTGGTGGAAGAACAACTGCCATCAAATTCTAAAACCCAAACATCATTTGAATTTCTTACTTTGATGTTTTTGTTACTAGTACATTCTTCTTCATCAGAAAGAGAAGATTCTAGCATCACTATGCTCTCATCTAAACTTTCATTTGATTTACTAGAAGTATCCTCTGATTCTGCATATGAAATGTCAGAACTCTCATCTAATGAACTAGAAGTATCTTCAATAGACAAGAAATAATTACCCATTCCCGAAGACTCAAACAAAATTTGGGCTTTGGGATTTGTAGTTTGGGTAACAATATATTTTGCCTCCTTCTCAGGAAGCAACTTTTGCATGAGACCTTTAACAGGTATCCTTGCTTTGGATAGGTCCATGTTCAATTCTCCACCCACATCTTTACAAAAATTGCGCTTGAGCAGAATGCCATAAGAGGCTGGAACATCAACCACTAGGATGGTCATCTTGACCCTCTTATTTGGAAAGGCTGCAAATGCAAATTGGGCATCTTTGATTTGGCCCAACAATGGCACTTGCTTATTTTCCATGGAGAAACATCTCCTAAAGGTCTTGATCAAAGTAAGACCGAGGGCATCTACCACTTTGGCAGACATGACATTATCAGAAGCCCCAAAGTCTATTATACAATTTGTGACAATTCACAAATAGAGAAACGCAGAAAGATTCTATTTTCCCTGGGGCAACAAGGGGAGTAGTGACAAGATTATTTTGGGTGGATTTGTTCTTTGAGGATTCATGGGCAACTTTGGGAGAATCTTTCCCTGTAGGGACAATCTTGTTTTTAACGTATTTAGCTAACCTATCAAACTATTCAGGATTAGCTTGTAAATACTCAACCTCAGACATTTGGATTTTGGTTTTCTTAGCATGATCTATTATGTCAAATAGCTGAAATGAACTACATGCAGAGGAAGGAAATCCATCATTCTGAGTTTTATTCGGGGTAGTACTGGTCTAAGGAACAAAAGTAGAAGACACAAGATTATGAGATGTACTTACTTGCTTATCGACAACTGGGTCCTTTGACTAAAAATGCAACAGAGTTCCCTATTTGGCAGTTGAGATCACCGACCAAGGTTCCTCTCTTGTCTTTCCTTTATCAGCTTGCTGATTTGACTAATTCTGGGACCTAGTAAAAATAGCATATGTCCCATCATATACTTCTCCTTCTCTTTCAGCTTCATCTTGATAATTCAGAAAGCCAATGGTAGAGTCACCAGCTAATTCTTCTTCTCCTTCTGTAAAAAGATTAACATCATTCTCTTGATCCAACTTAGGTTGGAAAGAATGGTCATGTTCTGCTTCATTATAGCCAACTGCTGAGTTGACCGGCATTGCTTCAATGGAGAGCTTCCCCTGTGTGGGTGGAAGATGATTTTATTGCCCTTGATTTCTAGCAGCATTGCCTTGATATGAATTGTTAGGAAATGTTCTCCTTGGTATATCCCTATAAGAAGGAGGAGCGGATATACCTTGATACATTTGCCTTTTTAAAGCTAGCAATTCATTTGCTAACTTTTGCACCATAGGATCTGTGGTGCTTGTGGAAGGATTATCAGTAGAGGATTGACCTCTATTTCTGTTGGAATCTCTTCTTATCTTACCCGCAAGGATAAGATCATCTTCAACTTCTGTAGCTAAAATTTGAGATGCAGGAAGATCTGCAGGGTGAGCCCACGTTAGCAGAAAGCTTACCTCAAGAAGCTGAGTATTGATAAAGAAACATTTAAGATTCTTCGTCGTTGGTTGCGCGGTTGTAGGAATCCTATTTGTCAGCTTATTGACTTAGCGATGAAGTCTCGCATGGGTTCATGAGACTCTTTCTTCATCTGTGTTAGCTGAGCTAACAAGGCATGTGCATCTTCCGTAGGCTTGAATCTGGCTTCAAACTTGGTTTTGAGGGTATTCTAATTTGTTATAGTTTGAGCTTGAAGATGGTAAAACCAGTCTACAGCAACACCTTGTAGTGTTTCTACAAAAAGTCGTACTGCCACATCTTCATGTTCTACACCTAACACACCGCAAGCTATACAAAAGGCTGCAATGTGTTCATCTGGGTGAACTTTCCCATCACCATAAAACTTAGGAAAATTCTTCCTCGAACTACGAGGTAGTTCATGCAAAGGTTGTGTTAAATTCAAAGGACCAAATGTGTTACTCCACGGACCTTGAGTTGCCATTATGCACTGATTGAAAGGTGGGATGACAAACCTTTGAGGGATTCAAATAGGCAAAACTCTATTAGCACTAGAACTAGAAGCTTCACCTGGTATTGGAGACCTAACGTTGGTAGGAGGAAAACTCCTAGTTCATTGAAGATGAGGTCATGGAGGCAAAAGACTAAAATTATTTTGCTACATCAACTCAAACACAAGATCAATAACTCCTTGAGCTCTCTTGCTTCTTATATACCGTGGGCCTGCCAGAATGCAGTGTACTCAACAAAGATTTGTAAACAACTTTAAAACAATGGAAGAGGATGAAATGCTTCAACTCAAAGTGTGAGGCTCTAAGTTGTTCATTCTTCCCTAATAGAGTGGCCAAAAACTATTGGGTGAATATTTTGTCGTCAACTCGTTGGTGGAAAAATGGTTATATCAACCACAGCGTGATGAGATAAATCTCTCCTCTCAGCAAGGGGAGGTTCCCTTTCTTAACTACTTTCAAACTTCTCTATTCTAACACTAATCTTCAGTGTGAATCCATATCATCCATTTCTCTTTTTTTAGAAATGATGTTTAGAATTTAAAATAACAACTTCACAATACAAATCAAATATAACTAAGAAACCCATGAGAGCACAAAGTCTATCGTTGCCTCTTTTGCTGATTTAAACTTTAGAAACAAATAGCATAAGGTGCAACTCAAAGTCTTCACCAAATACTATGATAAAATCACATGATCATAAAAGATAACAACAGATCAAAGTCTCTCCAATATCTTTTACTTCAAAACATAAAATTACAAACCCACAAATAATGGTTGCAGTACACAGTCTCCAAAATTAGCTTTAGAACATCTCCCAGATTATCCACACTCACACTACAATTTGATCAAGTAGATAAGATAGTATAAGGAAAAGGACATAAGAATAATTTCCAATACACCACAAGTTATTCCAATGCAAAGATTGAACGCTCGCTGGCTTTTCTATTCACTTGATAAAATGTGATTTACAATTTAAACACAGAGTCTCAAAATGCTCTTCAATTTGGTAGAGTTTCGCTTCAATTACTAAAAGATAAAAAATACAATAGAGGCCCTTTTTATTTATAGGGAGGAGCCTAGAGCAAAAATAGGAAATCTATAACTACTTTGACTTATTCAAACAAAAGAGTCCTATTTGGCTTGGGACTTCCTTTGTTTCACATGTAAATACATTTTGAAAAATTACATATGAATATGTCCATAACAAAACTGAAATTACATATACAAGAATGAATAATAAACCAAGATATCAAAAAGGAACTTCAGCTTCCTCCATCATTCTTCTTTAGAAAGTCCTGATACATGGCCTGTATAGCTACCATTTCACATGCATCTGACTTTACTGTATTCTCTGAGATAGTGCAGGCCTGGAGAATTGCATCTTTCACTACCTTTATCACCTTTTCATGCTTGTCAATGTTGTCCTTCAGGTTTTTGAAAGTTGAATGCTGATCATAAAGGTTGTCCATAAAAAGTACTGAGGGCCCTTCATCTTCAAATTTTTGTTGAACCATCTTTTCAAAGGAGTTTATCATTTCATCTACTGAGAGGAATTTATGACCTTCACCTATGAGAGTGCATGGGAGCTCTTCCAACCTATGTAGAAGCATGAGATTGTTGTCTTCACTGTTTTCACGAGCTTGGCATAAGTCATCAAGTAAGCCTTTTATTATATTGATGCGATGAACAAGAGGTTCCTTAGTCTTAAGATATGATTCCTGATTTGAGATGACCCCAATGGCAATCAGATTCTTTATCTTAATCTTCTTCATCTCTATCCACTCCTCTAAGCTTTCTTCATGATCCTGTATCTCTTGAGAAAGTAAGTCAACCATGTTATCAAGCTCAACTTTTGTTTATACATCTTTTCTTTTCTTTCTACGGTGGTCTTCAACAAAACTCTTCCTTGTGCTAGCAAATGCTCCACAATATCTCCCACCACTTTTCCTCTGGCCTAAGCTTTTTCCACTTTCTAAATCAGAGGATCTTCTATAGTTACTGCCATGGGTTCCACAATTTCAGATGACTTTACTATTTTTTGAAGAACATCGGCAAGTTGTTCTGCTTTAGCTTTATACTGCTCTCTCTCTTTCTTAACCTCATCATATTTCTCAAGTAAGGTGTTGGCAGTAGTTTGAAAATCTGCCTTAATACCTTCATGAGTTAGCTTACCTAGCTCAACTCTTGAGACAACATAATCATTCATATCAAAATTGTCAATATTAGCATCCTCTGGTGGCTTGGCAATTTCTACATATCTGATTCCCTTTTCATTGATGAGCCTAGAAATAGTCTTAGGCTTTTTCTTCAGAGTCTTTGATTTGATAGGCAACAACTTCTCTATATCAATTTCATTTGGTGAAATTGCTTGCTTTTTCCTCTTCAGGGTATATGCAGACAACCAAGGACGAAGTATAGAAGCACCCACATTAGGAGAAGAATCAATCACTTGCTTTGCCGGATCCATTCTTATTCTTGTTATTGTAACAATGGGACTAGTAGGAGTAAAAACAATAGTAGTATCAACAACCTTTTCAGAACTATCTAGAAAATGTTCTAACATAGTTTGTTCACCGATATTAAAAGATGGGGAAGACAAACTAGGAATGGACCCAGATGAATCAAACACTATTGCAAAACTCGTTCTTAATGAAGGGGGAGTATTATGAGAGGAAACAACCAAAATAGGAGAAATAGGAGTATTTGAAACTGTAGGAAAAACACTAGAAACAAGAACATGAAGCTGAGATTTAGAAACTTGGGATTCTGATGGAAGGTCCTTCTGTGGGGAAAGTTGTGAATCACTTCTTGTTCTACATTCTCATCTTTACCTTGTTCTGTTTCATCTTCCTCAGAAGGCTTTTCAGACATTTCTACTTGCTAGGCATCCATAGATTTCTCAATACAGTTTCATCATCCTCAACCTCCATCTGCTCAACATTAGTGTCTTCAATACTAGATTCAGTAACATTAGAGGTCCTTGCAACCTCTTTCTTCTTCCCTCCCTTAGATAAAAACTTGATTTTTGGCTTATGTGTTTTGGAAAAGGAAGGAGTGCCACTCTTGTTCTTGGTCCTATTTTCCATTTTCTTACCTGTTTGCTCCTGAACTTCAGTCTCTGACCCTGTAAGAAATTCTTTCAAGCTGATCCCTTTGCTTTCCAACCATATGTTCGTGTTAGCCAAGATTGGCTGAAATCTTTTCCTTATAGAAGTCTCCTCTTTGACTGACCATTTGACCTCTGGAAGAGGTGAGGCTTCAACATTTTTAGTATTATATTTGTGATCTAGAACATCCCCATCAACTTCCATTCCATCTAGAATATCTACAAGGCCCAGCTCTTCTATCTGACTCAAATGAAGTCTGCAAAAGTCTAACTTCCTAATCTCATTTTGTGTCTTGAGGTCAACCCAAATATCTTCTACCATTGGCATGTGGAAAGTTGACTTTATTTTGATTTTATCTTGTACCCTCCTGAAGTCAAAATGGTCCCTTTTCTTGAAAGTTTTCATGGTGATGAGTTGCATTTTAGATTGAACTATTTTGGCCTTAGTGGTGGACTAAACTGGGTACCTTCCAATTACTACAGGAAACTTAATCCCTGACTTTTTTAGCTCCATTTGTTTATTGTGTACCACAATCAGCTGCCTACATAATTCCATGAGAACAATCCTATCACTGGGATATTTTGGAAGTATATCAGGGTAACCAGGATAATACCCTACTCTGAGATATGTAAAAGTAGGAAACTGTAAGAACAAGCAGCCAAAAGAATTTACAACTTCCCAAGCTTCATCTAAAACCCTCTTCTGAACAAGCTCATTATCCCATTAGCACATAAACACATACAAGAAAGCATCATTAAGCCTACAGAAATGATGGATTGATCCTTTTAGAGTGATTTGAGGATAATACTCATACACAGGAACCAACCTCTTGTCACCAACCTCAGTAAGACCAGGGAAACTCCTCATGCTCGCATCAGCATACACAAGATATGAAGTCATGTAAAATTTGAAAGTAGTATTGAATTTCATCAACTATACATGCAAAGTATTACTAATCTGTTCTCCTCAAAAGATTTTCTATGTGCCCTGGAGAATCACTTTGATGTATGTGTACATCCATTCCTGAAACTTTGAGGAAGAAGGAAGTCCTCTGATTTGACTCAACAGTGTAATCAAGTCACAGACCTCCTCAACAAAGTCACTCCTCGGGGGATTCTTCAGCCATCTGGTCAAATTAATCCTAGGAATCTTCAACCATTTACTATTTATGTATCTTCTTGCAGCTTCCACATCTTCTTCATAGTCTCTTTGTCCTTGAGCAAAATCAATTTGTCCAATATTTTCAATAGGAGGACACATGAAGATTTTGTTGAGAAATTTCGCATCTAATCTCATAATCACATTCCCTTGGGAATCTGTCACAGCCCTAGTATCCCTGTTGTAATGGATGGCCACCTGAAGAACAAACTCAGGATTATGGGCGGCAACTGGAAATGAGGTAACCAAGTGAATGTTGTTGTCAATGATCTTTTGCATGTGTCTAGAAGGATTTGATTGTCTAGTTCTGTCCACAAACTCTGTCATATCTACATGCCCTATCTCTGTATCTCTGATTTCATCAACATTAGACTGTACTGAAGTGACAGGGAAGACCCCTTGGTATTTATACTTCATGAGTTTAGCTTTGGATGGAGATGCCTTTGACATCAACTTTGGAGAGAACTCTGAAAATGGCATCTACCACAGATGTTTGTCAAAAACTGCAAAAAGCCATGATCTCACAGTTAGAGGAAAAATGGGTAAATTGGGATTATTGCGATTCAATGATCATGAACAAGGAAGCATGCGTTGAAGGGCTTGAGTGTGCGCAAATTGAGGTAAAAGGTGAAAGCGAGTCAACAGGATTTGAAAGGCAAATTTTCCCAAGTGTTAGAAAACATTCAGGAAAATGTGCATGGGTGGTCAAAATGACTGCTTCTGCACAAGGGACAAGTCATTCAATCATGCAAGGTCAGTCAATTCAACCGTCGTTACATGTGGGGTAAGGTATTGTTTTTGATGTAGGGGCAGTTAATTTGATCGCCCTTACATGAGGGTAAAAATTGCAAGTTTATGTATGCATGTATGAGCGGCAGAAATGACCGCTTAAGCATGTCAAGTGAATCTTGAAGTACCTAGATGCAAAGTCAGTAGAATTGACCGCTCATGAATCCATGCGTTGTTTGTTTTTAAATGATGCATAGTGTTGGTTATTTCCCTGACTGGATGTTCATTCCCAGATTTCCCTACAAGGTAGCCATCAGTGATCAACAGGATGTCTGGGCTAGGGGCCAACAGTGTAGGAGATAGACTCTATTTTTATCTCCTCTTCTTCTTCAGGCTCTGCAAAACTTAGGGGGTATTCCCTATTCAACACCCATGAGAATATGCTTGTGGGTTGGCTTGGGATGTTGAAACAAAGTAGATAAATCCTCCTGTATGAAGACCAAAACTGTGAGGTAAGTGCAAAGGGGCTAGCTTTGGGCTTATGTTCAGTTGTGAATCAGAGGATCTTGGTCCTAAACTATTTCTAAGGTCCTAATGATTGTTTTGGATGTTTGAGTTTGATTTATGTGTTTGGATGCAAAACTAGGCCCTGGTATGTAATCTCAATGCAGAGCTAGATTGGTGCCTATCCAGGGCTTAGAGTCAGTAGACATACACCTGTGAATGATTAGCATGAACACATTAAAACTAGATTTCAAGGGGGTGTTATAGTATTTGCCTTATAGATACCTCCCAAAACAGAGTGTTAAGTTATCTCTACTTATGGTATCCCTATTGCAGTATATCCTTCCCAACACTTAATCTGAAAACACTTTAATCTACCCCTTGAGCAGAAGTTGAAAGATCAAGCATTCAATATAGGAATTCTATATTCTAGAATACCAAACACCCCTTAGATATCTAGATTCAAAAGAAGGACACATGCAATACTGGAGACAGAATAACAAAACACATGCAAATACAACATTACTCATATAAAACCAATCATGAAATTAGTAGATTCATGCATGAGACATATAACAAGAGATACATAAACTCACAAGGTCACCTGCACAGAGCAACTAGAACCAGTTGTATCTTATTACAGAGCCAGATATGTCCAGTTTTCAACAACCTCGAAATGAGAAACACAACCTGCTTAAAAACAGCAAGGAAGGTTCTCAGCATTAATTACATGGCAAGTCAAAATTCACTGGATACAGTACATTGAGAAAATGGTGCTCATCGCATTGAATGCAGCACGTAGGGGAGGAGACAGGAAGAGATCTCAAGCCTTGCGCCGCCGCCCATGGATGTACATCTTCAGTCAGGTACTAGATCCGTCACGCCATCGCCCATACCCTGCAACAATCGCCATTAATGGTGTACCAACCTGTGGCCCTGGGAAATGCATAATACTGTGCATCGCAAACTTTTCCTGCCAAAATGCATCATCCTGTTGTTTCAAATCATGCAGGATCTAATTATCCCACATGCACCCCGTGGCAACCTCCTCATTACTTTATATACTGGGCTGTTGACATATATAATGTCGGTGATTTTGCTCCGGACGGCACCAGTATAAGCCTCATCATCATCCTCCTTCAGCATGATATCCTGTTGCTCAAAATATCACCCTGACATCAGCATCATATTGCAATATCAGCCGCATGATAACCTTACCCTCATCGGCACAACCTGATGCATCGAAGGAAGATCCTCCTGCTTAGCCGATACCAAATGCCTGGCCGATGAAAATCCTAATGATGTCACCATCATATCTTGCTGACATCATCAGCATATCTACCTATCGCGCACCTCCTCATATCCGGATGACATCATCGTCATATTCGCAATCATCGAGGGATCTCCATAAAATGACTGATGTTAAAATATGACCCCCGGACCTTGATGATGTCACCATCATGTCGGCATCAGGATGATATTCAGAAGATAACTAGATATTTGAAAAATCACCCTCATGCACAAATATCATGCTGCACTGTAGCTCCACTATAAGATCGGGGTGATATATGAATATGACGGATATTTGAAATGATCACCCCCCACTAGACAATGCATGAAGCCGACAGGCAGATATCTCCCTTCGAAAATATCATGATGCAGACAGGCAGAAAAGTGGATATCACCCTGACATAAGAATGATGTCAGCATCACATCACAATGTCGGGTCAAATTGAAAACTTGAAGTATGACCCCGTCAAATCTGGATGACGTCAACAGCACATCACTTGAAGGATATCACCCTGATAATTAAAAATCCTGATGATGTCATCATCACATTTAGAGCAAGGGTGATATTTAGAAGATGACTCGATAATTGGAATATCACCCGATATTGAGAGTGTCATCCTACAAAGAAAAAAATGAAGGCAAAGGTTGAGCGGATATCACCCCCGCAGGAACATGACATGAGCAGCATCCTGATGTCGAACAAACATAAGGTGACAAAATAACATTAGGGTGATCTTAAAAAAGATCACTTGATATTCAAATATGATGACCCTGATGAAAAATGGGTCATACTTAGAAATTTCATAGCGCCAACATCAGGATGATCTTGACTAAGATCACCTGATGTTAAAATATCACCCCGCGGCAAAGGTCGGGTTGGCAAATGCATGATGACCCCCACAGGATATCCGGACATGAGGAGAAATGACCCTTGCAAGAAACATCAGGTGGATGCATGGAAATATGATGATGATGATGACGACCCCTTCCTTGAAAGTATCCTGATGATGCAACAAAACACAGAGAGGGTCCAACACTTAGGAAAATTTTCTGGATTTCTAGGGAGGTGCACATCCTGTAACCTCAAACATAAATTATTACCAACATAGGCTTCGATTGGGGATGTGCAGGTGCAAGACTACAGTGAGAACCAGACTTCTCTGGGGCAGACCAGACAAAATCCAAAATTCAAAACAGGACCGACCACACAAGTTATGTACAAAATATTTACAACTATTTTACATTGTGCACACAAGTTACTCATTTATGTGAAAAAGGTTTTAAGGAATTTGTTGTGCACCAGCAATTCCATTAGTTCACCATTTAGGGCTTGGAGAAAGTAGGAGTCTCCTCCATAGATATTTCTAATTTGATATGGGCCTGTCCACAAGGGTTCAAATTTGCCATGTTTACCCTTATCCTAGTTCCTTGCATTCCACATAAGGACCATATCACCTATCTGAAAACCTCTCTCTATAACCCTTTCATCAAATAGATACTTCACCTTTTGTTGTTTCTTGATGTTTATTTTTTGTGCCTCTGCCCTGATTTCATCAAGCTCAACTAGCTGATTGATCCTTTCAGTCATTAAATCATTAACCTCCCCATCATTCTCTTGTATGAACTTGTAAACTAGCAGGAGGTTATTCACAGGCAATCTAGCTGCTGTACCATACACTAATTCATAAGGTGACCTTCCAGTGGCTCTTTTCACTATCACCCTATCAACCCATAATGCCAACTTCAGTTTTGAATCCCAGGATTTCTTATTTTTATCCATTATCCTCTTGATGATTTTCATTAGGCTTTTGTTTCTTGACTCTGCTTGACCATTTCCTTGTGGATGGTATGGTGATGTGTGAGACAAGTCAATTCCATATTTATTGCAAAAATCAACAAATTCACCTGATCTAAAGCACATTGCATTATCTGTGATTAGCTTGACTGGTACCCCAAACCTGATAATAATATTCTCCAGGATAAAATCCATCACCACCTTACTTGTAGCCTTTTTAGTAGGGATAGCCTCAATCCATTTAGTGAAGTAGTCAGTGGCAACCAGAATCCAACTATGTCCTCCACTAGATTTCTCTGAAATTTCCCCTATGAAGTCAATTCCCCATTGCTGAAATGGAGCTTCCACGGTTATAGTCCTGAGGGGCAATGCACCATCATATTTTAGCTTTCCTGAGAACCTTTGGCAAGGGTCACACTTTCTTATCATTCTGTGTGCATCTGAGAAAAGAGTTGGCCACCAGTAACCAGCTCTGAGGATTTTGTGGGATGTTGTATAAGCAAGATAATGTCCACCACACACTCCATGGTGTATGTCATTTAGAATGTCCTTGGCCTGGTTTTCATCCACACATTTGAGTAATACACCATCATGATTTCTCCAATATAGTTCTCCTTGAACAATGATGTATTTAATAGCTTGCAGCTTCAAAGTTCTCTTCTGAATATCACCGAGGTGGGAAGGACAGTTCAAGTTTTGCAAATAATATACTATGTCCTTGTACCACTCAGATTCTAGCATATTTATAACTTCATTATGCACTTCATTCACTTGGCATGCCTCTAAGTTTGACTCTGCCATCAATTTTGCTAAGCCTTGTCCTCTTACCAATTTAGTAATCTGTATTTCAATATTGAACTCTTGCAATTTGTTTATCCATTTGCACCTTTTTCCAGTCACCTCCTGCTGAGTGAAGATATCTTTGACTGCTGCATGAGGCACATATGCAACTGTTTGAGACCCTACTAGATATGGCTTGAAACTCTTGACTGCTCTGACTAGTGCATATGCTTGTTTCTCCATGATGTCATACTTCCATTCAGCAGCCTGTAAGGACATACTAAAAAAAGTTATAGGCTGCTCAAAACCATCCTCATTTTTCTGTAGCAGACATGCAGCAACAGTATGGAAAGAAGCAAATGAAAACAATTGAAATGGCTTAGAAAAATTAGGAGATTTCAGCACAGGAGCCATTTTTATTGCCTCCTTTATGTTTTGAAATGATTTAGTTGCCTTATCCTCCCATGTGACAGTTGCACCTTTCTTCAACATCTTGGAAATTTCTCTTGTGGTTTCTGCAAAGTTTGGCACAAATCTTCTAACAAAGTTAATTTGTCCAAAGAAGGATTGAAAACCTTTTACTGTCTTAGGGATCTAAATTTTGTCAATTGCTGCTACCCTATCAGGATCAATCCTGACTCCATCCTTGGAAACTATGTGCCCTAGGAGCCTTCCTTCAACTACCCCAAAAGAACACTTCTTTGGATTTAGAGAAATGCCATACTCTAGTGCTCTTATGAAAATTTGCTCCAAGTGTATACAATGCTGCTCTCCCTTCTTAGAATAGGCAGTCAGATCATCCTGATATACAGTTAGGATTGAGTCAATCAACCTGCAAAAGCAACATCCATTGCTCTTTGAAATGTAGCACCTACATTTGTTAGTCCAAATGGCATCCTCACATATACATAAGTTCTCCATGGAGTGGTGAAGGTGGTCTTGTATTGTTTTGATTCCTTTACCTTCACCTGATTGTATCTTGAAAATCCATCCATCATGGATAGGAGTTCACAACCAGTCACCTTCTGTAACATGACCTCCATATTAGGCAATGGGTAATTGTCTTTCAAAGAAGACACATTCAGATTTCTAAAATCAACACAAAGCCTAATATCACCATTCTTTTTTCTGACTGGGACAAGGTTAGACACCCAAGTTGAATGTCTAATAGGCACAATGATTCCAGCTTCCCTAAGTTTCTTAAGTTCTTGCATTTTTGGAGCTAAGGTAGGATTAATAGGCCTTTGCTTCTATCTAAATGGCTTAGCTCCAGGCTTCAAAGGGATCTCATGCTGGAATAGGTCCTCTCTATAGGCCTTTAGGTCCTCATATGACCAAACAAAAACATGTTTATACTTTTTCAGTAGTGCAATCAGCATACTCCTAATGTGTGGTTTGAGCTGTTTGCCAATGTATACCTTCTTGGGGGCCTAAGATGTCCCCAAATTTATCTCCTCTAAGTCATCTTTGTTTGTGGGAGATGTCTTTGTGGCCAATTGGTCTATATTGTCAAAGGCTCTTTCTAAAGCTACCAACCCTCTAGGGATTTTGTTAGTCTTCAGCTAAATTACTTCTTTCCCCATAAGAGTTTCTTTTCCATCTACAATTTCTACAAAATTTTGAAAATCAATTTCTTGGTTCTCATATTCATCTATGCAGTGCAAAAATCTTAACAAGTCCTTATCATCATCAAACACTTGCCAACTGCATATGTTTTCTGGTACTGCAGGTCTGATTTTCACCTCAACATTTGTGACATCTGATAGAGTGATGTCATCTGGCCTTATGGCCACATTAGCTAAGAAATCAACCATGACATTTTTTGATCTCTCTATCCAGCCTATTGAAAATGCATCAAATAATTCAATTGTATCCCAGACAACATGCTTGTATTGTTTTAATCTTTTGTTCTTTGAAGCATACCTATCTCTAACTTGGGAAACAATTAACTCAGAATCTCCAAAAACTCTCAACATCTTGATTCCACGTTTGAGAGCCATATTTAAGCCTAAGAGTAAGGCTTCATACTCTGCAATATTAGTTGTACAAGCAAATCTTAGCAAGAAGGAGAATTTTAGGAGCTTACCAGTTGGAGACAGGAATACAACTCCAGCTCCAGAGCCTTCCTTTGCACAAGCTCCATCAAAATACATGGTCCATAGACCCTGCTAGTCCAACTCTTGAATGCAAAGGTCCTCCTTTTGGTTTTCTTGATCACTTGAGACAACTCTGAAATTCTCACAGTCAGTGTCTACAAAACAGATGTGTTCTTCTAAATTTTGACCTTCAACTGACTCCTGTGATCTTTCTTCTCTGATCAGTTTGACATCCCTGCCATTCATAGGAATCATGGCATATGATAGGTCCAGTTGCATACTCCCACCAATGAGTGTTGCCCACCTTCTTGACAATAGCATACCATACTGTGGCTTGATGTCAACCACTGTTATGTTTATTTTGTAGGTCTTCTCAGGATATGCTGCCAGTCTGAAATCTACATCCTTTATGATTCCAATGACTGGTACCTCTCTAGCATCCATGGCATAACATTTTCCACATGCCTTGTCTATTTTTAATCCTGCTTGTTGCATGATGGCTAGAGGCATGATGTTTGTTGATGCTCCTGAGTCAAGCATACGATTCCTGATTATTTTCCCATTGATAACAAGGGAGACATAGAATGGTTCCACTTGTGAAGGACATTTAGTCATGGTCACCCCCAGATATACTTCAGGGACTTCATCCTCTTCATTGCACAAGGCTTGCTTCTTACCTTGGGTCCCATCATTCTGTTTGGCTTGACAAGGCACTCCTAAAATTAGGGATACTATTCTATTCTTGATTTCTTCAACCTTCATCAGTTCCATCAATGGGATAGAAACCTTTACCTAAGAGAGGACTTGAGTTATATCAAAGGGAGCATAATCTTGTACCACATTTGTAGCTTGTGTTGTGGCTTTGTTTTTATCCTGAGATGACCCATCTTTTATCTTCATAGTCCCCTAATAATCATTTCTGATTTGGGAACTCTTGTTTTGATCTTCAACATGGGGAATTCTATTTTCTGGTCCTTGAGATTCATGACCTGTTTTCTGCTTAAAATTTTGCTTGTTGTTGCCCCACTATTTCTTTTGCGGTTCAACCCCTTTATGACTATGCACTAGCTGACTTGTGAAAGTACTCTCTAGTTGGTGTGAGTTACTTACCTAAGCTTTGCCTCTGAGGTTATAGTTGCTCTTGACTTGGGCCACTGCTGCAGCTGTGAGAGCCCTAATCTCTTCATCAGAAGGTCTCTGCAGGTTACTCAAAAAATTGTGTGAGCCCTGAGCATATACATAACTATCTTCATTATCCTCATCATAAGAAACCTGCTGACAGGCTTGAATCCCATCATCTATACTCTCATTTGTATTATGAGAAGGATACTCCCTACTTATGGACAGCATATTAACATCATCATTCTGTACATAATGTGGCTCATTGCATTCATCACAAGAAACAACATTGTCATACAAAGATTGAGCAATCATGCATTGTGACTATGAATGTGGCATCTGACAGATTATGCACCATGGAGTATCATTAGCAATATTTATAGCTCTCTTCAAAGGATCAGGAGTTTCCTTGGTATGTTGAGCTCTTTGATTTGTGTTGTTATGTGGCAATACAGGCCTATCATTATGCCAATTGGTATTATATGGCATATCATGCAATGATGGCCTTTTTTCCTACCTTTGGTAGACTTGCCTATCAGGACCTATCCCTTTTTCACTTCTAGCCAGTCTATAGCTTAGGTCCTTTACAACATTTGCCAGTTTATCAATTTTGTCTTTAGGAGTAGATGTATTACCTTGAATATTCTGAGGTTTATTTGGATTCTGCAGAATTTTCACATCATCCCTTCTGTTTGTCTTGCCTGATGCTTTCCTGTTATTCTCAATATTTATTGCTATCTTGAAAGCATCCTTGAGAGTAGTAGGACCTTTATCTCTTAACCCATATGCTGTTTTGGCATCAAAAGCATTAATATATAATATTATGCACATTGGTTCATTTGGCCTCATGTGATGTGGCAATTTGTTCAACACTTTAGTAAATCTTGCATTAAAATTTGCAACCTACTCATTTGACCCTTTACTGATACTAGTGAACTCATTTCCAAAAAAGCTAGGGTCAATTTTGTCACCATGTTGCTCCTTAAACATCCTTTTGAAATCATCCCATGATGAAATGCTCCGATCAGGCAGATTCTTGTACCATTCTCTAGCCTCATCTACTAGAGACTACATAAATGACTTCATAAAGACATCCTCATGCTCAACCTCAAAGTTGTCCATGACATTTTGAAAAGCTTTCAAATGATCCTCCCCTGACACAGTATTATTTCCTAGAAACTTTGGCACTTGAAGCCTTACATGCTTGTTAATGGGGTTAGGATAACTAGGGATACCATCAAAAACTAGCTATCTGAATCTATCCAACTGCATGGGTTGTCTATCAAACTAATTGGCATTGATATTTCTGTTTACATTTTGATTTCTTACATTATTCAATGGTATTCTAGCATCATTTACATTTTGTCTTTGATCATTATGTTGATGTTGTACCTCACCTCTGCACTGGTTTCTCTGCATATTTGCATTTTCAAGGGTAGGGATTGAATCATTCTGAGCAATCCTTAAAGCTTGCACTTTCTGTCTCATGTCATCTCTGACTTTCATTGCTTGTAAATATTCTAATTCTGCTCTTAGGCTTTTGATTTCTTTAGCTAACTGTTCTGCTTTAGGCATGGAAGTAGATGGTCTCATACCATTCTGGTCATCATCTTCATCATCCCTTGGAGATTCTGCCTCTTCAAATCTTTCACTAGGGTCTAAGAAAGGGCGTTCTTGGAACACCTCTGACCTCATTCTTAAACTACCACCTTGTTGCCTCTCATATGCACCTTGAATATCAGCTTCTACATTTGAAAAGTAAGGCACATGTTGTCCTGATGGCTTAGGGTTGTCCTGAATATCATCATTATTCCTAGGGGAACCCTCATGACTAACTGAGACGGTTCCTTTTCTTCTATACATCATCCTTCTTTCTACTAGTAACTCTTCAAATAAAGGATTACGCAGGGATCTTCTCCCTTGCATACAAATTGTTACTTTACCGGTTTGGGAGATTGTTCGGAGTCACCACCTATAACTAGGAACTGTTTTCTTTTAAATCAGGGTTCTTTTACTGTATAATCCCCAGTAGAGTCACCAATTTCTGTTGGTTATTTCCTTGACTGGATGTTCATTCCCAGATTTCCCTACAAGGTAGCCATCCGTGATCAACAGGATCTCTGGGCCAAGGGCCAACAGTGTAGGAGATAGACTCTATTTTTATCCCCTCTTCTTCTTCAAGCTCTGCAAAACCTAGGAGGGTATTCCCTATTCAACACCCATGAGAATATGCTTGTGGGTTGGCTTGGGATGTTGATACAAAGCAGATAAATCCTCCTGTATGAAGACCAAAACTATGAGGTAAGTGCAAAGGGGCTAGCTTTGGGCTTATGTTCAGTTGTGAATCAGAGGATCTTGGTCCTAAACTATTTCTAAGGTCCTAATGGTTGTTTTGGATGTTTGAGTTTGATTTATGTGTTTGGATGCAAAACTAGGACCTGGTATGTAATCTCAATGCAAAGCTAGATTGGTGCCTATCCAGGGCTTGGAGTCAGTAGACATACACCTGTGAATGATCAACATGAACACACTAAAACTAGATTTCAAGGGGGTTTTATAGTATTTGCCTTACAGATACCTATTGCAGTATATCCTTCCCAACACTTAATCTAAAAACACTTTAATCTACCCCTTGAGCAGAAGTTGAAAGATCAAACATTCAATATAGGAATTCTCTATTCTAGAATACCAGACACCCCTTAGATATCTAGATTCAAAAGAAGGACACATGCAATACTGGAGACAGAATAACAAAACACATGCAAATACAACATTACTCATATAAAACCAATCATGAAATCAGTAGATTCATGCATGAGACATACAACAAGAGATACATAAACTCACAAGGTCACCTGCATAGAGCAACCAGAACCAATTGTATCTTATTACAGAGCCAGATATGTCCAGTTTTCAACAACCTCGAAATGAGAAACACAACCTACTTAAAAACAGCAAAGAATGTTCTCAGCATTAATTACATGGCAAGTCAAAATTCGCTGGATACAATACATTGAGAAAATGGTGCTCATCGCATTGAATGCAGCAGGTAGGGGAGGAGACAGGAAGAGATCTCGAGCCTTGTGCTGCCACCCGTGGATGTACATCTTCAGTCGGGTACTAGATCCGTCACGCCATCGCCCATACCCTGCAACAACCGCCATTAATGGCGTACCAACCCGCGGCCCTGGGAAATGCATAATACTATGCATCACAAACCTTTCCCACCAAAATGCATCATCCTGATATTTCAAATCATGCAGGATCTAATTATCCCACATGCACCCCGTGGCAACCTCCTCATTACTTTATATACTGGGCCGTTGACATATATAATGTCGGTGATTTTGCTCCCGACGGCACCAGTATAAGCCTCATCATCATCCTCCTTTAGCATGATATCCTGTTGCTCAAAATATCACCCTGACGTCAGCATCATATTGCAATATCAGCCGCATGATAACCTTACCCTCATCGGCACAACCTTATGCATCGAAGGAAGATCCTCCTGCTTAGCCGATACCAAATGCCTGGCCGATGAAAATCCTGATGACGTCACCATCATATCCTATTGACATCATCAATATATCTGCCTATTGCACACCTCCTCATATTCGGATGATGTCATCGTCATATTCGCAATCATCGGGGGATCTCCATAAAATGACTGATGTTAAAATATGACCCCTGGACCTTGATGACGTCACCATCATGTCGGCATCAGGATGATATTTAGAAGATAACCGGATATTTGAAAAATCACCCTCATGCACAAATATCATGCCGCACTGTAGCTCCACTATAAGATTGGGGTGATATATGAATGTGATAGATATTTGAAATGATCACCCCCCACTAGACAATGCATGAAGCTGACAGGCGGATATCTCCCTTCGAAAATATCATGATGCAGATAGGCAGAAAAGTGGATATCACCCTGACATAAGAATGACGTTAGCATCACATCACAATGTCAGGTCAGATTGAAAACTTGAAGTATGACCCCGTCAAATCTGGATGACGTCAGCAGCACATCACCTGAAGGATATCACCCTGATAATTGAAAATCCTAATGGCGTCATCGTCACATTTAGAGCAAGGGTGATATTTAGAAGATGACTCGATAATTGGAATATCACCCGATATTGAGAGTGTCATCCTACAGAGAAAAAAAATGAAGGCAAAGGTCGAGCGGATATCACCTCCGCAGGAACATGACATGAGCAGCATCCTGATGTCGAACAAACATAAGGTGACAAAATAACATTAGGGTGATCTTAACAAAGATCACCCGATATTCAAATAGCATGACCCCGATGAAAAGTGGGTCATACTTAGAAATTTCATAGCGCCAACATCAGGATGATCTTGACTAAGATCACCCGATGTTAAAATATCACCCCACGGCAAAGGTCAGGTCGGCAAATGCATGATGACCCCCACAGAATATTCGGACATGAGGAGAAATGACCCTTGCAAGAAACATCAGGTGGATGCATGGAAATATGATGATGATGATGACGACCCCTTCCTTGAAAGTATCCTGATGATGCAACAAAACACAGAGAGGGTCCAACACTTAGGAAAATTTTCTGGATTTCTAGGGAGGTGCACATCCTGTAACCTCAAATATAAATTATTACCAAAACATAGTTAGGCAAATTAGCTGACTTTGCATGTGTGAAAATTCATGTATTATGCTTCGGTGGGGTTTTTACCCGCCCATGCACTTTGGGTAAAGTTTTGAAGACAAATATGCATGGGCGGTCATTTTGACCGCCCTTGCATGTTATTTCGAAAATGGGTCTTTGTGTTTGGGTGGGTGTTCCCACCGCTTTAACACATACGAAGGGTAAGTCTTATTACCATTTAGGGGCGGTGGTTTTAACTTCCCTTGCATGAGGGAAAGGTCAAGGACAAGGCACATGTATCAGTGGTGATTTTCGCCACTGATACATGTGCGACGACTCATAAAATAAAACAAGGTAATATCAGAAGTTTTCACCAATTATTCATATGAATGAAAACTCTCGAGACAAAACAAAGTTGGTAGAAAACACCAACTAAAAATAGGTAAAAAGAAAAGAAAAGCCTAAGTTTAAATCACAAAATGATCTTCAATAAAATGAATATAAATTAATCAACACAAAGCCATGAGGACTTAGGGTTTCAAAATCATAAGGAAGATGAATGGCAAAAAGCATAATCAATACAAATACATTATTACTAGCGTAGAAACTTAAACACAAGGAAAAATAAAATAAACTTACGTATTACAGAGAAACGATGAAAAAAAGGCGAAACTCTAATGACGCACACTTCCAGTATCTGGTTGCAACGGATCAACACAACGTCTTGATAGAGAGTAAGAAACGAGGATGTAAGATAGACACAAATGACAAACAAAAGGATTTAAAACACACTTAAAAACCTAAAACATAACTTCGAGTCTGAAATAAATGCCACACGTGTTAATCCATTAAGACATTTATTACATGTCTTGACGTTGTAATTCATTGACATTGTATGAAACAGGCAAAACATGCAAGAGCGGTGGTTTTCACTGACTTTGCATATGGAAACTAAAAATTTTCCAACACCTTAGAATGATCAAAATTGATATTTTGATAGGATTGTAACTTAGTTGATCTTCACGAATCTTGAGGAATCAACTAAGTGGAATGTCGCAAGCTCCTCTACGGTGTCAAATAACTTCGCACGAGGCCAAGCGAACCTGTCTCGATTTGCGAACTTAGAGTGTAGGCTACGAAACAAACAAGTTTCGTAGGGGTTGCCTAAAATTGAGCACAACTAATTTTGAGAACAACAGGGTTGTAGGAGACAATATAAAAACTTACAAGAGCATACAAAGGAATAAATACTATTTATATGACTTGACATCCTTTTAAGGAGCACAATTTCAAGATAGTACCAAGGTATTTAGAGCATGTATCATTTACAAAGGGACAAATATCTAAGTATGTAGACGCAAAAGTCTAGATATTTTAAAAGTTTGTCAAACCCTAGGCTTTGCTAGGGTTATATATTGTGTTTGAAATATGTATTTATTTATACCTTGTCTAAGAGGAGTTTAGGATGATTATAATAAGTTTGTTAAACCTTGGCAAGCTCTATGAAGACATTATGACCCTATCACGTAATGAAAACCTTGTTTTACCAAAATCTTGAAGTTTGCATACTCATGAACAACTCTATTTTTCTTCCTTTAAAGTTATTGTTTAATCATGAGATATTAGGGGATCTGTGAGATCACGGTGGGTATCTTGAAGATTTGTAGGCTCTTGTTTCAAAGATTAAGGGACTTTGAGACCCCAAGAAGTCTATACAAGGAGCCTATGTGGCAAGTTTTATATGGT
Organism: Cunninghamia lanceolata; assembly: GCA_027924645.1. Classification (NCBI taxonomy): domain Eukaryota; kingdom Viridiplantae; phylum Streptophyta; class Pinopsida; order Cupressales; family Cupressaceae; genus Cunninghamia; species Cunninghamia lanceolata. The sequence goes on from BSBN01001272.1 coordinate 24,096,238, forward strand.
AAACAACAAGGTTGTAAAGCTTCAAGAATCTCAGTCTACAATACATATTATGTATGACAATTTATAGAAGTCTTTTAACAAATCAAAGGTCTACCAAGAAGATTCAATGATCTGTTGATAGAGGTGATAGAGCCTATGGAAGGTTTGGAAAGAAGTATTAGATGAGTGTAATGTTTATGCACTCTGAGAAACAATAAAGGTTGTCAAATTTTTTGTATGACCTATATTCTTCATTTTAAGTCTTCATGACTCCAAAAGTGTCCACATAGCATGAAGATAGGGTACAAAATTGGGATTCTTCTGAGGTTGTTTAAAATAAGGCTTGACCATCTTCAAACTCATATATGAATATGACGGATATTTGAAATGATCACCCCCCACTAGACAATGCATGAAGCTGACAGGCGGATATCTCCCTTCAGAAATATCATGATGCAGACAGGCAGAAAAGTGGATATCACCCTGACATAAGAATGACGTTAGCATCACATCACAATGTCGAGTCAGATTGAAAACTTGAAGTATGACCCCGTCAAATCTGGATGACATCAGCAACACATCACCTGAAGGATATCACCCTGATAATCGAAAATCCTAATGACGTCATCGTCACATTTAGAGCAAGGGTGATATTCAGAAGATGACTCGATAATTGGAATATCACTCGATATTGAGAGTGTCATCCTACAGAGAAAAAAAATGAAGGCAAAGGTCGAGCGGATATCACCCCCGCAGGAACATGACAGGAGCAGCATCCTGATGTCGAACAAACATAAGGTGACAAAATAACATCAGGGTGATCTTAACAAAGATCACCCGATATTCAAATATGATGACCCTGATGAAAAGTGGGTCATACTTAGAAATTTCATAGCACCAACATCAGGATGATCTTGACTAAGATCACCCGATGTTAAAATATCACCCCGCGGCAAAGGTCGGGTCGGCAAATGCATGATGACCCCCACAGGATATCCAGACATGAGGAGAAATGACCCTTGCAAGAAACATTAGGTGGATGCATGGAAATATGATGATGATGATGACGACCCCTTCCTTGAAAGTATCCTGATGATGCAGCAAAACACAGAGAGGGTCCAACACTTAGGAAAATTTTCTGGATTTCTAGGGAGGTGCACATCCTGTAACCTCAAACATAAATTATTACCAAAACATAGTCAGGCAAATTAGCTGACTTTGCATGTGTGAAAATTCATGTATTATGCTTGGGTGGGGTTTTTACCTGCCCATGCACTTTGGGTAAAGTTTTGAAGACAAATATGCATGGGCGGTCATTTTGACCGCCCTTGCATGTTATTTCAAAAATGGGTCTTTGTGTTTGGGTGGGTGTTCCCACCGCTTTAACACATATGAAGGGTAAGTCTTATTACCATGTAGGGGTGGCAGTTTTAACTTCCCTTGCATGAGGGAAAGGTCAAGGACAAGGCACATGTATCAATGGTGATTTTTGCCACCGATACATGCGCGACGACTCATAAAATAAAACAAGGTAATATTAGAAGTTTTCACCAATTATTCATATGAATGAAAACTCTCGAGACAAAACAAAGTTGGTAGAAAACACCAACTAAAAATAGGTAAAAAGAAAAGAAAAGCCTAAGTTTAAATCACAAAAAGATCTTCGATAAAACAAATATAAATTAATCAACACAAAGCCATGAGGACTTAGGGTTTCAAAATCATAAGGAAGATGAACGGCAAAAATCAAAATCAATACAAATACATTATTACTAGCGTAGAAACTTAAACACAAGGAAAAATAAAATAAACTTACGTATTACAGAGAAACGATGACAAAAAGGCGAAACTCTAATGACGCACACTTCCAGTATCTGGTTGCAACAGATCAACACAACATCTTGATAGAGAGTAAGAAACGAGGATGTAAGATAGACACAAATGACAAACAAAAGGATTTAAAACACACTTAAAAACCTAAAACATAACTTTGAGTCTGAAATAAATGCCACATGAGTTAATCCATTAAGACATTTATTACATGTCTTGACGTTGTAATTCATTGACATTGTATGAAACAGGCAAAACATGCAAGAGCGGTGGTTTTCACCGACTTTGCATATGGAAACTAAAAATTTTCCAACACCTTAGAATGATCAAAATTGATATTTTGATAGGATTGTGACTTAGTCGATCTTCGCGAATCTCGAGGAATCAACTAAGTGGAATGTCGCAAGCTCCTCTATGGTGTCAAATAACTTCGCACGAGGCCAAGCGAACTTGTCTCAATTTGCAAACTTAGAGTGTAGGCTACGAAACAAACAAGTTTCGTAGGGGTTGTCTAAAAAATTGAGCACAACTAATTTTGAGAACAATAGGGTTGTAGGAGACAATTTAAAAACTTACAAGAGCATACAAAGGAATAAATACTATTTATATGACTTGAAATCCTTTTAAGGAGCACAATTTCAAGATAGTACCAAGGTATTTAGAGCATGTATCATTTACAAAGGGACAAATATCTAAGTATGTAGACGCAAAAGTCTAGATATTTTAAAAGTTTGTCAAACCCTAGGCTTTGCTAGGGTTATATATTGTGTTTGAAATATGTATTTATTTATACCTTGTCTAAGAGGAGTTTAGGATGATTATAATAAGTTTGTTAAACCTTGGCAAGCTCTATGAAGACATTATGACCCTATCACGTAATGAAAACCTTGTTTTACCAAAATCTTGAAGTTTGCATACTCATGAACAACTCTATTTTTCTTCCTTTAAAGTTATTGTTTAATCATGAGATATTAGGGGATCTGTGAGATCACGGTGCGTATCTTGAAGATTTGTAGGCTCTTGTTTCAAAGATTAAGGGACTTTGAGACCCCAAGAAGTCTATACAAGGAGCCTATGTGGCAAGTTTTATATGGTAAACAACAAGGTTGTAAAGCTTCAAGAATCTCAGTCTGCAATACATATTATGTATGACAATTTATAGAAGTCTTTTAACAAATCAAAGGTCTACCAAGAAGATTCAATGATCTGTTGATAGAGGTGACAGAGCCTATGGAAGGTTTGGAAAGAAGTATTAGATGAGTGTAATGTTTATGCACTCTGAGAAACAATAAAGGTTGTCGAATTTTTTGTATGACCTATATTCTTCATTTTAAGTCTTCATGACTCCAAAAGTGTCCACATAGCATGAAGATAGGGTACAAAATTGGGATTCTTCTGAGGTTGTTTAAAATAAGGCTTGACCATCTTCAAACTCGTATAGCTACAAATCCATAAATGACTAATGAATGTAAAGGGTTTTAGTGCTTACCAGGAGTAAAATCTTTTGAAGAAATTACCTAGAAGGCTAGACCGTAAGTCTAATATGAGACAAAGATAGGGTGAGAAAGATAATGTTTAATGAGACAATGATATGAGACATACCATATGGAAGGTGTCATTGAGATAGTTGAAACCTAGACCAAAGACCTATTCAGGGAAATTCAAAGACAGTGAAAAAGAGATACTTTAGACAACATCATGGGATTGCTTGATAGTGAGGAAGGATTGATGACAAAAGGTATGCTAAAAGTTGTAGGGTCTGCCATCACTATGTAAGGTCTATTACAGATAGTTATGTCTGCTAAAGATGATAGAAGGTGACTGTACAAGTGCATGTAAGAGGATAGTGGGCTTTTATGAGGAATATGACAGAGAGTATACAGTGATTACTAACAAGTAGGTACAACATGCAGAGTATCTTAGAAGGTTTTAAAGAGGTGTGAAGGCTTGTGAAAAAATAATAAGGTTTAGTGAGCAGTGAGAGAGCATAGGAGAGTTAAAAAATGGTGTAAATGGGTGATAGAAGTGTTAAGGTCTGCATATCAGAAAAAACAATGATATCTATTAAAACCTAGTTCCTAGGATTCATTGAGATGGTTTAAGGTCAAACAAAGTCATCGGAGATGGTGTGACTATGAATAGTGGAGGTATGAGGTATTATTCAACACCATAGAGATGAGTAAAGAAAAACCTAAAAGAAGTCTGTATACTATATGTATATCATGTCAACCATAAAGAAAGAAGTCGATTAAAACCTTATAGAGTATGTTAAAATAGTTGTAGGCTTGTATAATTGACGAACCTTGTTAGGTATAAAGAGACTCTTGCTAACTATTTTGAGGTTTGTTTAAAATCTAAGTGTCTGTCTAAAGCAAGGAAATCAATACAGTCAAAGGGGAACATAGTGATAACATGATAGTGATGAAGATCCCAACCTTTCAATGGTGCCTTCATTTCAAAGAGTCTAAATACCTTCAAAGCAGAGGACTAAGAACAATGCAAAACATGAAAAGTCACATAAAACCATTGTAGGACTTTTGAGAGGTTGTGAAAGCAGTAGAGCATGTGATAGGAAATCAAGAGTTAGATGGTTTCAAAATAGAGTTATAGGTTTATGAAGGTAAAGACCGAAGCAGAGGTGAAAGACATATGGGAAAACATTGATAAACATCCCCAAAACATTGACAAGGTACTGTAGGGTCATCAAATTGTATTCAACCATGTCAAGAGGATTTAGTACCTGAGAAGCCTTACAAAATGGGAGAAGGTTGAAATAAACAATGTGTATTTCAACCTAGGTGAAATACACACTTGTATTTCAACTAGGAAGTGATGGAGAAATGGAGATTTCTACTCATGTTTAAGAACCATTTCCTGAGTCAAGGAGTATTTTAAGACCGGAAACAATGTGCCAGGAGTCCCTACCAAAGATTTAAAGTATATAGGAGTTAGATTAAAGGCATAAAGCATCAGTTAAGGGAAAAAAAGAGTTCTAAAATAGTTCAACTTCCTCTCCCACACCTTCCAGAGAGTACTGATGGCATCTACATGCAAAGAGCACATGCCCTATGATTATTGAAGGTAATTTAAAGAGGTTGAAGATGGTTGACAACCTCCCAAGCATCTAGGGATTAGTTCTAACACCTTCCAAGCATCTAGGAGACAAGCAAGAAACATGCAGAGATGGAAAAGGTCAAACAAATAATCCTCAACATTTTCCAACAGAATTTCAAAAGTTAAATTAATCCAAAACTCTTCTAGGCACCTTCAAAAAGGTTTGACTTAGTACAACTGAATTTATTTTTCATAGATGATGTCCTATATTCTCTCACATGTTGGGATTGAGAAGGAGATGCCTAGGGTAGGAAATAATTAATTCTTTTTAGTGTCACTCAGATGAAAACTTGCATTGTCACTCAGAGAAAAACTTAGTTTTACGAAGAACATCAGTATGTAAACTTTATTTTCAAGCAATATCATACATTTTCAGACAAATATGTCATTATAAGACACCTCTTTTCAATAAAAGTTTAGTATTTTAACCTTCTTAATCTCTGTTTATTCTATGCAAATCTTTGAATGTCATCTGAATACTTGCATACAAAAAACACATGTGCTTTGTGTAGATTGTAGGTTGTGTTTATTGTCTCAAAAAATTCTTAGTTGTGATAAAACATCTTTTTTTCCTTCTAAAACTACAAAGACCAAACCTTCTTATGAAATATTAATATTCAAGCATGAGATGGATATGAGTTGTGTCTAAGATTAGATGGGTTATTGAACAAATTGTGTGTCAAACAACATTATAGATCTTAACAAATTTGGTGTATCACCTCCATAGATCAGATCATAGGTTCATTTTATGTCATTTCTTATCCCTTTTCTTGTCAAAACAATAGTAGTACAAGTCAGTTTAGGTGGTCATACCAAGGGAACTGGCCATCTTTGGAGGTTGATCTCAAACTATCAGAGCCCACACTCTATGAGATCATCTCATGTTTCACTAGATAGCTGAGTGGGCAACTTTGTAAGGGTACATATCCAAGTGACAACCCCGAGCATGAAACTTCAGCCATTTGGGCTTTAACACCAGAACATGACAAGTCTTAGGTTATCAAGGATGTTAGTGAGCTAAAGGGAAATATGATTGTTAAGAGATTGAGTTATACAAGAGCTTCACAAGCTGCTTCCTTGGTAGTTAGTACTACCATGTTTAGTGAAGCTACAACCAAAAAATTACATGCAGATTATAATAAGCTACAAGATGAGTATACTAAGTTGATGCGGGAATATAACAAGATAAAGTCAATGCTTGATTAGCTTAAGATCACCATGACACAATATGTGTCACCTCTTATCTCTTCAAGCACAACATCCCAACAAGATAGAGACAAATTCATGGTTAAAATTGAAGGCTTGAAAGATGAATTAAAGAAAAGCAAATAAGAAGAAGTTGTTGTGAGGGCTAAAGGGGTGTAGGACAGCTTAGAATTGATGAAATTTTTTTGACCATATAATCTCTTAGATCTTGGGAAAGGTTGATGATGCATGGTTTTATTTTGATAAGATGAGAGAGGCAAGAAATGTTCAAATTAGGCAGGAATTAGCCTTAAAGAAAATCCTGAGTAAATGGATTACAAGATTATCCTCATTGAGTGCAATTCAAGGAGTGACATGATTTAGTCCTAATGCCCCACAATAAATAGGAAGTACATATGAGGTGGAAAATTTCTTGGGTGATGTTTCTTCTTCCCAAGGAAAGTATGATGTGATGGTTAGAGAGAAATTCATAAATTTCAAGGCTCTAGAGGAATGTCAGCTATTGACAATTCTAGAAACCAAACGGGATATGAAATCATTAGATTTATGGAAATCAAATTTCCAAGTCATCACCCTAGCTTTGGTCACATCAGTTGTTCAAGGTGATAAAATAGATCCAATTTTATGTAATGCTAGTGTAACATTGAAAACTGCATACTCTTGCAATTTCACACTATATTTTGACCTTTCTTTAGTGTTCATTTCCTTATTTTGATTGTAGGCTCATTTTAGCCCTTGCATTATCCTTTTTCCTTCCCATGGTGCTTACACTTTATGTTTAGTGTTGTCTTTTCATCAATTTTGTTGTCACTTTTGTGTTAGCCATGTGATGTTCTAGTGTCATGTCATTTTTGAGCCCAAACTATCTGGACACTAGCGCTTCGTGTCGACATCCGCGTGATACGCTAGCATCCCATGACAATTTTGTGTTTTGTGGTTGTTTTTTAGTGTTTTTCCAGTTGTTTCTTTTCACATCTTGGTGGTAATGTCTTGGGTGTAAGAGTTGGCTATGATGGTAGCCACCCAAGATCTAGGACTTCATTAAAGCACAAGAGAGATCAAATGAGAGAATAATTCTATTCTATCAATGAATACAAAAAGATTGTTGTTACAATGTACATGATATGCCTTGCTTATAAAGACAAGGATGAGATGTAAGATGTTGTAGTCATGTGACAAATGTCTTAATTCTATGACATGAGACAACTAGAGGATAAGATGCCAACTGTAGACAATTATCAACATCTAGAAACAACTAGAATGCTTCCTAAGTCAACTTAACATGTGAACATGTGTGAATAGGTCTAATTAATGTCTAGTTAGATAATGTGCCTAGTTCAGTGCGACACGGGGTAAACTGGATAGGTAATAACCCTATTCACACCAACACTCCCCTTAAGTACAACTTAGGGAGAAGTAGACAAATACAAAGATGCAATGATGGATGATAATGGGTGGGTCTTGGCTACTAGGCCATGTTAGGTACCCATGTACAAACAATTCTCTCACAAATGGAGTAAAGGAGAAAAAGCCATAGGAAAAAACCCCTCTCCAAAAGAGAGAAAAACATGAAAGTGAAAGAAGTGATAGTATGAGGACTCAACATGACCCCCCAAGGAAAACTTCTATCACATATATACAATCAAGTACCCCCATAGGAGAGCAAGAGTGATATGATAGAATACAGAATACAATTCTTGAAGACAGAATACAATCCACTACCCGCAAATAACATATCTCCCCTTAGGAAGAAACACGTCCAATGGTCGATGTAGAAGCAACTCTCAAAAAATGGATCAAAAGGGAATCCAAATAATTCTTGAAGACATAATACAATCCACTACCCACAAATAACATTTCTCCCATTAGGAAGAAACATGTCTAATGGTCGATGTAGAAGAAACTCCCAAAACATGGATGAAAAGGGAATCCAAATCAATATGTGTTCCTCAGAATACAACTCAAGTGTCCTCATGTTGGAAAATGATGTTTTCTCCAAATCAGGAATGGAATATGCAATCAAATAAGTAGAACCAGAAGAGGAAGGATAGTAAAATGCATAGATGAAAACACTAAAGATGTGATGATATCATGATCATCAAAGAGGAGAGATAACCCCTCAAATGTGTCCTCCAAATCATCAATGTGAGACTCCACAAACAAGGATGCAATGTCTGCGAGATAGGAATCCCAATGAGGTGGATTAGGAAGACTAAAATGATCCTACTGCAAAGAATCACTGGTAGCTCTCAAAGAAGCATCACTGAACTCTGATGTAGCAATGGGTGATGGTGGAGCAATGATCTCAATAGGAGGAGAAGAGATCTCAACAAGGAAGAAAAAGATGATATGATAAATGAGGACACATCTATTTCTCATGTTGATTAATTCCACAATATTTGCAATTTGATTTATGTTGATGATAGAAGTCCATCTCCTTAAATGATTAGAGATCAAAACTCACAAGATTACCCCCAAATTTTACTCAAACATGAGATCAAAATCCAACAAAAAATGATTGTGAGACTTTATATGCAATCCAATTACAATTTCCACAAGCCAAAACAATAAAGTGGTCTTTGATTTTGGTATAATGCAAAAGCCAAAATTGGGCTAAAATTGAATATACACTTTATGAGAAAAACTAGATCAAACTGATAGCAGATCTAGAAAGTACTCAAAAAAAATATTCACTTTCAAAAAAAATCACCAAAAAAGTTGTTGTATGAGCCTGAATGAAGCCTTTGAAGTTTTGAAAACAAGAACTACTCAAGTACAACGATGAAGAACTATAATTTCTAGAAAATCTAAATGCCAAAATTAAAATCTGATTGCACCATTGTGAAGCCTATATAATTCTAGCCCAAATAAAAAAATTTCTCGAAAAAAGTAGCAAAAATGAACAAGATATGAGCTTTCAAAGTTGGACTATCAAAACCAAAATGCCAATGGAGAGGAGGCCTACTAAATTTTTTTGATTAAATTTGGAGATGATTTGTTTGCTGCATGCAAAAAATAATAGATACCTAGATGGTTTTTTGATGTGGCGAGCAAAACTCAGAAAACATTTTTCTTTTTGACATGCATAAGATGTAGATCTAATGCAAAAAATGCCTCCAACAAAAAAAAATGGCATGTAGAAGCTGAATCAACCACCTAAGTCAAGAAAATGCATGCTACAACCTACAATACAAGTCCACAAAGAGGAAAATCCTTCAAATCTAGTTTTTCTATCAAGTTTTTCTGATTCTCCAGGTCATCATTCAATGCAAGAGAAGAGCATACTCAACTATCAAGATCCACCATGATTTGCATTCAAGATATGTAAAAAATTGACTAACACAAATTGATTCCTCCTAGCTTTGATACCATGTAAGAGTTGATTGATGGGCTTTGATATCATGTAAGAGTTGGCTATGATGGTAGCCACCCAAGATCTAGGACTTCATTAAAGCATAAGAGAGATCAAATGAGAGAATAGTTCTATTCTATCAATGAATGCAAAAATATTGTTGTTACAATGTACATGATATGCCCTACTTATAAAGACAAGGATGAGATGTAAGATGTTGTAGTTATGTGACAAGTGTCTTAATCCTATGACATGAGACAACTAGAGGATAAGATGCCAACTATAGACAACTATCAACATCTAGAAACAACTAGAATGCTTCCTAAGTCAACTTAACATGTGAATAGGTCTAACTAATGACTAGTTAGATAATGTGCCTAGTTCACACTACAAGGGGTAAAATGGATAGGTAATAACCCTGTTCACACCAACATCGAGAATCTTTTGAACAGTTCTTTGCCTCCTTCCTTTTCCCTCCTCTTCTCATTTTTAAATCTATCTTTGGCTCTCTCATGGTTCCTTCTTGAAACTTCTTGCATGCTACAGATTTCTACAACTTGCTACAACACTCTACTTTCAACTCTCTTACACTCCTTGGCTTCTTCAAGCCCCTTCAAGGTGGTATTGTTCTTGTTATCATTTTGATACAAGCATTTATTTCTATTGTGCCCCTAAGCACCTTGGGATTCTCCCATCCTACCAAATTTCATTTAGTCATTGTTCTTAGATCTAGACACACTTAGATTAAGAACACACACATTTTTTTATCTATCTATCTTGGCTGTTGTGGAGGTCGAAAGACCAAATCAGGGGTTTGACTGAGGCAAACCCCCAAATAGCCTCAACCATTTTTCTTGTTTTGTGTTGTGCAGGTTAAAGAAGAAGATTCAAATGCATGAGAATTTGTTCATTTCTCTCCTTTTATCTTGTCATTCTATTATCTTCATTATCTTTCATTTAAATGCATTATTTATTTGATTCCTTTGTGTATTGTGTTGTTGGGTACTCATTCCACTCCTGTGTGTAGACTAGGTGAAATTGCAGACCCAGACGATGCCATACAATACAATTTTTTATTATTTTGTTTCCATACGGATGATAGTACAACGTGCAAATGTCCTCGTGACGTGCTGGTGTTCTAGACAGAGACTCCCATCCTTTGGTGATAGGTTCTTCTTTCTTTCTATGTAACTTGTTTATGGAATTCATACTTATGTTTTTAGTAAGTTCATGTTTTACATTCTAGCTTGTATGTAATGTAAAGCAAAAAGTGAGGGTATCACTTTTTCTTCATTACAACTAGATTGGACAATTTGCTAAAATTGGAATCTAGACTTGCCAATTTTGTAAAAGGAGCCAAGATATTGTTAGATGCAAAGGTACCAAGCCCATATGAAAAATTTGGCAAAGGTCTTAGATCATCATTGGCCATCTGATGAGGATTTCATGAATTGGGTGCTCAAGTATTCTTTGGGGTTGGTGTGAGATGACATTTTGGTAGCTGAAGGACACATTAAAATGTGTCATATCTATCTCCTTGATTTTTTACAGGTTTGATAGGACAGTCTAGTGAATGGATAATGAATTTTGAATTTTGATAAGCCAGATTAAATTGTAATTAAGGAATTAATCATCAGTGGTCTTAGCTATAAAAGGATGGAGAAGGCTACATTTGATGTTCAGTTTTGTTGTTAGTCATTTTTGGTAATCATTTAGTTAGAATGCAGTCTCTTTTGTTGAAGGGAGCTATTAGAATGTAGATCAGTTAGGTTTTTATAAGTACCTTGTAATATGAAAAATAGGAATCCTATTGCTGTGAACTTTTCATGAGGCATGGGAAGATCTGATAAGATAACAACCTACTGCCTGATGTAGTTGCTTGGGTAAAGTTATCTCTCTTACACTAAAAAGAGATGCTATAAGTGCATATGTAGGTGGCACTCCCAATAGGGGCCTAAATGTCCTCTATTTGGGACATAAAGGGGAAAGAGAATGATGCCTTCTCGTATGATCCTTGTTTCACGGTACTTTAAATCTCCTCCTCCCCGACTCTCAGTGTAGGTCTCCTAGCTCTAACATTGGGTCTCTTTGGTAGCAAGATAGATGCCCATGCATCTATCTAATGGATCATGGGTGGTGTCCTCTCCCCATCCATTTGTTACAAGTATAGGCCTAACCAGTGTTGTCATTGATGTCAACATACTCATGTTGCATTGATGATAAGGATTGGATGAGCTGTGTACTGAGGATATTGAGAAAATTAGTCATATCAGGAATAGAGAAGAACAGTGAAAACAGTAAGGTAAAGATCCAAGATAAGATGACTATCAGAGGATGCGGTTCAAAGGGTTTGTAGATATGTGTCTTAAGGTGATCCAATAAAGATTTTAGATGTCTGCATGAAGATCTGAAGAAGTTGTGGCCACTCAAGTAAAACCAGTTCCGGCAGGTGTTCAAAGGTGACAGAGTGACACAGATAGGTCCGGTGAGATCCAGAAACAAAATATCCTATTCTACGGATTTGATGTAGTGTTTAGGAAGTCCATGTGAAGTAACAACTTGATTTTTTCATGGTCTGGAGATCTGCAAGCATCTATTCCATTATGACAGTGATGATAGACTGTGTTCTTGAGGTTCTGGATGAAGGAGAGAAGGATTTCAGTAAGCAGATGAAGTGTGGATGTTCTTGATGATTCAGGCAAGCTTGTGAAGGTCTTTGGATCGTGTCCAGTTTGTGTTGGTGGTCCGCATTAGAGTTTGAGCTCACAATTGAAGAATAACTTCTGGATGATGGCGTTCTCCCTAAGTCTGGCTGACCGGATGAGTTACACATCTTGCAGATGATCTAGAAGGTGTCATGTGAAGAATGGCGTGTTCCCAAAGAAAGATTCAAGTCTCAGATCTGTGTGGCCGATAGTGTGTTGATCCATGTGAAGTCTTTTCGTAATAAGTCATATTGTATTTGCTCTGTTATGTATGTTGACTTGGATGATAATTCCTAAGTTGGTGTCTTGTATAAATAAGGAGTTGTAAAGTCATTTCAAAATATATCTTGTGGAGATGAGAGTGTGGTAGAAAGGAGAAGAGCGAAAGGCAGAGCAGAAGTTTTGGGCTTAAATGGAATTGACTCAAGTATGGTGAAGATGCTATTCTTCAGTTCAAGTATGTGATACTTATTCTTCTATAGACAGTGTGTCTCTTGTAGGCAGTGAGCCTCTTGTGAGCAGTGTGCTTGGGTAGTGAGCCCTAATTGGCATGTGCCATCTTGTTCTTCTATTCTTCTAACAGAGAATACAATCTTGGTTTAATCACCCTGTGGTTTTTCTCTTAACTGGGTTTTCCACGTAAAAATCTTGGTGTCTTGTGTATTAATTTGTTTCTGCTCTTGATTTAATACATTATGTTTCCATGATTGATTTATCATTATGATGCTGAATTGCAAAGTGGATTTAAGTGTTTAATTGGAAGAAAGTTTTTGACAACTGATTCACCCCCCCTCTCAGTTGTTTTCTCTAAGTCTAACAATTGGTATCAGAGCTAAGTTCCTCTAAAAGAGCTTAACCGCTTGAGGAGATCCAAGGTGTCATCCTACAAGAAGGATAGTCCAAAGTTTGATGGAACAAATTTTAATCTTTGGAAAAGTTGCATGTAGTGTCACTTGCAATGTATGGGAATGCAGTACTGGACCATGGCTTCAACGAAGTATACTCCTCCACAGAATGGCCCGAAAACCGCAAATGAAATCACATATGCTGAAAACAATCTGTGGACTAAAGAAGCTCTTCTAAGTGCCTTATCTGATTTAGAGCTGACAAATGTTGTTGATCTACAAACTGCTTTTGAAATTTGGGAAAAACTGGAACTTCTGCAAGAAGGAGACAAGTATGTTAAATGTGCAAGGCTACAGAGTCTGAAAGGAAAATTCAAAAATCTGAAGATGAGAGAAGATGAAAATATCACTACTTTTATGCCAAGAGTAAATAAGCTTGTTTGTGGCATTAGATGTGCTGGTGGAGTCTTGGATGAAGATGAGATTGTTGGCAAAGTTCTTAGATCCCTTCCTACTTCTTATAAATACAAGGTTGATGCCATTGAAGAATTCAAAGCCCATTCAGGTGTCACAAGAGATCAATTGGTTGGTAAATTGGCTGCATTTGAAATGATTGAGTTTGGAGATGCCCCCCCAAGACTGAATCTGCATTCAAAGCTAGTGCCTCTATAAAAGGTAAACAAAGGTTTGATCTGGGAGAAAAATCTTCAAGGAAACTATCATAGTATGAAAAAGCAAGAAAAGACCTAGAAGAAGAAGAAGAAGCAGAAACTGCTCATCTTGAAGCCCTTATCGTAAAAAGACTGCCAAGAGGATCCAGTAAGTATGAAGGGAAATTACCTTTTAAGTGTTTTAACTGCAATAAGATTGGTCATTTTGCCTCAAGGTGTCCGGAAAGATTTTCAAGGCCAAATCCTAACAGATCAAGGTTCCAAAAGAATTATTACTATGTTCATGAAGAGGATGATAATGAAGGAGTAACAGATGATGAATCAGAAATAGGAAACAAATCTGGAAGTGATTGGGTGTTTATTGCCATCAAGGAAGAAGATCCAATGCCCTTTGAATCTGTCAATCATAAAGTTGTAGAAAGAGCTCTGGTTGCCCAAGTTGAAGAAAAGGATGATTGGGTCATTGACAGTGGATGCTCTCACCATATGACAGGTGACAAAAATAAGTTCATAGATTTGGAAAGGTATGAAGGAGGAGTGGTAAAGTTTGGCGATAATTCTGCTAGTAGAATCAGAGGTAAAGGAACTATTTCCTTTGATGGAAAGAACAAAACTGGTAATGTACTGTATGTTGAAGGATTGAAGCACAATCTTCTCAGTGTTGGATAGTTGGTGGACAAGGCTATGATCTCCAATTCAAGAATGGGAAATGCAAGATCTTTGAAAGTTCCATAACAGAGATTACATCCGGTACTCAAACAAAAGGTAATATCTTCCATTTAGTTGGTACTGGTAAAAGTTGTATACTTCTCCTTCCTCTGGGCCGACTGCGCCCATTCATCTAGTAAGGACTTCTTCATCCTTGGTGTTAATGACATCGAAAGGAAAAATTATCCACGTCAATTGGACAAGATGGATTGCCTATTCTGTGTCAACTAAAAAAAGAGGCAATTTGATCCATCTCAATTGGGAAAATGGGCTAGCTAAACCACTTCAGTAGAGGTAGTTTGGATATTGTCTTTTTCTAGCCACCCATTCAAAACTCCTATAGAAGTGTGAACTTCTCCCAAGTGAATCCATGTGGCAGTTTATTAGGAAATGTAAAGGTGGTTTACTAAGCAATTATAAAGTGACAAGTGTCACTCATCTATGAACTCTTTGATTTGTAACCTTTTCTATAAAGGGATGTATTCTTTACATTGTAAAATGGGGGAATGACATGAGGGAAAAAGATTTGTACTAAGTGTCTTTTAATGGAAATATTAGTCTTTGTCCTATGAATTGTGTACTCTATAACATCTATTCTTGGAATGAATTATATGAAAGAAAGCTTTTCTATTCACATTGTCTCCAATTGAATCTCTCTTGTCTCTTTAAGTAATATAGATAACGGTTATTTTATTTGTTGCACACATTTGTTGTGTTAAACAATTATCATATCTAGTCGTTTGTTTAAGGAACAACATAAATCTTCTATTGATAATTGTGGGAAACTTGGGATGTGAAATGGATTACTAAGTAGAGTGTTGAATTAAAGAGTCACATACATTGGTTAAATTTTTGTAAGGCAATAATAGGTGAAACCTCTAAGAAATGGTATTATTACATAAATACATATATGCATGGATGACTCTATAAATCCCTTGAAGGCACCAATCTTAGAATTGTAAACCTCCTCACTCCACTCATTTTATAACTAGAAAATCCAAAACATCAAATAACTTAATTCTATAAGTTATTATTCCCAATCATACTGAATCATAAAGGACTTAAGGAATGTAATGATAAGAGATGTTATCCCATAAATCCTTATCACATTGTATAAATTTTCAATATGCTAACATGTTGTTTGCTATACCTTGTTTACTTTAAGCCAGTATGCCATTTAGGGAAACCCACCTTCATTTTGCAGAGCCTAAAGTGTATGGGAGAGTAATTCCATATCTCCCATTTGTCGGCCAACCCTCCTGTAGTCTTGAACATAGAAATTTATAACTTCTTAGAGATTGAACTTTTCTGGTTGGAGAACCAACGCTATCATTGGTTGTCTTCTTCATACATGGTGAATGCACATAGTTCCATTTGAGAAAGATTTTTTATTAAATTTTGATGTGGATTCATTTTTCATTTGGGTGGAGCACTTCTTAAGATTTGTATCAATGTAGTCTTCATTGTTGGTTGTTTGTCACTATTAACATACTTGTAAATGGTATTTTATTACATGTATTACATTTATGGGGCTTTTGGAGACTCACATGCTACTTCTATTAGCTAGAGTGTAAAGCAGGTCATAGAAGAGGTTAGAGGACAAAGGAGGTTGGAGGATTTTCACACTAGCTTCTCACTTTGAGATGGTAGTTTATTTGAGAAGCACAATTAATTTGTGTCTCTTAATGGAGCAAGGGGGACTTGGTAAGTTTTGGAAGTATTTTTGGATAGTGTAATCTCTGAAATAGGGTGGGGTTAGTGTATCTATACTTATTTTGTGGATAGTGTAACCTTTGAAATAGGGTGGGGTTAGTGTCTATACATTGGTTTTGTTCTTTTTGTACATCGAAGGATGGATTTGGCTACCATAGCATTGGAGGAGAGATATTGACACTTTTGAAGGAAATTGGACTCTCAGAGGAGAGTTTTTCTCTCATATGTAGGCACTAGAGGAGGGATTTTGATACACTTGGAGGAGTGATGGACTCTCGGAGGAGAGTTGTTCTCTCATTATGCATGGAGGATGGGATAATGTTCTCTTATGTGGTACAAGAGGATTTGTAGGTTTGATAGTTAGAAAATCCACTAATGGGATTAGTTTGGTGTACCTTTGGTGAGTGAGGAGATTTGGTGGACGTGCTTCATCAAGTTTCTAGATGGGATGTTGTTTTCAGTCCATGCAATGTTCAATCCTTTGTTTGAATTGATGTAATAAGGGGGGAATGTTGGAATTAGTATTACATCTTAGTAGAGTTGAGTGTATAGGTTTGACCAATAAATAATAAATTAAAATGCCAATGTTAATTTATAAATAAATGTTAGTTTATAATAGTTAATAAATAAGTTAGAATGTTAGTTTTGGGAGTTACTTTCTCATAGGTAAGTTCGGGTGGTTTTTTATAAAGTCAAGTACTAAAATGTAAAGATCATCTAGAATTTATCATATATAATATTTCAAATTACTTTGTGCAATTTTAATTGTTCTACCATTTCCAATAATATTCTACAAATCTATCTAAGACCCTACCGACATCCACTCTACCTCCACCTAAAATTTTCCGCTTTCATCTCCACTTCCACATGATTTTTTTTCCTTCTCTTTCCTGCAACACCTTTTATCTCCATCTTTAGACATAGAATTGCCACCTGTACAATTGATCAATTAATACCTACTCTCAAGGTTCTAAAAAATAATTATGTTGGCTATATTATCGCTTGGTTAAATGCAAAGATAATATTACAATGATGCCACTTTTTGGCATGCTTACCTTTCTCATCACTAGTACCTAAAAATCCTTTAATATCAAATGCATTCATCTATCAAAGTTTTAAATCATGCCTATCATAATGGCATTGACAACCTATTCAATCTCTAGCCACATTCCCCTTAACAAGCTTATCACACTCGTGTAACATATGTCCACCAAACAATCTAGACATTATTTAGAAATGGGCTTTCCCGTGATCTAACATCCATGTGTTGTTTCTCCATAATTCCAACCCCTTGGTTGCAAATTGAATCAGCCACAACATTCCTTTCACACTTAATTAGAGTGATAGAGATGAACTCAAAGTTCCAAACTAGTTCCTTGGAATAGGAGAAAATAGAGTTCAATAGATAAGCATTATTTTTTTCCCATTCATTTTTCCCATGATAAGTAGCAAATCACCCTTTAACAACCAACTTCCTTCACCCTTCTCTCTAGGCTATTTTCATCCCCATCAACATGGCTCTTACTTTTGCTAGGTTTTTGGTGTCTCGACCAAAATCAATAGCAACAATTGGTAGAGGTTTATTGAGAGAATCTCTAAAGACACATCCCCAAATAGGCCCTAGGTTGGCTTTGGCAATACCATCAAAGTTCATCTTAATCCATCCACCTTCTAGGGGTGCCATTTGATATTGTTGGCAATGTGTTGTGAGGATCTAGATTTAAGTTTATGAAGCCACCTTAATTACAGCTAGAACTCCACCCGCCTACACTCCTCTGCCATATTAATCCACTATGGTGAAGCATACCATTCACCCAACTCTTGTAGACATGTAACCACTCTATCCCATATGCAATCCACTAGTCAAGCCATTTCCTCAAAATTATGCCTTTTCCTTTCAAGCCAAGAATTCCAAACCACCAAACTCAACAAAAGACCCCATATCAATTTTAGGGATGAAATTTTAATCTCTAGTTTCTAACCATAAAGAAGCTCTAAAATATTGGTAAGAGGGGTCCAAGGTTTGTCCCATTTTTCCAATTCCCAAGTCTAAATCTTCTTAAAAAATAGACATAAGATGAATAACTGCTCATTGGTTTCCACCTGTACATTACACAACACACATATAGATGGGCCTAACCATCTATATGAGTTTAACTTGTCCCAAGTAAGGACCCTCCCATTGGTGGCCAACCATAAAAAGGTATTTTGGGGAGGTTTTGACCAATCAAAATCTTCCTACTAGGGAATGGTACCACTTGACTACTTCTTGTGCTAAGGGAGTAATGGGCAAAGAAAACTAACACCTGCCCAATTGAGTACCCATTCTAAATTAGTTTATCTTCTTAAGTTCCAAAAAGGAGAGGCCATTTCCATAGTAGAGCCTTCAATTAATTTAAAATCTCATTCAAGTTTAAGGAGGAGGTAGTGAGATTAACCCAAAATCTACCCTTAGAATCCTCCATTATATAATTTCTCACTCAGCTTCCAAAGAGATGTTCCAAATCAACAATGAGAGCCCTAAAGGCCTCTTCTTTCCTTAATTCTTTATCTGAGAGCTAGGTCATATTCCAAAAGGAATGTGGTTACGCTTACCAACCTTCCACCTAAGGTTCCTAGACACCAAGTCTCTATAGATTCTCAAAAAGTTCCATAGACCCTCATGGGATTAGTGATTGGGTGAAGATGCTTCTATAGTCAACATTATCAATATATTTGGAGTACCCCTATTTGTGTGTATTCCCTAAACTAGCTCCATGTACTTAGGGCCTTGTTTATCCTTCTAGAATATCTAAATCCTAGATCATATTATTTTTGTTCCTATAAATGAAGTCCCACTTGATTAGGTTGAATTTCTTCTTAACCTCTATGTGCTTCAAAGAAAATTCTATTGAATGTTAGAAATTACCTTCGTGATTTTGCTAGGGATATGGAAAATTAATATTGTGCATAGATAGGGATTTCTAACAAGGATGTCTTGATCAACATTATATTCCCTACCAAGGAGAGTCATTTACCCTTCCAAAAGGAGAACTTGTTTTGGATTTGATCAACTAGTGGTATCTAGTCAGGTCATTTATGGCCTTTTCAAAAAGTGACATACCTAAGTATGATCTAGGTAGAGTCCCTTGATCAAAACGTAAGATTCAAATAATAGTAATCAAGTCCTCACAATGATCCCTGGGAAAGTAGATTTTTAATTTGTTCTTATTCATCCTTTGATCAACTATGTTTTTATAAAAGTCTAACACCTTCTTGATTACCTTATCATATTTGAATAATACTTACCCAAATAATGTGTCATCCATAAATTGTAAATGAGTGATGTTCTCAATCCTCAAGAAAATTGGAGGCCTGCCAGGTTGTCTCTATGGGATTCAATCTTCAATGATTAGCCTAGAGCTTCGGCCATAATAAGGAACATAAATGGAAACAGAGGATCACTTTGTTTGAGTTCCCACTATGCATTTAAGAGATTTTTGGGGGTACCATTAATCAAAATAAAAAAGGTTACCAAGGATATACAACTCCTAATCCACTTCATCTAGCTAGTTGTGAATCCAAATTTCTCCAAAATACACTCCAAGAAAATCTAGGAACCCTATATCATAGGCCTTATTTGTGTCTAGCTTCAAAATCATCCCATCCTTCTTTTGAGTGATGAAGTGTATAGCCTCAATCCAAAATCTATCTACTAGCCATAAAATTACTCTATTAATCTAAAATAATATTGTTGATGTAAAGCTTCAACCTTCGTGCCATCATCTTAGTAACAATCTTATATATCATATCGTATAGTGCAATTGGATGAAAAACAACAAAATGGTTTAGAGATTTAATTTTTGGAACAAGAGTGAGAAAAGTAGGGTTTCAACCCTTTAACATCACTCTCCTTAATCTATTCTCCTCAACCACCAACCACATCTTCATTCACAATGTGCCAAAATTTATGAAAGAACCCTACCTGGAACCCATCGAGCCCCAAGGCCTTTCTAAAACCCAAAGAAAAGGTGGTTAACTAGATTTCTTCCAAAGAGATGGGTTTCATTAGAATAAGATTTTGATCTTTTCATATTAGGGTTGTCATGTCCCTGAGCAAAAGGTCTTCTGCATCCCCATTGTCTTCTATTAGTATCACTAGAAATTCCTTGTAAAATCAAAGACCCTCCATCTAGATGAATTCTAAGTTTGAGATGCTTCTCCCCTCTGGTTTCTTAATTTCTCTATTTTTTTTGTACTATCTCTTGATGTTGGTAGAAAAATGAAAGAATTTGGTGGTGGTCTCCCTCCTTTAGCCATTTTACCCTAGATTTATGCTTCTAGAATATCTCCTCCATCCTAAGAATTTTTTTGAGGTCCTCTAATAATAGGGTCCCCTTACTCCATAAATCCTTTGTCATCCCTTCTACACCAACTTTGGATTCCACTTCTTGGACTTGGACTACACCCTATTCTTGTGGTAAAAATATCACCCATCACCTCCTTATTCCACTTTTGAGCCTTTGATTTCACGTGACAAAGCTTCTTTTGAAGAATGTAATGCATGCATCCTTTAATATCTATTTTCCACTACCTATTGAGTCTCTCTTCAAATTTAGGAATTTTAAACCACATAAACTCCATTTTAAATGGGAAACCTTTCATTTTGGGATCATGCAAAATTTCTAGTTGAATTAACCAATCGTCAGAAATTGTGTAGGGTAAGACTATCGAAGAGAAGGCATTCAACTCAAGAGCCCATTTTGAGTAGATCAAAAATCTATCCAATCTTACTTAATTTTAGCCACTGCAGATCTTTTGTTATTCCAAGTAAGCCATTCTTGAGTGAATTTGATGTCAAGCAATGCTTCCCATATGCAAAAGGATGCAAACACCCTTGAGCCAACATTCATGAGATGGCTACTATTGACATTATCATTGGGACAAAAAAGGATTTTAAAGTTACCACCAACTACCCATGCTTCATTCTTATACAAATCTTGAACTTGTTTAACTCTTCCCATAATAGGACTCTCTCAACCTCCGTTAAAGGACTGTACGCATTCGACAAGATAAAATTTGAATTTTCCTTGACACTGAAGATATACACATGAATGGCATTAGACACAGCCAAAAAAATTTCACCCTTGATACTTCTATTATCCAATAGAATAACCAATCCTCCTGCAACACCATTAGCAAAAGATGTCATGCCCAAGCTCTTGGGTGATAATTTCTTAAACATATTTTCCATAGATTCTTGACTTATGTTAGTTTCCTATATTAATATGATATCTGGAAATTATCCCTCCACCAACCACTTCACTCAATAGTGCTTGCTAGGGGCATTCAATCCCTTGAAATTCTAGCTTAGAAGTATCATGATTGCTTAGTGGAGAGGGCTTCTCCTCCACTACCCAACAACTATTAAGGGAATTTTGAGTTCCCTTTTCCATATCACTCTTGTCTTCCAATCTGGCTTTACTAGCTTTTTACTTCCTACGTCTTGTTTTGTACCATTTTAAGTTGGCCTTAGGAAGGACTGAGTTTTGTTGCAATATGCATTTATTGGATCCTTTTCTACATGTCACATTTTGATCTTTGATTCCTACCAATTACTCAAATCTTGACATAACTTCTTCACCTTCATCATAATTTTAATCCTCCTCTAGGTTAAATTCCTAACTATCCTCTAGGCACATTTGATTTCTTTAAAATCTTTGAATACCCTTAATCTCAATGTGATCTTCTTCGATGTGTGGATCTAAACAATATATTGCATTTGAAATTCCTATTTCCCTTGCTCTTTAATATCCAAGAAACCTTTTACTTTATTCACCCCTTCATCATTTATTTTCTCCTTGATTCATTGTGCCCATTTCATTTTTAGGATTAATAAAGGAGCCTTGGTTTTACCCTTATTAAAAATTTTAACTATGTGCCCCACCCTGTTACATGTAAAACATCTAACTGGTAGACATTTATAATTTAAGTCCCAAGTCCACAAGTGCATAGAGGAGAAATTCTTAAGGTATGATTAATTGGTTGGGCTAAGATGATCATCGCACAAATCTTCTCATAAGAGCTCAATTTCTTTCTAGCTTGATGTTTGAAAAATAGAAATTTCCTTAAAGAATTCCCAATTTTATATAAAATATCTTTTGACTAAAATTTTGGGGGCAACTTATACAACTGAATCTAAATAGGGGCTTTCTTCAGTTCTACAATTTTAGGATCAAATCCTTGAGTCTAGGCATGCATATACAACCTCATATTGCCCATGAACCATGCTTTTCCGTGGAGAATTTGATCCCTATCTTCCTCTAATAGGAAAGTAATTTTCATAAACTCATGTGGAAGAAATTGAATATCTAACATGGGGCAATCTCACCATTTTTGTCCCATTCAAAATTAAACTTGCTCCTGTGTAGGCTAGATGCCCACAAATTTGGCAATTACCACTTTCTTTTCCAATTCTGTAATAGTTGGGTTGGTTAAGTCATTTGGAATAACAATATCTAGAATAGATTCTGCCACCCTAAAATTTATGATGAGGAAGGAGGCTTCATGCATGATATCTCCCTCCCACTCGGTGCCAATCCTCCAACACTTCTTCTACCATCTCACTCAAAATGTTACCTAATTCCTCACCATTTTTGACAAATTATTAGTATAGCTAGGGGTTTCCCCTTCCTCTAGTATTACTAGAATAAAGTGAGAATTGTCACCAATTACAAGTTTCCTCTTGGTAGACTTGTTTGTATTTAACTTCTTGCCAACTTTTTTTTTTTTTTTTAAAGCAAAAGTGGTAAAAAACCACTAAAATATATTAATAAAAGAAAGATTACAAAATTTTGGATTCGGAAAGGCATACCGGCAGGAAAGAATCCAGACAAGAAAACCTCCGGTTATAGCCTGAATATGAACAGATACAACAAAAATCAACTCAAAGAGAGTCAAACTAGTATTAACATCTATAGCTTAATTCAGGAAGAAGTTCAAACATAATTACAAACATAAAATCTGACTAAGACACCCAAAAGTCAGAGCAAAACACTTAAGGAGGCAATGCCTAATTAATCAACAATGTCAATGATCTGAATAGCACATCCCGCTTCAGGGCCTTCCACATCTGCTTGCTGGGGAGGAGGAGGAGGCGGTGGAGGAGGAACGTAATTGAGTAAGAAGTGTAAGGCGTTGAAAACTTCTGTAGCTTTAGCTGCCATATGATTCCCCAGCTCTCTCCGATGACAATGGATAGCATTTTGGAAGGAAACCATACAATTATTTTGAAGCCCATGCATGAAAGCGTTAAAAAGGCAGTGAAGTGCAAGCGTTCGAAATAAAAACCCTTTCACCGTTTTGCAAGAGATCCATCGCATTAGAAAGAAAATGCGATGTAGCTTGAGAAGGATAAATAGCCACTGGAGAAAAAAGGAAAGATGAATCACAAACCTGAACAATCGCCCTGCCCACAGAAGCCTCATACACTTTAAAGACTTCCTGCAGAGAGTTTAGATTAGAAAAACTAAGGAGGGGCTGCTCCCAATTCCTAATTGGCCAAGAGATTCTGGAATTTCGCTGAACAGAGCCCATGATAATCCTACAGAAACTTGAAGAATTCCAAAAGTAGAAAAATGAAATGTTTGGAGCCAACACAGAGCTTGAACATCAAACAATAAAAGGAAAATGAGTAAATATCAAACATTACACATGAATTTAATAAAAGAATTGAAATGCCAACTCCCTCGTGCAAACGCTATCAACTGCGCTGAGATCGCATAACAAGGTACAACACAGCCGCCGAAAGGATAAGCATAATAAATAAATGAAATCAGATAATACGCATGGAAAACCAGGAGAAAAAGAATAGAAAGGTGA
This sequence comes from Cunninghamia lanceolata, assembly GCA_027924645.1. Lineage (NCBI taxonomy): Eukaryota > Viridiplantae > Streptophyta > Pinopsida > Cupressales > Cupressaceae > Cunninghamia > Cunninghamia lanceolata. The sequence goes on from BSBN01001272.1 coordinate 24,120,221, forward strand.
TATATAACTAATAAATTTAGCCAAAATTTGCCAACACTAATTTGAATACTCCTCCAAAATAGCGCTAGCTCTAGGAATCCTAGCAAAAGAATCAAAATCCCATTCAAGAATGTCAACGTTAGAACTAAAAGCCAGGTTAGCCAAAAAGTCTGCTACAACGTTACTTTCACGATAAATATGCATAATTTGGTAAGAATGAAAACATTTCAGAAGATTCCTTCCATAATTTAAAATATAACCGATTTTCCAACTTGGGGATGAATTATTAGAAAAAGCTCTTACTATATTAAGGGAGTCACCTTCGACAATAAGGTTTGTGAATCCATATTTGAAAGCTAAATTCAACCTAGATATTAGAGCCAAAGCCTCAGCCTCATTATTTGATAATATGCCCAACTTAACTGACAAACCTCTGAGAACTATTCCCTGATGATTCCTTATAACACAACCAGCACTTGAAATTCCCGGATTACCTCTACTTGCACCATCGAAATTAAGCTTAACAAATGATTCAGGCAGAGGGGTCCATTTAACAGAAGAATGATCAATCTTCACATCAGACATAAAACAAATAGAATTAGGCAACTTTAACTGTTTCCAATTTTTTAAAATCATGTCATCCCAGTTTGTGAAAATTAGAGAACCCTCCTTCTTAGAAAGAAAGGAAGCTAGAACCACTTCTGTGATGGATTTTTCAACTTTACCCAAAAGAACATGGATAGGATTACTTATTTTCTTAAACACTCTACTATTTCTTTCTAACCATAAAGACCAGATAATAATGCTAGGTGAAACAACCCATAAGACATAGAAAGTAGACTTTGGGATCAACAAAGGCCAACTTTGGAAAACTTGAAGTAAAGAAAAAGGAAGAGGGCCCAACCAATTTAATTTTGAAAGAAGCCAATGCCAGACTTGAGAGGAAAAACTACAATTTAATAGCAAATGATCCACCGACTCCTCCACTTCCAAACAGAAAGGACAGAAAAAAGAATCTGTAATCCCAAGTTTAGTTAATCTATCACTAGTTAAAATATGATAATTCAGTGCTAACCAAGAAAAAGCTCCTGCTTTAGGGAGACAAGGCTCACTCCAGCATAGCTTATAAGGCCAACTAGAGTCTGGATTAGAATCCTTATTAGTAAGACTTAAATAACCAAGTTTAACTGTGTAATGACCAGATTTTGAAGGGGCCTAGACCAATTTATCCTTGTCTCCTGAAATAAAAATACATCTATCTTTCAAAATAGATTTAAGCAGAATCTTCTGCTCTGAAGGGATCAAGAAATCATCAAAATTTTTCCATTTAGCTTTACTTATACTCACATTATTATCAAACTCAAAATAATCTTTAACTTTTGTTCCCCAAACCTGACACAAGAAGGACTCGATCTCTTGAAGACCCTCAGTATTAACAAGAGGAGGGTAACTATTCCACAAGTCATCCCAGAAAAGAGCAGTCTGACCATCATGAATGACCCATGTTAAATAGGGTGAAATAACTTCACGACAACTAATCAAGAAGTTCCACATGTGAGAACCCTCCATAGGATTAAGGATTGTAAATATTCTTTCAGGATAATAAGAGTCTAGATATTTTACATATATCAATTTGCCCCATTTTGAATCTGATTTATGATATAAATTCCAAACCAGTTTGGCTCCAAGAGCTTTATTTTGTGCAGCAATATTATGAATTCCAGCTCCCCCTAATTGTTTAGGAAGGCAAATTTTATCCCAGGATATTAATGGAATTCTTCTCCCGTGAGAATTAGAACCATTCCACAAAAATTTTCTTAGAATAGTCACAATATACCACAAAATAGTTTTTGGGACCTTCAAAACTAAAAGCAAGTAGACTGGAATGGTTGAAAGGACTGATTTGATCAACAAAATTTTTCCTGCCAAAGTAAGCCATTTGCCTTTCCAAGAAGAAATTTTAGCTTTAATACTTGTAATTAGCTTATCCCAAAACAAATTTTTAATTGAACCCAAAAAAAGAGGAATTCCCAAATACCTCGAAGGTAAGGTATCAACTTGAAAACCCAGGAATTTAGCTATCCTTTGCTGCACCAACTTAGAAGAAAAGAAAAAGAAAATTTTGGACTTACTATGATTCACTTTCTGACCCGAAAAAAGACAATAACTATTTATAACTTCCTTCAAAACTTTAGCTTCCATCATCACAGGCTGACCAAACAACAGAGTGTCATCTGCAAACAAGGCATGTGTGATAGAGAAAGGTACTCTAGGAATATTTATTCCTTTCTAGAGGCCCATCAAATTCTTACTCAAAATTAATCTACTTAAACCTTCAGCCATTAAGATAAAAAGAAAAGGGGAAAGAGGATCTCCCTGTCGTATTCCTTGTGAAGACTGAAAGAAATCAGATTGAGAGCCATTAATCAAAACAGAAAAACTAGCACCAGACACACAAGAATAAACCCATTTGCACTATTTTGGGGAAAATCCAAATTTGAGAAGAACTTGTAACAAAAAGTCCCAAGACACTCGGTCATAAGCTTTGAGCATATCCAACTTAACTAACATAGCTGGGAGTTTATGTTGCTGAATTGAATGCAGTACCTCATTAGCAACCAGAGCACCCTCTGAAGTTTCCTTGCCTGGGACAAAACCACCTTGTTCATCAGAAATAATTTTTGGGATTAGAATGGCGAGTCTTGAAGTAATAGCTTTAGAAATGATTTTATAAAGAGTATTACAAAGTGATATGGGTCTAAAATCAGCATAAGAAGAAGGAGAAGCAACTTTTGGAATTAATGCAATAAAGGTAGAATTAATTTCTTTCAGAATACTTCTGTTTCTTCTAGCTTCCTCTATAGCCATCCAAATATCCTTGCCCAGAAAATCCCAACATTTTTGAAAAAAGAGAGGAGTAAAACCATCTGGGCCAGGGGATTTGTCTGGATCTAGAGAGAAGACAACAGCCTTGATTTCTTCTAAGGTAAAATGCTTCATCAACGCCATATTATCTTCTGGAGAAATTAATTTTGAAATGTGAGATAAAACTTCTACAACAGATGAATTTGGGATGTGAGTTGAATCTTTAGACAAAAGTTTCTGAAAGAAATTAACTCCTTTTTGAATAAGGGATTCTTCTGACAATATATTTCCCATAGAATCTTTAATGGAAACAATGAAATTCTTTTGCCTTCTGAGCATAGTCGAGACATGAAAAAACTGTGTTACGATCACCTTCCTTTAACCAAGTTTCACTCGACTTCTGTCTCCAAAAAATTTCTTCCCAGGCTAAAATTTCCTCTAGATCAGATTGGAGAGATTTCATATACTCAAAAGAGGCATGGTCCATGCCTTTACTAATAATAGTTTCATTTAACTGAAGCAATTGAGATTCCAGAGCTGCCTTTTGAGAGAAAATGTTACCAAAAGAAGATTTATTCCATTCCAAGATTTTACGTTTCATATATTTCAACCTTTCATTAACCCAAAACATACGTGAGCCTTTAACATAAGGAGCATTTGAGCACCAAAAGTTTAATAAGGATAAGAAATTTTTATCCCGAAACCACATGGATTGAAATCTGAATGAAGCCCTATGAGTCTGCCTTGGAAAGGAAGCATGTATCTGAACAGAAATAGGAAAGTGATCGAAAGCAGTAAATGGAAGAATAGAAGTACCAAGAATGTTAGACTGAATACACCACTCTGAAGAGAAGAGAAATCTATCCAAGCGTTCTGAAATATTTAAAAATCCTTTTCTCCTATTAGACCAAGTAAAACTCCCATTCAATAATGGACTATCAATTAAAGCATTATCAGAAATAAAATCTTTAAAATCCTCTATTACCCTCTGAGGAGGACAAATTCCTCCTGATTTTTCTGTTAAACAGGAAATGGCGTTAAAATCCCCTCCTAAAATAACTTTCTCACCAGATAACTGTTCTAAAAGAGCTGATAAAATATCCCAACATTGTTTTTTGTCTTTGGTTGCAGTTGGGCCATAAATATTAAAAAGCCAAAAATTTAAACATGAGGAGGTGATTTTAACCAAGAAAAAATTGGGGACAGAGCAAACTAACTCGATTGCACAGACTTTACTATCCCACAAAATAGCCAGACCCCCTGAAGCCCCTTGGGAAGGGATGTGTATATATTTCCATTTTACCTAACTCGAAAAAATAAAATCAGCTTGAGCTATAGATAATTTTGACTCTTGGAGTAATACAATATCAGAACCTGAGGAATCTAATTGACGCTTAACCAAGCGTCGCTTGTTAGGGGCGTTGATGCCCCTAACATTCCAAGAAAGGAGCTTCATTGCTCACGGGGAGAGTTTCTAACTCTCCCCGATCTCAAACATGTATCCAAAGTGGCCTGCAAACTTGCTTTTATTTCTTCCTAAGTTTTAAAGGATTTTGGCTTACGACCGCGCTTAGAAGGAGAAGTAGAACTCTGTTTCGGAGGTGAGTCCTGACTAAGCGATTGTGAGATAGATAACTTTGTAGCAAAATCAAAAGTTTCACTTCCTTCTCCTAGATAAGGTATAGAATCTGTTTTCCCTGGGTTTAAACAAGTTGAGTGAACTAAACTAGGATCAGAAATATTAGAAATGGTTGAATCATCAAGATAAGGATTTGGCTTTTCTGTAATTACCTCATCCGCCAATTCATCAATAAGATCTGAAGCAACTTTGCGGCTAGTGTTTTTGACAAAAGCATTAGCTTCCTCTTCAGAAAAAGGAAATCCATCCAACCCTATTTCAAGCCTTTCATTGGCTATTTCCTTAGAATAATTAGCCTCGGAATTAAAGGAATGAAACAGATTTTTCTTAATATTGTCACTAGGTAAAACAGGGGTTTCAATATCCTCAGGAATACCAACTGCAAATTCAAAAGGACATTCTTCTTCAAAGCGTTCAGTAGACTGCAAATCTTCTTCGGAAATAGAGGAATTGACAAAGTGATTTAGCGAAGCTTCCCCTATATTAACAGAATCTATATTTTCCTTATCAAAAGAAACTTCTTCAAAATCCTCACAAGATTTGCTAGAAAGCAGCATTTCAGCTTTATCGATAGCCATGGGGTTTTCAAAGATAATTACTTGTTTCCAATTTCCAAATTTGGAGTGAAACTCCATAAATTTGGGAAAGGGAAACGAAGTATTGAGCACTAATGAAACCCTAACTGGCAAATCTGGTTTTTGAAAGGAGGACAAATCATGCTTGATGAAGAAACCTAATTTCTTAGCACAAAATTCAATAATGGAAAGATCTCGATATTCTAGAGGTAAATTTGGCAAAGAGATCCAAAAAGGAACAAAATTCATATTAGCTTTAACTGGGTCAAAATTTGGTTCCCATTTTTGGAGACAAATCCCTTTGCCACAATAAAACCACAATTTTTGACTAAGGGTTTCATCATGAAAATCCCCATTTTCAAATACCACCGTAAAAACACATAAATCTTTATGCAAGAAAAAGACATCCGAAACCCCATGCCATGTAACCCTAACCCATGCAAGAAATTCATCAAAATTAAATGTAGGGTTCCAAACCTTACCAATAAGAGCTCGGGAAGTAAGATCATGGACATAAGGGTTTACCATATCCTCGGGGATTTGGATAGTTACAGTCTCCATGGAAACCCTGGCCTCCTGGACATGACCATTTGCAACATGATTATGAGTAGCCTTAACTGATTTTTTCCTCCAAACCTGACGAACCCCAGAATCTTTGTGTGTTGCAGCATACTGAAGCTGATGAACATTGTGTCTTCCGCCATACCCAAGATGTTGATAACGATATGGGTCAGAACGCAGAGGAAAAGTTCTGTGACGACCATTACTAAAATCCTCTCGAAACCGTCTACGCACATTTTCTGAATAAAATGATTCCTTGCACTAGTTTTTCCCAAATCCTACGTTTCTTTGCTCTGTGAGCTCATTGCACACTTGCATTTTAATATTTTGATTATTAGGAATTTTTTTGATCAATTATATATAGACACAAATTTTACTTTATGTGTTGGCATTAATATATTTTAAAATTTTAGTGTCGTGATATTTACAAAATAAATGGATCTAAATATTTTTTTGTGAACACACTCATGACATTACACCCCACCCCTTATTGCCATTGTAGGTTACTCCTCTTAGTGTAATTAACACTCATAGAAATGGGAATTAGTTAAATTCAAACTATTTTTATATTAAAGAAAACTGGGTGATTCGAATGTGACATCGACTATCTACAACTCATAGTTCATAAGTCATTGAATTCAAACTTATACAAGTTCAACATTTACATAATTTCATCTAACAATTTGTTTTATGCATCATCATGTGGTGTTATGGTGGAAGAACTACTCTTATAGTTGTACTAAATTTTCTTCCTTTTTAATATGAGAGTGATTGTGCCTCCACCATCAAGGTTGGGAGGTGCTTCTTTCTTTCCATATGCTTATTCAAGATGGATAGGTGGCATTAGATCCCCCTTGTATAGGTTAATCTCCTTCCTCTAGATGATTTGTTGCCCTTGTACAATGCTTTGTGCATGATAGTCAATTGATACCTCTTACCTTGGTGGCACTTTCATAATACTTAGTTGATTTTGTAGACTCACACCATGTATACCTACGAACTACTTTTTATCATAAACCTTATATGTTCTTTTATTTATTTTTATTAATATGATTGTAATAGTGAAATTTGCACATCCATGTAATTTCCTATTTAGTTTTGTGACCACCTTGGTGGAATGTCCTAAATGCAATTACATATTGACAATTGACACACCTTGTGCTAGGTTTGACTCTTAGCCCGATCTCTATCCATCCCTATTTACTCCCACTTACACTTATTCTCATACATTTGCCATTCACCCCTCAATTATTACACCACATTCACACTTCAATACATTCGCTCCTTGCATCAAGATTATCATTTCAATGTCTAAGTTCATTTCTATGCCACTCATGATCAATCCCATGGCATGCAGGAAGGAACCTCAAATGCAAATTTTTAAATTCAAATTCTAAATTTTTGCTACTTTGTACTAGCTATTACGAGTTGAATTGGTACACATTTGTGTGACAAATTACTATGTTTTTGGTATTCAAAGGCATTCAATGTGCACTTAATTTCATAAGACAACACTAAGAAAAAATCATTAGAGCGCAATTCAATTTTCTAAAGGAACAAAGAATCAAATCTACATCATATACATATAGACCACTTGCATACTTGTGTATGTTGTCTTCAAATCTTCACTCAAAGTCATAAAGCTAACCTATCTAGGGGCCTAACCTAGGAGAACTTGACCCTAATGATTTGATAGATTCCCCTAAGGTGTATATAGACATCGACATCCTTACAAGCTTATCATACATCAGAGATCAAAATGAACATGTGTTAGAAGGCTACAATTTGTCAATTCAAATTTGTGCGGGATATCATATTTGTGGCAATTGGGATTAAACCTACAATGCTCAAGATCGATAAACCAAATTTTGAGAGAAATCCAATCCAGATTTTGTCATTCTACTTCCAACACATGTATGAAATTGTAATTCTAAATTACGGTTCAAAAGTTGTGATTGAAACAATAGACATCTATATATCGACTATCAAAATTAGCTAAGTGTTTTCATTTTTAATTATTTGTAGACTTCAAGATTACATTCCCTAATCTATTACAATCCATTTATTTATTTATTTTACAATGATATAATACATAATATTATTTGAGTTTCCAAATTAAAAATAAAGAAAAATCAGGTAAAGTATCATTATTAAATTAACTAAAATATAATAACACATGAATAAAATTAATAAAAAATAAATCTATTTATATAATGAAAAATTAGAGTGCACAGTGATTGGATCTTTATCCTTTCCCCTAGACCATGTGAAAGATACTTGAGTAGATTATGTGAAAGGTACTTGAGTAGATTATGTCTTGTGTAGATTAGGTCATTTATGGTGCAGATTTTGAGGCCAACCATGTGAAAGATACTTGGATGGGTCATGCATGGTGTAGATGCTTTTGAGGCCAACCATGTGAAAGATACTTGGATGGGTCATGCTTGGTGTAGATGCTAAGAGCACTCTATGTACTTGTTTTCTCTTGACTTTAATCAACCGCTGTTTTTGACTTAATAATAATATAAGGAGTTTTTGTTTTGTCCCATCTCTATGGATTTCATTGGAATGAGAATCGGTTTGAAAATGGTCTCTGTCGACAAATAAATTCAAGGGCATGCCATTTAAAATAATTTACTAAGGGAAAGAAATATTAAATTAAAAAAATAAGTGGAAAAATAAGTATTGAGTGTTTCACGAACAAACTTTTATACCATATTATAATCTATAAGCTTAGGGTTCAACAAAGGCTTATCTGGGAAAAAACTATGTCAAAACTCCCTCGAGAATATCACATGGCGAATATAAAGGATTGAATGAATAATTATGACAAAGATTTTGTTGTTGGGTCGGTATGTTTGGTTTCGGATTTCAATAGAATGGAATTTCAGTGGGTTGGTGGAACATAAGTTTTAGTAATGTGCGAAAAGGAATATTAGGTAGGTAACTTAGAGACTAGTGGCCGCCTTCTTATTGCATTAGAACAGGGGAAATTTCCATACCATGCCACTTTCCATTTAATTTCAGGTTTATTTTGATGGAATGTTTTAATATGATTAGATAACTATATGTGGTTTATTTTTGTGTCAAGTTTGGTTTTTCTCTAGATTCTTATATATTTCTATACATTTAATTTTATCTTGATTTTATTTGCATTTATTCTTACACATTTGTCTCATTATTAGTTTACACTTTCATATATTCATTTCTAATTGTAAAATTTGGTATTTTCTTGTCTTAGGTCAATCTTGCATTGTACGAGAGCAATCTTGCATGATGTGGATCTTACCCAAAAATCAAAATTCAAAAAATTCAAATTATTGACTCTCACCCTTTCCTACCAGCTGTTGGGAGTGGACTTGGTACATGTTTGTGTGACTATTTGGAATGTCTTGGTATTTAAAGACATTTATTTGAGCATTTAAACATTATTTAGAAATTATCAAGCACTCAAAATTCAAAATTTAAAAAATTCAAATTGTTGACTCTCACCCTTTTGCTACTAGTTGTTGGGAGTTGAATTGGTACATGTTTGTGCGACTATTTGTAATGTATTGGTATTTAAAGGCATTTATTTAAGCATTTGAACATCATTTAGAATTTATTAAGCAATCCTAGATCATCTGCACTATAAGGAACATTTATTCATAAGAATATCCAGGTTTGAAGCACTACAAGGAATTAACTTTTACATCAAAATCATCTAGGACATTGCATGCTTGAGATTGATGTATTCAGTCACTCGTTAAAAGTCATAAGTCAGTAAAATTAGGGGTTTACTGAGGAGAACATAAACTCTCACAATCCAAAAAATACCCTTAGGTATTTTTAAATACCACCAATCCTTACACTTTAATAGACAATAGAGATTGGGGCAAACCAATTTGTAAAAATATACAAATATCCAGGTCAATCTTGTGGGTTTCAAAACGATTTTATCCTCAGAACATTTCTATGGAGCACATAGTTGATCACACTCATCGCAGATGTGACCTATATAGGATTCTATGATAGTTACAGTTCCCAAACAATGAGCCCATCAATAATATCATTTTCTAAGCATTGACAAACTAGTTTTGCATGACATCAACATATATTATTCTTCATTATTGTTCTAAAAGCTAAGTATCATCTTTCCTCTTATTTAAATTTCTAAGTATTTATTGCATATTTAACCATTCCCAATTTCTATTAATTAATCTAAGTTAATTCAAGTGCTTTTATTGTTTGCATTACTTTAATTAGGCTAGATTTATTAGGAAGATTATTTTTCTTTATATTTTTGATGAACCTATCCAATCTCACACCACCCTAGGGTTTTGCTTTCAAGTTTATACCTTTATTTAGGGTTTGAAATTTGTACTTTCTAATTGACTGATCATTCTTTAGATATTACTAGGGTTTATTTTCTTATTTATTGTTACATTGTTACATCTTTCCACCTAGGGTTTGTGCCTCATTGTGTGATCTCCATTTTTGCCCACGCTACTCACCTTTGGATAACTCATTAGGGTTTAATTTTTAGATTTGATATAACACTAACTTTTTTATTTTCTAAATATGAGTGATTTATAATTTTATAGTAACTTATTTTCCTATCTTCCTTTGTCACCCTATTGCTTTGTTTATGACATGAGCTACTCATGATCCTAATCTTCCTTTGAGAAGGAGTGCTCGTCTAAACCCCACTATGGTTGCCCACTATTGGTGTACATTTTTTTATTTCTTTTCATTAGTTTATTAAGGTATTTTCCTACACCTAGTCTAGCTAGCTTAGGTAGGCTCCTTTAGGCTTAATAATGGTCAGTGAAGTGAGTGGTGTCTATTTATATTCCACCTTGCTCCTCCTTTGTATTTCTTATAAATGCACTCAACTAGCTTTACATTTTATTCCATTAGACTCATTCTCTTAAATTGTATGTTGTTTTTTTGATTGATAGGAAATAACATTGTTCAACTTATTATCTAGTCTTGAGTAATGTTGTGGCTATCATTATGGCATTTGGTCTTAGATTTTTTCTTGCTTATTACAAAATCCAACATGGTAATAGAGCCATGATGTCCTAGTATAGTCCATCTTTCCTATTTTTGAGATCTTGCAAGAGATCTTGGGTTTTTGGGTTCTAGGTGTGAGCTAACTTTGGTTATTGATGTAGCAATATAGACTTAACCATTGTATCTAGGAGGCTCGAGATAGTCAATATTGACTTCCATTTCATCAAAATTTGATTTCAAGAAGTTGAGTTTTTATTGGTGGTTTTTTGTGTTCGCATGCTTGGGTTTTGTAGGTGGCTTGAATTTTAGAGCATCCGAGCAAAAATCTGAGTGCACCATTAGATTTGGCAACATAGAAATCATCCATTTTTACTATAAACTTATCCATATCGAATAAATTTTTTTGGGGGGCTTTAGAGATTTTCTCTGGTTCGCACTTGGTTTGATTTTATATTTTGCAAATGCCTCACTTTTGGGCATCTAGACATATTTTTGAGGTTGCAATCATGTTTAGAAGGGAAAAAACACTTTTAGTGGAGAATCTTTGCCAATTGGAAAATAGTTCATATAAGCCAACTCGATTTTGGTGAAATTAATGCAACCATTTGGGGGCCCAAATTGCTTAGATTTTATAAATTTTTTTGGTCAAATGCATGTTAAATCACCACCAATTTATTTATGAGGCATTTATAAGTAATATTTCACCTTAGTAAACTATCTGTTTGTAATAGGGAATTGCCTGGAATTTTAGATGCATGTTTTAATTAACTGATATATTCGCCAATAGCACTAAAATTTCACAATGTATGAAGAGCAATTTCATCAATACCATTATGCCATGCTAACCGTAGAGCCATAATCACCTTAAAAATCACAACACATGTTTTTGATTGTGGTCCAAATTGCCCAGCATTTATATCACCACATTTTTATTCCATTGTTTTACAATCACATAAGATTTACCAAATCTGAATTCATATAAATATAATTAAAACTTTAAATTTGGCCCCCTTAAGAGGTAGATTGAAGATCAATTTTGATGGGGCCTCAAGAGGCAATCCCGAGGCCTCGAGTGTTGGATGTGTCATCTACAGTAAGGAGGGAATCCTCATTTGGGCAGCATCAATAAAAATTAGATTTGGAACAAATAATGAGGCATAAATGGCAGCTTTGAGAGAAGGATTGAAGATATGCTTTCAAAAAGGAATTCTTGAGGTTGATATCGAAGGCGATTCCCTCATCTGTATTAATACCATTAAAAGGAAGGGGATCTCAAATTGGAAGTTACAGAATTTGGTGGTGGAAATTTGGGAACTGTTGGAATGCATAAAACAACTGAGAGGGGGGTGAATAAGTTGTATCAAAAACTTTAAACCCTCACAAACATAAACACATCCACATTAATTCACTTAAACCCTTTTTTTGTTATGAAGATTAAAAATGGAAAACAGACAACAGAAGTTTAATCACATCAACACCATGCATAAGAGAACACAAGATTTTTATGTGGAAAACCCTAAAAGGGAAAAACACGATGACGATTAGCTCACAATATAAAGTAGTATCAATACCAAATTACAAAGAGGATCACTGCCAAAGGGCTCGCTACCAAAAGGGGTGGCTCACTACCATGAACTAATATGATAGCATCTACCACATGCCTGAGTTCAATTCCAATGAAACACAACAAACATCACCTTCGTAGCCTCTCTACAATTGTAGATGACTTCTGCTCACTACATTAGGTCTTCTACCACATGAAAGTCCTTGTTGCCTCTAATTCAAATTCACAACACAAACATCACCATCTTCACACATGCACACCTACACATGAATCCTTTACACTTATTTATATCAATCATCAACCTTGAAACATTCATCAAGGTCGGAAACACAATCTACAAACTCTGAAACAATCTCCAAGGTCGACAAACATACATAATTCAAATTAGGTCTGGACCTAAACAATCTCATGGAGAAAAGGAATGAAGATAAAACACTTCATAGATTAGCTTGGATCTAAAAACATCTTCACACACTTCCTCAATCCATGAAGCACATCCGCAATTAGTGTTAGCACCCAAGTCGGTTTAACTTGTGCAAACACCAAGAACACTTAGGCACATGCTTCCAAGAACACAACCATAGCTTGTGGACCAAGAACAAGCCTTTAACACAATCTGGAAACAATATGAAATCACCTGGGAGCTAACAAATCCAACTACAACAAATCTCACTTGAAGATAGTTCACAAATTGCTCACAACCAACACTGCCAAGGTCTGCTACTCAAGAAAACTACATTCTAGAGCACCAAATCACAAGTCCTTTGGATAGAACATAGATATGGACCTTATGAACACTCATCCAAAACTACAAGACCAAAAACCAAACTGCAGAGAAATGTGAAGCAAGATACTTTCGCCCAGTCATACTGCAGACACTGCCAGGCACGGTCTTCAAACTGGTGAACATAATTCTCAAACAATAGCATTTCAGAGCACCAAATTATGGATCTAACATATTCAACCATTTCTCTAAAACATATCAAAATTTCACACTCTGGTCTTCAACACAGAAGAAATGAGGAGAAAAAACTTGGACAGTATCTTGTAAGCCAGAATACTTCTTCACAACATTGTCTTCAATATTTATCAAATTTTCTCAAAACCACTTGGAAACTTAGCAACAAGAGAAATATACCAACATCATCAACACTTATGTAAGTCATTCAACTCACCTTAACACAATAACTTAATCAACAATAGTAACAAATGTAGAAGATACAGCTGACACCAATGACAACACAAACATGTTGGCATAAATGACAACACCAATTAGCACATACTTGCAATAGGAAATTTTGGACGAATTGAGAAACTTCTCCATTCATCATATATACCATGAAGCAAATGGGGTGGCATATTTTCTCACAATTCAAGGAGTGGATCAATTAGAAGATTATAAAATATCCAACTCAGAGTCCGAGTGGTAGGGGCTGGCAGATCTTCTGCAGGAAGATAATACTGTGGTATCATGCGATGGTCCTTCGAATCCAGCGATAGGGATTTGAAGTACCAATGTAGGCCGTAAGGAGCTTCAGCTCATCACGAGAATCTCTCCCCTTGCATCCTCTTATAGGCAGTGAGATGAGTGGAAGCATGCACAACGGAAAAGATGGCAGACCAGATGTTAATTGTGTGCAGGTACAAATGTTGGGTTCATTCAGATGCAGAAATAGAGGAAGGCTCAAAGGAAGAAGAGGAAGGGGATGAGGAGGGATAAGAAGAAGAAGGGGAGGAGGAACATAATGAAGAGGAGGAAGAAGATGACGAGGAGTCCGCAGAGGAGCAGATAAGGAGGATCTTCAATGCGGAGCTAGAGGAAACAATAAAGGTAATCAAGCAGGTGATTGGTCAACACATCTTTGGATGTGAGCATGTCTACGACGAGACACTATACAAAGAGTTCTTAATGAATGCAATGCTGATCTAGGGGAGAAAATAGTCAGGGAAACTAATGGCTCACAATTTCTTGTTGTGGGAGCATAAGGGAACGACAAGCATTGTCATTTCAGAGTTCAACAAATGGCTCATGTTCAGAATGATTGTAGGATTTTTTGATGCTGTTGCAGTAAGGAGGAATCAAATTTTTGCCTTTGCTCTAAGCCTATTCAGAGATTGCATCTGTCGGGACAATATGGAAATCTTCAATTACTTCCTAAGTCAGCATGGTGGCGTGCTCTCTCCAGCCCAAATAGATAGATCCTTTGAGCTGTCTGAAGGCTTAAGGTATCTTTGGCATTTAAGGATGCCAAATGCTTGATGTTTGAACATGGCATGCTCACCTTGAGCTGATGCTTTCTCTATGTATTTTATACTTTATGGTTTAATATAATGGAGCTATCCCCTATGGTAGAGCTTGCTGATAAAAAAATAATTCAAACTCTAAATTAATATTTTGCACATTTTATTCCACTCTCAATCTGGATTGACTTGATTCTTGAATCTTTACACCATTTGGAGAATAATGTTTTGGATTGCTTTCTTTGGTTTCTTTTATGTTTAGTTCTTGCTTGCTACCTTGAATTCTATTTGTAGTGAGTCATAGACAACTATAGGCATTAGCGAGTCAACAAAATGCAAGTGATAACTTCTTTATTATTTTATATAGGACTCTCTTGTTTATTTATCTATTTGTCAGTTTCGTTTCATTATTAGAGATGATATTGAGTAGTGAGACATCTAGGTCCCAAGGATCTATATTATATGGTTCCTTTTTGTTTATTTTGTCTATTTAGTTTCATTGTTACATAATACAAACGATACCAAAAACTATTAATGTTGAGTCTTTGACAATGAGTTGTGACCTTAAACACTAGGACGTTTTTTTTCTAGTTTTTAATTCATGAGAGATGTCATTGAGTAGGAGCCAGTTTCTTGAAAGTGGTAAAGGACACTCATCAAAATGCATAAACATAATGTCATACTTTGATCATGTTTGCATTCTATCGGATCAACCTACAACATTGGGATTTGTACTATCTATTAAAGAACAAGGGAATAGCTCATAGGAAGATTTTAATGAATTGGATGACAATGCTAGAGATGATGTTCAAGAGGAGTCCCAGGATAGCAGGAATGATAATATTAATAAACCTACCTCAACAAGTGATAACAAAAATGTAGATCATACATGAAAGGGGAAAAGAAAAGCCAAATAAAAAATGAGGCATGAGTGGGATCTACCAAGGAATTTTTAGATTAATTAGATGTCAAAGTACCCATTCATTGATCCATTAGAGAATGAAAACAAATATGAACCTCCCATAGAATGTAGGTGTAATATTTGTAGTTGGAAATGTGGTACATATAAGAAGTTGCAGCTAAAAGTTGACATCATTTAAAAACATGTTGGTAAAGTTTATGAAAAACAAATCACAGATGGAAAGGAAAAAATAGTGATAAGATGGAAAACAAAGGAAGAATGTCTTCATGTTAAGCATTCCATGGAATATGATGAGTATATTCAAGAAAAGGTGAAGCTTGTTGCATTTGGAGGTACAATTTAAGCTCAATTTGGAAAGATGATGGGAGCAACAAAAATGGTAAAAATTGTTCAGTTGAGTTTTATTTTTCATATTTTGACTAGAGAGCATACTATGATAGACTACCTAAAATATAATAGTTTATTGTCTTTTATAACCTTGTTCCTAACTTTCCTAGCACACATTGGTCAATAAACATTAGATGGGAATAGGCAAGTTGTCTTACTGAGGCGGAAAAAAGGATGTACAGGAAAAAATAAAATAGTCAACTTTTATTGCACTATCTTTAGATGAAGTTACAACAATAGATAATACTTCTTAGGTATGTATGAATGTGTATACTATGTTAGTGTAAAAAGAGATGTTACCTCATTAGGTGCTCTTCACACTAGTCTACCTAAGCGTACTTAGGTGTCATTTGGTACATTCAATAATGTACATCTAGGTGCATTTAATATTTTTGCACTAGTTGTCTCATGTCATAGCATTAAGTCACTTGTCATCTTACACGTTTGTCTTACATGCATTTATTTATTAGTGGTGTCTAGGTGCATTTATTATTTGTGTCATCTAGTTATTTTTTCCACTATGTCGACCTCGTGCCTCACCTCTCAACCTTGCCTATATAAGGAAGGTCTCTCATTGTACATTTCATGTAATGGAGTAATTCAATGTAATTGTAGTCAAGCTTTGCATCTTGTAAATGTTATGCATCATTATTCTTGGAAATATTGATTTTCTCTCTTGTTGTGGAAGATTGAATTGATTGCAGGTGATCTTGGGAGTGCTTGAGTCAATTATCGACTCTTACATGGTATCAAAGCTTCAGGTCTACGATCTCCTTCCCTCTTTTTTGAGAGTTCCTACCAAGAAATATTTTTTGGTACATCCTAGTGCAATCTTGCAGGTTTCAACATGCCCTTGCTTGACTTAGGTGGCTGATTCAACTTCTACATGTCATTTTTTAATTGTTGGAGGCATTTTTTTCTTTAGATCCACATTTTATGCACGTTAGATCAAAAAACTCTTTCTAGGTTTTGTTCACCACATCAAAAAACTATCTAGGTATCTATTAGTTTTTTCATGTAGCAAACAGATCGTGAACAAAATTAATTAGAGATTTTTGGCAGGCCCCCTCTTCGTTGGCATTTTGATTTTGGTAGTCAATCTTTGCAGGCTTTTAACTTGCTCATATTTGCTCATTTTTTAAGAATTGTTTTTGTTTTAGGCTAGAATTTTGTAGGCTTCACAATGGTGCAATCAAATTTTGGTTTTGGTGTCTGGTTTTTTCAAAAATTACAGATTTTCATCGTTGTTGTGCAGTTCTCATTTTCAGAACTTCTGGGGCTCCGTTTGGGCTCATACAGTAACATTTTTTGGTAATTTTTTTTTTGAAGTGCATAATTTTATGAGCACTTATAAGATATGTAATTAGTTTAATCCAATTATGCACTTTAGTTTGCTGGTGCAATCATGTCTCCTAGTTTGTGGAAATTAAAATATGATTATTGTGGGAGAAAAAGGCATACTAATGATGAATGCATACAAAATAAAATTGATGATCTAAGATTGCAAATTGAGCTTCATCAGTTGAGACAGTTGTGTATTGCCAATGGAATCAATTTGCCAAATTCTTCTAATTTAGCATGTGCAGACACATCACCAACACCTGTTGCTACATTTGAGTCCAATGATGCTTCTTTGCAACATGATGTTTATTGTTTTCTAGATCCACCTCATTGGGACTCATATCTTGTAGACATTTCATTCTTGTTTGTGGAGTCTCACATTTCTAATTTGGAGGACACATTTGAGGGGTTAACTCTCCTCTTTGATGACAGTCATAACACTATAGTTGTCACCTCATATTTTTCTTTGGAGCTTGATGATTTTTAGTTTCCACTTGTTTCTGGATTGTCACCTTCACCAGTTGGGCTTGGGACTCCTAATTTTATTACATCTTTTGGCATCGACAAGGAGACACATGAGAAGCCTTCAGAGACATCATATTTCATGAGACTTCCTTCCACATCTCTTGTTTTGGAGTTGGAGTTTCTTCTACATCCACTAGTGGATTGGTTTCTTCCTAAGGGGAGAAATGTTGTTTGCCAATTTTTGATCCTCTTTGGTCTTCTTCTTTGTGCATGCACCATTGACACAGGAGCTACTTCATTATGGGGGGGACATCTTGTCTCATTCTTTCCCTCTTATGGGGGCCTATTGATTGTATATTTGTGTTGGATGTAGTGCTAGTGGGGTCTTGAGTGCTTCCATCACTTTGTTTCATACATTCTCACTTTTGGAGAGGAGTTTTTCCCATGAGGAACTTTTCTCCTTTTCTCCACTTGAGATCTGTTGTTCATGAGTACCTAACGTCTTAGTAGCTGGGACTCATCTTTGCATCTCATGCCTAGTTTTCTTCTTCCTAAGTTGCACTTAAGGGGGGTGTTAGTGTAAAAAAAGACATTATCTCATTAGGTCCTCTTCACACTAGTCTACTTAAGCTTACTTAGGTGTCATTAGGTGCATTCAATAATGTACATATATGTGCATTTAATATTTTTGCACTAGTTGTCTAATGTCATAGCATTAAGACATTTGTCATCTTACAAGTTTGTCTTACATGCATTTATTTATTAGTGGTGTCTAGGTGCATTTATTATTTGTGTCATCTAGTTAGTTTTTCCACTATGTCAACCTTGTGCCTCACCTCTCAACATTGCCTATATAAGGAAGGCCTCTCATTGTACATTTCATGCAATGAAGTAATTCAATGTAATTATAGTTAAGCTTTGCATCTTGTAAATGTTATGCATCATTATTCTTGGCAATATTGATTTTCTATCTTGTTGTGCAAGATTGAATTGATTGCAAGTGATCTTGGGAGAGCTTGAGTCCATTATCAACTCTTACATGGTATCAAAGCTTCAGGTCTGCGATCTCCTTCCCTCTTTTTTGAGAGTTTCTGCCAAGAAATATTTTTTGGTGCATCATGGTGAAATCTTGCAGGTTTCAACGTGCCTTTGCTTGACTTAGGTGGCTGGTTCATTTTTTGCATGTCAGATTAAAAATTGCTTTATGGGTTTTGTTCGCCAGATAGAAAAATATTTGGGTATCTATTAGTTTTTTCATGCAGCAAACAGATTGTGCACAAAATTAAGCATAAATTTTTGGTAAGCCCCCTCCCCATTGACATTTTGATTTTGGTAGTCAATCTTTACAGGACTATAACTGTAAGGGTGCCTAAATGGTATCAAATAAATTTAATGGTAGATATATCAAAATTTTCTTATTTATTTAAATTATGAGTATAGATTTTTATTTTATGATAGCTAGTCTTCACAAAATTATTATGCTAAATATTATTGTCAATTAGAATTCGTGAAAGGATTTTAGTTAAATAATATCAGGATACATTAATGGTAAAGGAGAATCTGCGAGATGAACAAAGTATGAGATTTGCATTTTGATCATTTACTTCGTTCAAGTATGCAAATACTTTATGTGCCTTGTTTACAGTTATGTTTCCTCCACATGCATTTGTGTAAGTATTGTTATTCGTTTAATTTGAATATATTTATAATTCTATTACGTTATAGAAATAATTTTATGTATAATTATTTGTTGTTGGAGCATCTGTGTAAGGCATAATCTTTACTAACAATTTCTTATGCATATGATAGATTTGTTTATAAAAATATGATATAAGTTATAATGAGATTAGAATTTAGCAATAAGGTCTTGATATGGTTTAGTTAATTGACTTAAATTAATTATTCTTGTGTGTTGTGGGGAATAAGAGCTCTTTTATCATTATTTTTGGTAAAATTAAGACCACAGGTCAATCACCTATGGGTAGGGTACTTGTTTATTCATAAAAATTATGTTTTATAGTTGTTTTAATGCATTTTTAGTGCACAAGAAAATGGGTGACGAAATTGGAAGTTGTAGAGTCTTCTTCTCTTGAAGAGTCTTAGAACATTCAAGTCATGAAGAAAAGAAATAAAAGGAAATACAAGAATAACATTTCTTAGAAAGAAACAGAAGCTAGAAGCAAGAAGAGGAATACAAGGAGTCATTGGAGCCCAAAAGAAGAATATGAAACTTGGAAAAAAGGAGATATTATAATGAGATGGAAGTTTGGCTTAAAAAGGAGAGGGAAATCAAGAGAAGAGCCCAAGTTTATTTCTGATTTTTGCAGGTCAAGAGGACATCCATAGCTGATGGTAAAGATAATTAGTCAAAGGAATTACATCCATTTCGATGAGGCAAAAGAAAGCATACATCCATGGTGATGAGGAGGACAATAGAATTTCAAATAGAAGAAAAGAAGTGCACAACTGATTAAGATGGAAGCTTTCACATTAAAGAATCTTGAAATCTCTCTTCACAGGCATTTGGAGGTATTCTTCATTAATCAAATTCTTAAGGTATTTCCTTAAAAACTCTCCATTATTTATGTTAATGTTTTTCTAAAATTTTTCAAGAAAACTTGCTATTGTTTCATTAAATTTATCTGTTTCTATTACTTATTTTATAAAAAGGTTCTAGGTTTTGTGTATCTTGTTTTCAGCTTTCCAAAATATCTTACAGTTTTAAATTTCATTAAATTATTAAGAAAGTTATCGCGATTTTAATACTGATGTAACCTTGCTAAAATCTTGTTGTAAACCCTACTAATGTTTTATAAATTGCTCTCTGTACGTGAAGGGGATTGTAAAATTGTTTCTGGGTCATGTGAATATTTATTTAAGATTTCTGGAACATTTTATGGTTTTATATTTCATTAAGTATTTTGAAAGTTATGGCATTTTTATTACTGTTGTAGAAGAAATTGAAAATCTAGGGTTTTGTTGGTAGTTTACTTTATTGAAAATGAATTATTTTCATTACATGAGTGTGTTAGATGAATTTGCATATTTTCTTTCTTGAAATGAGTATTATTAGATAATCTTTCATACATTTATTTAGATTAGATTGAATCAAGAATATACTTGTAGTGCAAGAAGGTCAAATTAAAACCCTTATGTTGATTAGTTCATAAGAACAATTGTTAGATCGTACATCTATATATTGTGTAGTTATTTGAATGCAAATTTTTATTTATTTGATTTTATCTATGAATTAGTAAGACTTATGTATGTTAAGGTGATTTAGATTACACGTACTTTGGGATGCATGATATTCCACCTTAACCTTGAAAATGATAGCTAAGATACATGTACTTGATATTGTAGAAAGGTGCCATCGTTATATGGGTTGTATTAATCATATGAAGGAGTAGTATAGTTTTTGTAATATAATATTAGTCTTCTTTATTTGAGTATGAGTAAAGGATGTTCTTTCATCTATTTTATGTGAGAAGATATTACATGCATTAGTAAGGTGATAATAAGGGTATATCTGTGTTTGTTAATGATAAAATATATATTGTGGAATAGAGCTATAAATCATTTTATTTTGAACTTGAATAAAGATGATAATTTCTTAATGATGATAGACTTTTTTATTTATTGCAATCTAAGTATTTACCTGTGGAAATTTATGCATCTTATCCATTGGAATGGTTAGAACATTTTTATTATTGTTATAGCTTCCCTATTATATCTCTGTAGGGATTATTTATAAATTTAATTGTTGCATGCACTCTCTAACTTGAATGACATAGTCATCATATGGTGTATTTAATCTTGAGAAAAATAGGAATGTGTATATTAATTGATTCTAGAAAATATTATTATGTGACGAACTAGATCCCTTAAGAGTTATTATATCTAAGTCAACCTTATGGTTGCAAGACTAGTCACCCCGAACTATGAAGTCTCTGCGTTGTGCATATGTAGGCAAGGCCATCATGAGCCCCTGAGACATTAGGTCGGCCCCTTAGGGCTTTAGGCTTGTCATTTTATGCAATTTATATTTGCTTTGTGTATTTAGCGACTATGCAGAACTAAAGTTTACATTTAGCGTGCAAATTCAGATCTGATAACTAGACAGGATACCAGAGCTGAGACAATATTTTCCACTTTGCAAGAGGATGATCTTAAGACATTTATTCTAAATGTGTACATTTGATTATGAAGCAAATGTATCATTGAAATCTATTTACAATGAATTTTGGATGTTAATCATTTATAATAAGGAAATTTTCTCCTGTAATCATATTATATTTTCATTATTTCTAAATAATTTAGTAAAATATTATTATTAATTGTTAGTTTCCTAAGTGGGTATTACAATAACTTGCTCATATTTGCTCCTTTTTTTAAGTTTTTTTTTTTTTTTTTTTCATTTTGGGCTAGAATTTCGTAGGCTTCATAGTGGTGCAATCATATTTTGGTTTTGGTGTCTGGTATTTTTAGAAATTGCAGATTTTCATCACTATTGCTATGTAGTTCTCATTTTCAAAACTTTCGGGGCTTCGTTTGAGATCATATGGTAACATTTTTTGGTAAAATGTTTTTTAAGAGCATAATTTTATGAGTAATTCTCAAATCTATAATCAATTTGATCTAATTCTGCACTATAGTTTACTGGTGTAATCATGTCTCTAGTTTATGGAAATTAAAATGTGATTATTGTGGGAGAAGAAGGCATACTGATGATGAATGCATACAAAAGCAAATTGATGATTTAAGATTGCAAATTAAGCTTCATCAATTGAGACAATTATGTATTGTCAATGCAATCAATTTTCCAAATTCTTCTAATCCAGCATGTACAGACACATCACCAAAACCTATTGCTACATTTGAGTCCAATGACGCTTCTTTGCAACATGAAGTTTAATGTTTTCCAGATCCACCTCATTAGGACTCTTATCTTGCAGACATATCATTCTTGTTTGTGGAGTCTCACATTTCTGATTTGGAGGACACATTTGAGGGGTTAACTTTCCTCTTTGATGATAGTCATAACACAATTGTTGTCACCTCATATTTGTATTTAGAGTTTAATGATTTTTAGTTTCCACTTGGTTCTGGATTTTAACCTTCATCAGTTAGGCTCGGGACTCCTAATTTGATTATGGCATCTTTCGGTATTTTTATGGAGTAAAAAGTAGACACTTACCTTTTTACCTCCTAGTTTAGCTCCTAGGTACCCGTGATTACATTATACATCTTAAATATTCATCCCGATATAAAATCCCTTGAAACTAATGCAAATTGGTATCAAGGGACCCATTCTTATCCTTACCCTGGACCAAAAGGGTGCCTTGGGACTTGGGTGACTGCGGCCAAGTCCTCCCTAATTGGTGAGGGCAAATTTTAATGTATGTCGGCATAGGACCTTTAAAAGGGTCTCTCTTTGTCGACTCTTTTGGATAATTTCATTATAAGTGTGTTTTTGAATTCATTATGAACCTACATGGATATTGTGAACTTATGATCTTGGAACAAAGAGCATTCAAATCATTCATTGTGTTATTAGAGCAGATTTGTGTTTGTATTGTGTGTGTGTTGTTGCAGATTTGGAATCCTCATCCATCTCCTTATGAGTTGAAGGATCTTCATTCTCCTAAGGGCTTCACCTCCAAGGTGATATCATTGTTATTTGAATCATTCTATCATCATTGATTTTGTTTAGCCTCTGCCCTGCTAGGGCACACATTCTCTATCAAACAATGGTGTTGGGAAGCTTGAATGTTATCCTAGGATTTGACTGAGGCAAGTCCTTAAGCACCATAACCACCAAACCCCATTTCTTCTTGTGTGTAGGTTACAGGTGCAAGATTTGGAAAGGTGAAGACACACGAAGGTTGAGTAAGGGAAAGGGTTTCAGGATCTGAAAGCATTTACAGAATGTTCCTTTGCGGAAGACTTGGGCACCCGCGAAATAGTCCTCCAACTTTCCATCTTCTGGGACACAAGTTCTAATATCTCTCTGATCACTCTTGTGAAATTGGTTTCTACTTATATGTTGTACATCTTTTATAATCAAATCTTTGCAAATCTAGGGTTTTATGCATTAGTTGACCTAGGGTTTAGTAAAGGGTTTGATTAAATCAGATCTTTCCATAGCACTCTTGAGCACAATATTTGTAGCTGAGTCCACCTCCCTTTGGTTGTGATTTGGAACAGTCTTGTCCTTGAATATTATAGTGGAAGAGAGTTTGATCTAGTTTGCATGCTAGTCTTCATCATTCATCTTTTTCACACTTAACATTTTGGTGAACCCGTAGCTATGAGAATTTTCATCTTGTTGATTGTTCAAATCAAATCTTGCATTGAGTTCATTGCATATTCATCAATATCCATTTGAAAATCTTGCATGATCTAGGAAAAGTTGAAAAATTAAGCATTATAGGCTAGAAAAAGGCATAGTTTTACATTGTTTTCATTGCATATGATAGAAAGATTTATATTTCTAATTTTTACATTAGATCTAATCCATATTATAGTATACAACCATTTCTTGGTTTTGTACCTTGCATTTGAAGATCTCATTTTCTAGGGTTTTGTTGAAAAAGTTGCATTTTTCCTAAAACCTAGTCAATTTCAAAAGCTAGGGTTTGTAGTCAAAATCTTATTTCAGATTTTGCTGCCATCATAAACATTTCAATTCAGATCTAACATCAATTTATAGCATATTTTCATTGCTCATTTGAAAATTTTGCATCATTTCATATTATTGGTTTAGAAATTCATATGTTTGTAATTACACATTGTGTATTTCAACATAAGGAATTTGACATCTCTTTAACATTTCTTTGCAAGAAATATTAAAATTGTCTATATTACCTTTTGTGCAGCACTTTTAACATTTTGATCACTCCAATTTTAGTGACACTAGTGTGTTTTTGTTCTTTCCAAAAAGCTTCAAAAACTTGGTTTCCTCAAACTAGTGTTGTGGTGTACAAAAGTCTCTCATATTGGTGGTATTTGATAAATGAATAGATCTGATTGTACGTTGTTGTTCCAAGACATTTTATTACAGAATCTTCATGTCATTTCTCTTTGGTATCTTTGCATTCATAGATTAAAGATCTTGATTTTCATAAATTCATAACCCTCATGGGTGAGCATCCTTCAATATTAGAAAATCTAACTGAATTAATCTCCATGAACACTAATGAGAAAGATGGTTGTGAAAGTTCTTCTTCTACTATAAATCATGATAATGCCTTGGATTTAATATCTAAAGTATATGATGATGATGATTCCATAATTCATCCTATTCTTCCTTTAGTTGAATGTTTAAACCCCTTGGACATCACTAAAGATATAACCATCAACAATTCTCTTAATAACATTGTACCTTCCCTTCATTCCAATGCTCTCCCCTCAAGAGATGAAACATTGGTGGATGAAGAAAGGCCTCTCACATTAAATCCTTTAGGGATGGATGTTGAGCTTAATCAATGTAAAAACAATGTTAATTCAATCATCATTAAAAGACTTATTCCACCCACTAAGGGGATAGTGGATAAGTGCACTAATGTTCCTAAACTCATTGTGGATGGGGTACATAATGTGCCTCCTCACTTCAAACCGGTGATTACAGTTCAAGGTGCTTCAACACCACCTCGACCCCCAGATTACATTCTCAATTTTGCAAAACAAATTACTCAAGGAAATCAAGCGTATAAAAATGTGTCGCAACAACCCTATCACAATGTGGTTGCTTACACATACAATACATGAAATAATAAACAAAGTAAACAATAGTCAAACATTCTGATCACTTTACCAACTTCTCAACCTATGCTTCCTCGACCACCTCATCTTACTCAAAAAGATGGTCAAGATTAGGATCTTGTTGAGCAGCTTCGTGCTACTCCTGCTAAGATCTCTCTTTGGGAGCTCATACAAACATCACCTACATACCACATAATTCTCTAGGAAGCTTTACAAAAGGTGATTGTACCACCCGTTGTTAAGCCTAATGATATAGCAACTCTGTTAGATTGTATGCATGTGACAAAAATGGATATTCTATTTCAACAACATGGATTACCATCAATTGAAGTTCAAAACTAGTATGATCCTCTTCTAATCTTTGTCACAATAAATAAAAAGTTGATAAAATGAGTTATGATTGACAATGGATCGGGTCTTAATGTTTGTGGCATTGATTTTCTACATAAAATAAAGGTCGACACATCTTTAATCAAACCAGATACACTTAACATTTGTGGCTTTGATAATGCTGGTAGACAATCCCTAGGTACCATAACTTTACCCGTAAATATTGGACCCATGACATTATCTACCCTTTTCCATGTTATGCCTAGTGCACTTTCATCTAATATGATCCTCGGTAAACCATGGATTCATACTATGGGGGTAGTTCTGTCTACCCTACATCGATCAATGAAGTTTATTTATGAAAATAAACTTCATACTATCAAATTCGATCTGGAGCCAAAAAGTTGTTTACATATTGAAACACAAAAACAAGTTGATTCATCAATACCTTTTGCCACAAATAATGTTGTGCAATATGTTAAACCATCATTGAATGCATTTTTTGGTGATGATTGGGGTTCATTAGATTTCACTCCTACCTTTATTGGGGAATATAAATTAAATAACCTTGAAATATCAAAAGTTGTGTTGGTATCATCTAAACAATCTGTGGAAACACCTAAAGAACCTAAAGTTTCTTTAGTCAACAATACAGACAACACTCTTCCTTACACTATAGAATATGAGACCTATGAGGCTCCACCATTTTCTAAACAGATGGCATCCCTTTATGGTTGAGGATTTAAAATCCTTTACAAAAATTATGACTATGTAGGCAATGGTTGTGCTGTAAACCAACAAGGATTCATAGTACCTTTACAAGTTGTTGCAATTAACTACTCGGCTGGTCTTGGATACCATTCTTTGAAGCCCACCAAAACTTATTGTCATCCTAAACTTAATGTTAACATAATATCAACAAGTCTGGGACTAACTATGATATATCCTGCGATAATAGACATGGATTGTCTGCTAGGAAATATCCCATTGAACCAGGTAAGTATTTCTCCCTCCTTTAGCCACACTCGATGTAACACCTAGCCCAGTTGCTCTCAAGGGTAGCCTCCTCCTAGATATATATTTTGATAGAGTTGTGTTGTGTTCCCCCGCATTGTGTTAAATGTTGTTTAGGCCTCCTTGGATGACCCTTGATACTCTTGTAAGGTCAAGGATACAAGGAGACCATCTCTGTTGTGATACTTCTATTTGTTTCTCTATTCTTCTATTCTTCTCTCTTATTGTAATTGGTGTGTGTGGTGCCTTGGGGGCATAACGTGGTGGAGGATGTCTTGGGGGCATTCTCCCACGCTGTAAACCTAATTCACTTTTATCTCCTCTCTCATTTTTGTATTTTCATTATTTCATGGCTCTACTAGTCGACGGATGACGATAACAAATAAATATTGATAAGAACCGTGCGTCCCTACAAAAAGAAAGAAAAAAATGGACCCAATCCATATATGAAGATGGGGTTGATATATTACTAACACTTGACTAGTAGAATCATCTCGTGTTGTGATCGTGTATCATGTTGTGAAGATTCTTATAGCAAACCTTTGCAATTTACTCTAATCTACCTCTAGGCACTTTGATATGTTTTATATCTCACCTTGTCGCTACACTCGGTTCTGAGATAACTGAAGTATAACCTAACGGCTATACTCAAATCTGAACCCGTAAGTGTAGCCTTGGTTTGTTTAGGTGGTGTTACCTTATTTCTATGCATGAATATTGTTGATGATTAGAATTTGATACTAACATGTGTGATTGTTGGGAACATTCGATGATTGTTAAGCATGTGTCACTTTAGGGCATGGGCTTTGCAAAAGCTCTTGTTCCCTTGCATGTTTTTACTTTACCTTAAATGTGTTTGATACTGGTGTTTCCCCCAATTTTGAAAATTTTGGTTCATTTCTAGTTTCCCTATATTTTCGAGTCATAGTCCCAAGTCATGTACCATTTTTCTTCTTAGTCAACAATTTCTCTCTTTTTCAAACTTTGGAACCTCACTGTTCTAGTGCCTTATCGGCAAATTTGAACTTTCAAAAACTTGGTTTGTTCCTTTGTTTCGTCAGAAAATCCCCCAATCGGCAAACTTGTCAGAAAACAATGTAATTCATGAAATTTATCAGTAAAAGTCAAGTTCTCGAACCTTTATTTTCCCCGACAAGTCTTCATGTTCTCTCTTTGCCTTGGTCAACCTTTCTTCATTTTCATGAACTTTCATCCTTTGGTTCATCAGTTAGGTTTTTCCCCGATTCATCGATTTCCTGATAAGTCACCTTGTCATGTCGTTTATCGGCTACCTTTGCCCCTTTACTAAGTGAAACCTTTGCTTCTTAAGTTCTATTTTTCTTCGGATTTCTAATTTTTTGATAAATCATGCTAGAAGCCCTTGTATTAGCTATCCATGCCTATTGTGAAGTAAAGCTTTTAGTTCAGGAGTTCTATTTTTCTACAGTTTGCCGATAAGCCGGTAGCTCTTGTTATGCTTTAGGCTTATAGCCTAACTCAATGAAGTTCATGAATACTATATTTTGCCGACAAAAGTAATACTTTTGGTTTACGAATGGATACAAATGCTGATAAAGCATTGGAGGCTTATGGTCGGGCATACAAGAGGTCTGTGAAAGTTACTTTTTGCCGACTAAGCAAAGGCAATGCACAAAATCGTAGTTAGCAAAATAAAAAGTTTGCCGATAAGTAGAGTTTTATGACCGGTTGGGTGGGTGGTTCATAAAAGCTACTTTTCACAGACAGTGCTTAACAAAAATAAGTTTGTCACATGAAGATATTGCCGATAACTGGGTTTTGAAAAAGCACAAATTGTCGATAAGAGAGAAAATGCAATTTTGATAAATTGCTTGGGTAAGAAAAAAAGTAGCATTTATTGCAAAGGGTATTAAATGTCCTAACATTATTCCCATTACCTATAAAACAAGTCTTCTTCAAAATTGTCATTTTCTATTGTTATTCGAAGAAGTGCTCCCAAGAGTTAACTGTAGCTAGTCTAGTCATCCTCTTCCCGTAAAGCATCGCTACCAAGGTAAGTTTCTATTGCCTTCTCTTCAATTTGAAAGGATTGTTGCTAGCTAGCTAAATGTGGGGAGGGTATGCATTTCAAATCCTTCTATTGTTCATGATTAGCAAAACCCTAGTTTTCTCCACCATCCATCATAGCTATTCTTTGCTTAACCTGAGTTTACCCTACTTAACTCTAGTCAAAATTTCTAGTCACTGGTTACTCGGGTTAGTCAAAATGAAGTACACATATAAGGGATTGGACATTTCTTTCGTAATTAGCAATGAATTGTTGGGAGTTAGAGATGCTGACCTAGGGCATGTAAATTTCTGCGAGTTCCAGCTCATGATGAATGCTAACCCCAGGTCCCCTATTTCTAAAAAAACCTTTAACAGTGGATTGGTACACACTGGGGGTTTCCCCCGATGGTGAAATGCTTAGATTTGATAATGGATTGTGTTCATAATTATAATGTAGATGCCAGAGAAATTAGAATGGTGAGCAGCCAAACAATTCTGCAGTTAAATGGCGACTCTATTGATGATAGATTAGGGTTGCCAATCCACAATGAGTATGTTGATATAACTATTATCAATGAGATTGCACCCTCTTGTTTAATGTAGTCCAACAAGACCCTGTGATACAATGGGAATAGCTTCTAGATGTGGGACCTTGCGAAACTTGAAGCTAGACCTCCAGATGAAGGGCTAGTTCCCTCGATTTCATCACCTAAATTAGACTACCTACTATTGTTCTCATAGGAAAAGGGTAGAAAATGTCATAATAAAATCCTAAATTCTAAGGTAAGGTGATGCACCAAATGTTTATGACATGTACTACTACATAACATACACAATAAGTTCAAGAAATGAGCTAGTTTCAATACACAACTCACATCTATTTCATGTTCATGTATCAATATTTCATAGGAAGGCTTTGGTGTTTGCAATATTAGAAGGAAAACTAAAGACTTTCTCACAACTAATGACTGTTTGGCACCATGACACAACCTACAACCTACACAAATCATGCATTTTCTATATAAAGGTGTTAAAAATGAGACATACATTTAAGGATTTGCATGTAAATCACAGAAATATACATCAATCATTCAACTACACACAATAGACAAAGATTGAGAAGGTAAAACATGCTTTCTTTATTGATCAAAGGTACTTACAAAGCTAATGTACAAGTCTATTTTTTTTGTATGTTTTCTCTAAAAACATTGAATTATAATGTTGTTCTTGAGCTTCTAGAGCCTCAAAACATGAAAGAACTATCTAAAACTAATCCTAAGGGTCCTATATGTCATCTCAAACATAGGAGAACATATAAGGACTGATTTTTACCAAGTTACAAAGCCTTAAAAATAGTTAACTTACCTTAGATGCCAAAGAAGAGCCCTAGTTTGATCTGGTCTTCAAGATGTTGCTTGACTCCTTGAAATGCTCCATTGTGGCTTGAAGAGTGGAGGTAGTTGGGATGTGCATCCCTGAAAAGTGGAACTGCTCCTTGGAAAGCTCCAACAACTGCCCATCAATCCCCTAGATGCTTGGATATTGTTCAACTGCCTTGACTCTTTTCCAACCCTACTTGCATGATGATAGGGCATGTGGTCTTGATGTGTTTGATATAACTTGGACTCCTTGAAATGTGTGGCATGAGTTTGGATTGATCTAGGACTTCAAATTGCATTCATATGTTTCCCCTGTCTTTCTTTTGTTGACAGTCCTCATGATGACTATAACACCTTCCTAGTTTATGATTGTCCCCTCAAAGTCTAAGTCAACTTCAACAGTGCTTTGTCCTCCTTTTATAGGTCTTCAAATGAACTTTCTTCTTTTTCTATTGTGCTTAAACTAGTGTAGAAGGTCTTTATATATGTAGGTAGTTGTTTGACAGTGTTATAGCCCATCTGACAGAGTTCTCCATGACATACATAGTCAAGCATGTCTTCAAAATGGTCTTATAGGTTTGGCCAAACTTGTCCCTAAAGTTTATTCAAGATCCCATAATATATGCTCTTCATAACACTGTCACCATTTGGGAGACCTCTGGTTTCATTATGCAAATCTTAAAACTCTCTGACAAAGTCCTTATAGACTACTATCTATTGTTTAGATTGACGGTGGTATTGTGATATTGTTCAGTGCTCTTCAAGACTGCATAGATCAAACAAACACTGCATGCTTCTAGGCTTTAGCAAGGTTTTCAAAACTATCAACAATGATATTTTAGACTGTTGTAAGAAAACTTCTACAACTCTTGTCTCTTCAAACTATCTTTGTACAGGGTTATCATCAGGGTATTTTCTATGTGATGACTGTCCCCATAGACCTCAGTCCTTTGCTCACTTTTGTTCTTCACAGAATATTGTTGTTGCTCCTTTGATAGTCACCCCATTGTGGACAGTCATTTGACTGCCTCTATCTACTGTTACAGTCCTTTGACTACCTTTAACAGCCTCCTTTTACTATTCTTTGCCATGACTATTTTTGTTGTCACTGATGGACTGTTATGCCTTCTCTAATTGTCCCATACATTGTTTCCTCTGCTTCCTCTATAGACTGTCTCTTTGCACGATGTTTGTTGTTAGTTAGCACTTTCTCTTGATTGTTTATTGATCTTATTTTTTATACCTCATGCCTATATGATTGCTCCTTTTTTACTTCATTCATGGACTATTGTCCTTATTCATTGACCCCTGCATTGCATCTCCTTCATGACTCTTTGTTTACTAACAAGGTGGATCTGCTTCCTTTATGCTTTAGGTCCCTACAAACCTTCAAAACAAGATCAAAGGTCATTGTCAAAACTATGCACAATTTATGGAACTGATGTAAAACAATGTAAATTACAAATCAGCTCTCCTTCATTAACCTACTCTAGAAAAATAGTGCAAGTCAATTCTTCTTCTTGTTCTTTTTCACTATTATCTAGGTCTGTACATAGAGTGTATATAGACTTCCTCATCAGTTTTGACTTTTGAGACACTTCCATAACCCTTCTTTGATAGCTTAACATGCAGGTCCTTCAAAGATTATTTGTTGCACTTTGTGACTATCATCTATGGTGTCATGACTGCTCCTTATCTTGAGTTTTCCAACACTGTGTACCCTTTTACAGAGTTGCTTTAGTTTACTATCTTCATAGTCTTGTTTGACTGCTACCATTGTGTGACAGTGAGCCATCTTTTCCTCGAACCTTTTATACTCGTCCTCATGGTGATGGTCTTTTCAAAACCTTACAGGCCTCATTCAAATCTCATCAGACCTCTGTCTATAGTAATGTAATGCCTCATATCTCACATTGTTCATAAATATCTATACTCTTTTGTGATCACTGATCTCTGCTTCTGCTGCCTCACAAAACTTCTGACAAACCATTGCTAAACATTGTACTGCACCCTCTGTCCTCTCATGATTTGAACATGCACCTTCAATGTTGTTACTCAACCATTTTATTCCTCCTCCTTAAGTGCCTTGTTAACACTGTGATTCTCTAGATATTTGTCATCTGTTCTTATCCCTTTATATTCTGCCACTGCTTCTTTTGACAAGTCTGCTACTCCTTCTCAGCAATCCCTTGATCTTTGTCTTTGTATACCCTTTTGTTATCTCAGACCTGTAGATTGTTGCCAGTCCTTTAGGGTTTCACAAACATATCTACCTTTCAACAATTATGCACTGTTGACTACACTGTAAAACTCATTGCTACTTCTGATTTTACAAGGTATTCCACTATATATCTTTGCCAAGCATGCATCTTTGTCCCTATCTTCAACCTCATGCAGACCTTTGCATTCTTGTTTGCTTTGAGTTGTTCTTCCATGAAATACAAAGGCTCTTTATCTTGATTTGAGAACTTCTTCACCCTAGTCCTTTTGTCATTGTCATTATTCATTGTTCTCCCTCTTTGAAATGTGCCATGCACAAGAAAACACTACCTCCATGAGTTTTTTCCTACAACCAAAACCTAAAAACCATAGAGGAGATGTGACAAAGCAAAATATGAGACTCACACAAAGAAAAAACCTAACCCTTAAACAAAGCCTCAACCATAACTCAAGGCATTTCTATCTCATGAAGGCATTTGAAAAAGTATTCCCTCCCTTTGAATGTACGGGAAGTTTGACAAGTTTAAAGTAATTTTTTGTAGATGTTTAAGGTTTTCAATAACCTTTTGGATGTGGGAAACCATTTCTCATGAAAGAATATCAATATGAAAACCTTTTGAATACTTCCAAAACCATACATAGTGTGAAAAATCTCCTTCCTTACAAACTACGTGATAGGACAAAATGCATTAAAACATGATCCATAATTGTATACAAAAAAACCTTGTAGAACTAGACTTGTGAGCTTTCACCAAGGCATTGAACTAAGAAACCATTATAAGACACCCATGCTGGCTATTTGGGCTAAGAAGGCACAAATTGGCAACATTTTTTGGGAACTTCTATGGGATGCTTGCTTGCTGAGCATCAAAGACCAATAGCCTTGGGTATCCATTGGGCTATAGATTCAAAATGACTTGAAACAAACTGATATCAGACCTGAGGTACAGCTGGTAGTACCCTTCAAACAACAAGACACAAACTAAAACACACTCAAAACTACCTAAAACAAGACTGCAAATGTGCATCAACACTTGGAGGAAATGAAACTACAATAATAACCTATACTAACCTAAACTAATTGAGAAAAGGATTGCCTAAACAAAACCATTAACTGGTTCATGAAAGTAGCTGCCCTTTCTTAGTATTTTGGGATGCTTCTCATGCTTGTGATTAAACAAAAAGAGATGGAGAAAGATGTAATAAATCTTTGACTGCTACAACACCCGACCAAAGCTGAAAATAACATCACTTACCCAACCATTTTGATTGGAGAACCAGCTACCTTCAAGTGGATAAATGAACTGGTTGTGTTTATCTTGATGAATTCCTTGACATTATAGATCGATCATGACATGTGGTGTCTCCCCCTTGTTGGCCCCCAACCAAGCTAGGTGCCTAATTGGGCATCCTCTTGAAACGACAAAGTCCAAACTGCCCTTGCTGACCTTTGGCTGTGTCATTTCCAACTGCTTAGGGAGTCATAGATTGATTGTGATAGTCATAGATTGTCTGTGATAACAGTCATATTGGTAGGAATAGTCCTAGAGGTTGTCAAAGGCCTCTAAGAGAAACAGTGTCAAGACTTGATGAAGAAGAGTGTGTTGGTTGTTAAGGTATGCTCAGTCTTGTAGACATCAAAACATTTCTAAAGATGAAGATGTAGTCATTCTACCAAGAGTTGGTGAGGTCATAGGATATGATGGAGGTTAATTGTCATTGATGTCAAAAAGGTGTTGAGTAGATTATCATTGATATCAAGGAGGGTTTTCATGCTTCTACACCAGTCATTATTGATGTGATATACAAGGGTCTTCATGGTGTTCAGAGTTTACAAGAGTTGTGTGCATGCTCATGGTGTTGTTGCTCATCAGTTGTTTATTTGATGTTCTTGAGTTGTTATGCAAGTTTCATCAGAACATGTTTTTTGTTTGTTTGTATTCTTGTGTTGTTCATTTGAGGGTTGATATGGTTGTCTTGTAGATGTGATAATTGTGGCAAACAGGTTATGGAGTTTATCATCTTGCTTACATGTGTTGAAGTGTTGGATCACATAGCTCATGGCTCAAAGAGGTTTACCCCATCAAGGATGTCTTGAATTTGATGATCAAGTATAGAATGAGTGTTGATGCAAGGTGATCTCACATGAGTTGAGATGTTGAGTTGATGCAAGGTGATCACAAGGTGTTGGGTTGATGGTGATCAAAGGTCCTAGTTCATGATTCATTCAAGAAGGAGGAGTAGCTGGTCATAAGGACTTTATGTTTCAATATTGTGTAGGAGGTGATTCAGTGTTTAAATATCAACTTTTCTGTCATATTTTTTTTATGCCACAACAAGATTAGTTGAGTTAAGGCAGGTTGAATTGATCTCAGTCTCAGATGGAGTTGTTCTTATTGTTGCCATAATTGCTTCTTGTCTTAACTATGCCTTATGCTTCATGTCATAGTTTTCATTGCCCCTAACACCTAAGTGTGCCTTATGCTCTAAACCAAAAATTGAACTGTATGCTTACATTCTAAGGTTATAAGTGTCCTTGTGTGATTCTCTGTACCTTGTTCATACTTGAAATCTGGTCATATAAAACCTTCATGTTTCTTTAAAGTTTGGAGTGTCATCATGTTCATGAATCCTAAGGTGAAGTGGATATTTAGTCTCCATGTTATAAAGCACTTTAGTTGTAATTTTCTGTTCATTTTACAGTCTTTGAACATGACTGTAATCTTGTCTTTAATATGTCCTTCACTACCTAGGGTTTCTGTGTATGAAGGTCTTTTATAAACCCTAAAAAATTATGTCTTTATAACCTAAAAGTCTTTGGAGGCCGTCATTTACCTTTGTTTACTTTTTGATTTATTTTGAAGTTGACCCTCTATATTAGTTCATAGTCACTTAGGTGACTTGTTAAAGGGTGGCTTATGATGTTATGCAACCGGCCCTTTCTTCTTTTGTTATTGGTTCTACAGATCACCTTTTATATGCGTTGGTACCAACTTAATGATCAAAGGCTCTTATTTAAATGCACTATGGGCGTGTGAATGTGATCTGTGGATGTAGTTTAAACTTAGCTTCCATTTCCCAAGTTCCTCCTTTGATGTGCATAGGAATGTCACAAATGTGTTAACGGCAGTGAATGTGCTTTTTAAAGCCTATTACTAGACATTTTTAAGGCAAATTTGTTTGAGTTTTTTAAGGAAATTTTTATGAAAGTTTTTTCTAATTTTAAAACACAAAGTGGGCCCTCTTTCTCTCTCTCTCTCTCATACAGTTTGAAGATAATAAAAAGGAAGGATATTTTTTTCAGAATATAAAGAGTTTCTTTTAAAGGGAAATATTAATAAAAGAAGATGATATAGAGATATTATTCTCATCGGGGCAAATTGATTAAAAATTGATTGAAGATTTTTTGTGATGTGATGGAAGTTTTTTTTTTATATAGAGAAAATAAGAAATGAAGAATGGATTTGAAGATCAAAGACATGAAAGCAATTTTTCTGAAGATAAATACAAAGAAGAGATATATATGTTTTTATTTTTTGCGGGAGAAGATGAATATGTAGAGAAAATAAATGTCAAGGGTCATTCTTTTTAATTTTTGCAGATGCAAGATTTTATTGAGAACAAAATGGAACATTGAAGATATTATTTGTGAGTAGATGAAAAAGATTTATTTTTGTGAAGGTGAAAATAAAATAGAGAAGAAGAAGAATGTGAGAGGAATATGAAAGGACATTCAATTTTGATATAATGGTATTGCAGGTACATTGATGGATGATATTGGGTGCAAAAAGTTGAAAAGTTTACACAACACTGATTCACCCCTCCCCCTCTTAGTGTTGTCTTGTACTCCAACAAGATATATCCTTAGTAGGATTTTGAATAACATATAAGGTGTCTTAAGGTTTAAAGGTTTCTTTGTGTTGTCAAGAGGAATCAGTGTCAAAGATGATTTGAGAAGAAGTATACAGTGGGAACTTCTTAGTTAATTTGCTAGGAAGGTGAAAATAATCTAAGCATTCTTCAAGTGGTCAATTTACTTCCATGGGTAACCTTGTCTATTACACCACTTTACCTTCCAGTTTGGCAGTAATGACAAGAACAACAATCAACGAGAAGGTTTTCTAGCATGAGCAAACTGAGTGGTATGTAGGGGCAGGGGTAAAACTCAATTGTCCCTATATAATGAGCAAAAACCCATGTGACAATTTAGGAAAAACAAGAGGAGACTGTTGAGGACAGTCCTATTGACTTATTTAGAACAGTCCTATGCAAGTTAAGGAGCAGACCTACACAAGTAAAAAGGAATAGAGTGTCATACAAAGAAGGTTTGATGCAAATCATGACAAAGAATAAACACTATTTCAATGAGAAGAGATAGGAAGAATAGTCACTAAAACTCAGTTTGAAGACACCTATAAGATTTTTTAAGCCCAATGAACACCCTACAAGGGTACTTATGCAACAAGGAGTGTTTTTGAAGCAATACAGGACAAAAATGAGCAGTTTGAAGACTCCAAATGAGGCAAAACTCTTTCTAGACACCCACAAGAGTTATAATGACATCAAACACATCAAAATCACATGCCCTATCATCATGCAAGGTGGGTTTGAAGATGTAATGGATAGTATGAGCAGTTGTGACAGCACTACAAGCAGTTTGACCACTTTGCAAGCATCTAGGAGAAGCAAAGCAGTTGTTGGAGAGTTTCAAGGAGTAGTTCCACTTTCTAAGGTTGAAAAAACCAACTAACCTCCACTCTTCAAGCCACAATGGAGCATTTCAAGGAGTTTGAAGGAGTCAAGCAACATCTTGAAGACCAAATCAAACTAGGACTCTTCCTGGGCATCTAAAGTAAGCTACTTGTAAGGCTTTGTAACTTGGTCAAAATCAGTTCCTATATGCTCTCCTATGCTTGGGGTGAGATATAGGACCCTTAGGCTTAGTTTCTAGGAGTACTTTTCATGTTTTGAGGCTCTAGAAGCTCAAGAACAATAATGTAATTTGAAATTTTTGGAGAAAACATACAAAAAACTAGACTTGTACATCAGTTTTGTAAGTACCTTTGATCAATAAAGAAAGCATTTTGGCCTTCTCAATCTTTTTCTATTGTGTGTAGTTGAATGATTGATGTATATTTCTATGATTTACATGCAAATCCTCATATGCATGTCTCATTTTTAACACCTTTATATAGAAAATGCATGATTTATGTAGGTTGTAGGTTGTCATGTCATGGTGCCAAACAATAATTAGTTGTGAGAAAGTCTTCAATTTTCCTTCTAATATTGGAAACACTAAAGCCTTCCTATGAAATATTGATACATGAACATGAAACAAATGTGAGTGTGTCTTGAAACTAGCTAATTTATTGAACTCATTGTGTATCTTAAGCAGTAGTACATGTCACAAACATTTGGTGCATCACCTATCCAAGTTTTAGTTTTACATTTCCATACTATTCCTCATCCTTTTTCCCAGCAAGTGCAGTAGATTAGAGTATTTTAGGTGAGAAAACCAAGGGAACCAGCCCTCTCTAGAGGTTCTTTTCTATCATTGACTCAAAAACCTAGAAAAGTCCCCATGTTTCACTAGTAAGCTAATTTGCACAACTTGGCAAGGGTGCATTATTCAGTAATAACAGACTTATCATTCTAAATGCATGGCTCTAGACTTGTTCAATGGAAACAGTCTTTATTCTTCATGACAGACATTATCTTTCAATAATGCTCTAGTTTGGAGACTTAACAGTCTCGAGGTAAAGAATGAAAGAGAATATCAATCATTTTTGGAAACTCATCCTTATCGTTATCAAATGGTTATAATAGTTGTTTGCTATCCTCAACCTTATCGGCTTTGAGGGGCATGAGTCTACTACAACAATGCTCTTAAACATTCGGCCACAAGGCCTCAACAGTTATACAACATTAAATGCTATCGTAAGAGATAAACACAGACCAATGTGTGGTTATCAACAGTGGTAATCTATATATACATTCGCATAGCTTAAGACCACACAACAGTTTGTTACAGTCATACTTGTAGCCAAGTTATGACCTGGTAGTATGAGTTGGTTGTTATTGTTATCTGCTCCTTCTTGCGAGCTCTCTATCCTCTAGCTTGCTACTTCTATAGCCTACTTTTTTCGCCTGCCCCC
Organism: Cunninghamia lanceolata; assembly: GCA_027924645.1. Classification (NCBI taxonomy): domain Eukaryota; kingdom Viridiplantae; phylum Streptophyta; class Pinopsida; order Cupressales; family Cupressaceae; genus Cunninghamia; species Cunninghamia lanceolata. Next base: position 24,158,645 of record BSBN01001272.1, read on the forward strand.
TCTAAGCAATGATAATAATGATAATAACAATGACAATCATCCCTTACTTCTCATGCTTCCCAAGCTCAAAACACAAAACCATCACCTTCGAAATGAAGGTTGGTAAAATAGTTATTATAATTTCATACCACCTCGTGGGTATATTGTCTCCACTACTATCATACCTCCCATTCTAGATTATCCTGCAAGGTGTTAGGCTTATGATAAGCTCAAACATAACTTCCACTCACTCCACTCATCATGGATCATGGGTACTGTTTGCAACAAGAGCATAAAAAATTAATATACCATGGTGCTTGACTCCACTACAAGTGGATAAATAGTTATATCACACATAATGTCATTTACATCTAAATGATATTATAAGATTATTAAAATAATCCAAGATATCACCAAATTACATTACCAACGTTAGGGTGGTAGCATTGATATCTGAACATGGGATCGACTCTTACTCCCCCACTTCACTATATTAGACTATAGTTAAAATAATTAAACGATATTCACAAAATTTAATATAGAAATAAATAAGTAAACAAAGGAAAACTATGACATCCAACCAAGGTTACTATCGACTATATGAATGTTCTAAGAACATTATTTAGTCGAATCGACATAGATGACATCGAGAGATCTTAAATCGACTTGCCGACAAAAGTTGAATTAAAATTGACTTAACAAGGAAAATGACTTATACTCACCCTATCTTGCATGGGTTCACGAAAGATCAACTTCGATACTTAGATGGAAATATGACCTTTTCCCAACATCTATTTCCTTCTCCCATGTGATACTCTCCTTCCATCCTTGAAGGAAGATTATTTTCCTGGTTACACTCACAACTATATAACCATGATCAGTGTATCATCATTTGATTCATAAAACATTATGATAAAATAATCTTAACAACATGTAATCTCATGTCTAATCTAAACATCAATCCATATCCATATAATCAATGATTCTACTTGATATTTTCCACAAACATCAAATCATTAATCTAAGATTAATTATCATGTTTACCACATAAAAGTAAGATTAGGATTAATCAAAACTTGGGGATGTAACATATCTCCTCCCATAAGAATCATTGTCCTCGATGATTCAATGTCTCCAAAGATCAAATCAAAATAAAGAAAAAGTGTTTACTCATCATAGTAAAAAGTTTTAAAAGAGATGGGGAAATCTTTGATAAATGTCCTCATAATTCTTCCAAGTAGCATTTTCTTCTGCATACTGGTCCCACTAGACCTTGCATTGAGTTATCTCTTTATTACGTAAGTGTAGCTTACATGTTTCGAGCACCTTGATGGGCTCGATCACTACCTGTTACATCCCCAACTTATGATTTACCTTAGTCTTGCTTTTGTTAGGTAATCGGGGTGATTAATGATAGTTTAATGATTAGATGTTTGTGGAAAATATCAGATTTAATCATTGATTATGTGAATATTGACTAATGTTTGACATGAGATTACATGTTGATATAATTATTTAATTACTATGATTTGTGAATCAGATGATGATACACTAATCATAGTTTTATGATGGTGAGTGTGATCAGGAAAAGAATCTTCCTTTGAAGATAGAAGGAGAGTATCATCTAGGAGGAAGAGATAGATGTTGGGAAAAGGTTACAATTGTCATCTACGTATCGAATCTAGTCCTTAAGAATCCTTACAAGTTAGAGTGAGTAACGTCTTTCGTTGTTAGTCATTTTGTTTTCTGTGTCGGTATGACAATTTGATCTTTCTTGATGTCATCTACGTAGATGTGACAAAATTATGTTCTCTGAATGACCGTTTGACTCGTTTGACAATCTTGTTCAGTTGTCGAGAACTCCCTTGATTCCTTATCCATTTCCGTATTAAGATTTGTGATTATTATATCTTTTTATATTTTACTTACGGTTATCATGGTAAATAAGGGGGAGTGGTACTCAACCCCAAAATTGTATTTTAATGATGTGCCATCCTTTTAATGATGTTAACTTTTGATAACATTTTGGTTTATTTGGTAACCCTTAATTTCATGTAAGGGAAATTATGTGTTATAATTGTTTTAACCTCCTTAGAGGTCGAGCACCTTGGTATTAATATTATATATTTATCCATGTTTATCTATTGGCACTCGGCCAGCCACCACCCATGGGGAGTGGGGAGAGAGAGTTGAGGCTGAGTAATAGCCATACTCAATCCCATTTAGCGGACCCCTCTCTATGATGGACTGAGTGCATCCTTTGGATCCCGCAAGGTGGCAGACTCATTGGACATGCAAACAGAATTATGAATGCATATAAAAGGTATCAGTGATACCAATCTAAGCAAGCTTTTTTTTTAGTATGTTTTTGGTGTGTCAAAAGAAAGAAAGTTCCATATTTTTGAGAGCGTAAGGTGAAGCACTACTACAACAGTAGCGTGGGGAGCAAGTGAGCTCAACCACTATGTATACTTAAAAGCTATTGGACAGCAACCATACACGACTGTGTTTATCCATTTAGGTATGAATCCTTGTGGAATATCAAATTAAATTCAATAGTGTATTTAGATATATCTCTATTATCAAAAATTATGTCGACTGTGTCGACTCATAACTGTTATAAGTTATTGGTAATGGCCTTTGAGGCCGTATCTGATTATAATGTTTATTACTATGACAGTAGTTGTGGTTTTAAACTATTATTAATGGCTTTTTAGGCTGCAAGTATCTTATTTATGTTATCATATGCAACCATTGTTATATGGTGTTACTCGGCCAACTTTGAGGCTATAGCCCATGCATGTTGTGCATGCAAGAATTATCGTATGTCATTTGGCAAGAATATAAACTATCTTTTATACCTTCGAAGGTTCCCTATTAATGTTTCATGATGACTGTGTTAGATCCCGAGAAGGCGGTATCGACACATATTAACTGTGTTATCATACCATGAAATTGTGAATGGAAATGGTCGAGGGCCGTATATGAATAATGATAATCCTAGTAACAGTTGTAAATCTTTTTATGTGCCGAATGCACTAAATATATATTAAACTCAAGGTCAACAAATGATAGTTCTCGACTGGTTATAATGGATGTTATGATAATCTTGATGCATGCTATGCATGTAAACGGTATAATGACTCCTTGTTGAAGGAGGGTTTGTTATAAGGTAAACTGTACTGTTATCTTGGAAGCAATAAATGCATGCCATTTTCTTTTTGGAGAAGTTATTTTTCCTTAACACTTATCATTTTATAAGAGCAAACACTATGCCTATATGAACTCTTGTATTTAAATGTAAACAAATGCCATCTTTTTGTGAATGACAATACTTCATAAACCAAGTATAAGGTATCGGGAACTCATGTAGAGTCCTTGAGATAGAATATTTTTTATAGGATCGACCTATTGGACCATTGAAAGTACCCTTCTAGATGATATAAATTGAGAGTAAACCTTGGGATAAGGCAAAAAATGTAATCATCAATCGGGTAAGATCATGAGTTGAAAACATAATTGAACTATGCCATTATGAATGTATGGGAATAGAGTGATGTGGAGTCACAGGGTCCCTGTTGCAAAAGAAATGAGACATAATTGAGTGTGCTCCCAAGATAGGAGTCGAATGTCTAAGGAATGGACTAAGATAGTATTGAAATTATTTATCCAAGACCGAGAAAGGTCGAATTATGTTTATTGTAGAATGAGACAGCTTCTAAGTTGAGTCGAGGTGGTGGACATACAACAACATTCATTGTGAAACATATATGTATGTAAATCTTTTCCCAAAGTAATGCATCCGTCTCTACATGCATTGTTGGTCCACTATGCTCCAGATGGCATAATGTCTACAACAAGGTCATGCATAGTTAGAGTGGATCTATAGTTGTGTGACCGTGAGACATTATGAAGGACACAACACCGGATACTCAGATGGTAAACCTAATGGTTCCTTATATCTATACCTTTCATGAAGGGTAGGGTTGCTTCCAGGTAGGAAGTTGTGCGGGGCCAGTTTGTGGTTAGAGGGAAAGCACTTGGATGATTCTCTTCTTCCCAAGCAGAAGACAAGCCGAGGATTATGAAAACAGATGTCAAAGTTCCAGGTGCAGTGCTTTTCTTTATATGACTTGTTAGTCAGTTATTATGTATATTTCTATATTTGATGCTTTGAGCATAGCTTTGTACATGTATAGTGATGATCATTCACTAATGAGTTATCCTTGTATATTGTAAATCTAAGTTTTGTTATGTTCTGGAACAGAATAACATACTTAATTATCATGATGATATTAATTCATTATTGCTTAACTGTGATTATATTAATCATGATGTATTCTTACTCTTAGTTAAGATGGTTAATTATGGTTATTTTTGGGTAATGTGTGATGGCATGTTACATATGGTATTAGAGCTACCGGGTTCAATATATGGACCTATGAGCTTACTACATAATTATTATCTTTATCCAACATTAACAGTTGCTAATGTTTGGATGTTCTTATGCCAGAATGGTAAGAATAAGAATGACACCTAGAAAGAAGGTAATGGGAAATTAAGGTAATGGGAAATTACCTACATTACCTTAAGGCCTTGAGGGAGTGAGCCTCAAGAATGAAACGCCTTGAACTGGTTGCTTGGTAGTTGCATGGTTGGCTAATGATGAAACCTTCATTGATGATGTTAAACATATCAAGCAAGAGTTGAGGAAAGCAATTAGAATTACTGCTCCTAACTTTGAAAATGAATTAGCAGAACCCTCTGCACCTAAGGAACCAATCATGGAAAGTAATCCTAAGGATCCTAATGTTAATAAGGAGGTTGTGGATGAGTACCTGTGAGTATGTCCACCTCCTAAAACTGATTTGATAAATCTCAAGGATGAGAAATGAATATGGGAAGGTACCCCAATCTGATAATGACTTGCAATAGCAATATGTAAACAAAATTGTGTAATTTTGGATAGATTATATGTAATCTGATGAAAACTATAATGCATTTGAAAATTTTGGAAAATCTTTCATTTCTTGTTAAAGATTACATGAATGGGAATAGATTGATATTATGAATGAATTCATTGGTATGACAAACTAATCGAATGATTAATCTGCAAACTTCAGGCGAAGTAGATTGCAGCAAGGTTCAGATAAGAACCAGGATGGGAGATAGCCAGGATGAAGGGCAACCATCAGGCCACTCTGAATCTAAACTCGACCAGATCCTCGCTATGCTTCAAGAGACGAGAGCGAGAGTTGGGACTCTCGAGCAGGAGGTCAGGGGTCGGCATGGACCCAGGTGAGAAGCCTATTATGGGGGTGATGACGAGGCACATCATAACGACACCACCCAAAGTGAGCATGGAGAGAATAACTTTGAGGCCAAACAAGAAGAGGATAGAAGAAGCCACTTGGCTTTGGAATTATCCCAGGACATGAAAAAGGTTATGTCTCCCAAGTTCGATGGGTCTGTAAGCAGAAATTTTGTGGAGGCATGGCTTATGGAAATGGAAAAGTATTTCAAAATAAGAAATTATACTAAGATCACTAAAGTGGTATGGGGAGCATACCAGTTGGCAGGTGAAGCATCCACATGGTGGATGAACAAAAAGATGGAGTTAGGGTTGAGGTCTACAAGTCTAACCTGGGACAGGTTCGTGGAACTTTTTAGGCAAATATGGTTGCCTTGGTTGTTCTATGATCAAAAGCTTATAGATTTCCAGAATCTGAGACAGGGAGATCGAACTGTGAACGAGTATTGGGAAAATTTCACTCACCTACTTAAGTATGTGCCACAATACAACAAGATGAGAGATTTCGCATCTAAAAGTTTATAATGGGATTGAACGCCCAGATTAGGGGTGAGGTTGACGTGCATGGTCCCACTTCAATGGACCAGGTCTATGAGAAGGCCATCAAACAAGAACAAAAATTGAAATCTATGTCTGCTTATAGGGAAAGGAACCATAAAAGGTATAATTGGTCCCAATCCTCCCAATCTTCTAAGAAAAAAGGGAAAAAGTAGGACTTTACTAAGAAAAATGATAAAGGGGCCAAGACTAAGCAAACTGAATCCAAGGGGGAGAAGAAGGGTAATAACCATTCCAAGAAAAATGGAGATGATTTTGGGAAACCTTAGGAGAGGTGAGGACCCATGGGAGGGTGCTATACTTGTGGTGGAGATCATTATGCCAACCAGTGTCCTAACAAGACATAGGGAGCACAGCCATTAGGAAACCCTCTGCCCTCTTAGTAGGCGGCATTCCAACAATGCATACATGCAGCCTTGGACAATAGGTAGGCCGAATACCGAATTACTCCAATTGAAACTACATGTTATTTATCTGGTCTTCCAATTTCAGTTTTGATAGATACTGGTGCTACCAAATGTTTTGTTTCTCCAAAAAATTTAAGCAAAATTTCTAGAAAGGCTAGATACATGGCAAATACTTGGTCAATTCAATATGCAAATCAGACCAAGGCTCAGGTAGAGCAGTGCTTGTTTGAGGCTAAGGTTGAACTTCCAAGTTTCTCCATCGAAGTGAACCTTCATGAAGCCCCACTAGGCTCATACGATGTTATCCTTGAGATAAATTAGTTATGGAGACATCGAGTCAAAGTGGACTGTTATGCCAAAACAATAGAATGTCTAGATGACTTAGGAAGCAAAGTCTTTCTACAAGGGAACCCTAGGGAAGTCAAACTAAGACAAATTTCTTCCCTACAAATGAAAAGAGCTCAAATAAAAGGATGCCAACTTTTTGTTGTCAAAATGGAAAAACTAAACGGTTTTGAGGAAACCAATTTCCAAGATGATTTAATGTTTTATGAATCTCAAAAATTTAATGGAGTTGGGAAGAGAGAGTTCATAGATTAGAAGAGATCATATATGGATAGGTACCCCTTTCTTAGAGATCTTGAGGATGTATTTTCGGATGAGCTACCGGGATTACCTCCTAAAAGAGCTTTTGATTTCTCTATAGATATAATTCCAGGATTGGAACCTATATATAAAGCTCCATACAGAATGACTACTACGGAATTAATGGAGCTAAAGGCTCAATTGCAAGAATTACTAGATAAAGGGATGATAAGACCCAGTGTGTCACCCTAGGGAGCACCAGTCATATTTGTGAAAAAGAAAGATGGTGCTTTGCAGTTATGCATAGATTACCGCATGTTAAATAAGGCAACAATTAAGAATAAATACCCATTTCCCCGCATTGATGATATTTTTGATCAAATGAGGGGATCAACTATGTTTTCCAGGATTGATCTTCGGTTTGGATACCATCACATGAGGTTAAAGGATTAGGACATCCACAAAACAACTTTTAGAACAAGGTATGGACACTACGAGATTATTGTCCCACCTTTTAGATTAACGAACGCACCTACAACGTTTATGAACCTAATGATTAGTGTGTTCAGGGTCTGTTTGGACAAGTTTGTCCTAGTTTTTCTTGATGACATCCTAATCTACTCTAAGAATGAAGAAGAACACCTTCAGCATTTAAGGATTGCTCTCCAGAGGTTGAGAGAGCATAAACTGTATGGCAAGCTCTCTAAATGTACCTTCTTTCAAAAGGAATTGCATTATTTGGGCCACATAATTTCAGCTAAGGGAATAGATGTGGACCCAGCTAAAATTAAAGCCATTTTGGAATAGCCGGTACCAAGGAATGTACATGAGATTTGAAGTTTCATGGGTCTTGCAGGATAGTACAGGAAATTTGTGAAGAACTTTTCAAAAATTACTTATCCTATAACTTCTTTGTAGAGGAAAGGCAAGAGGTTTGAGTGGTTAGATATGTTCCAGGAGGCATTTGACCAACTAAAGGAAAAATTGACTTCATCACCAATCTTAAAAGTACCTGATCTAGAAGGTCAATTTATAGTCATTACCAATGCCTCAGGGGAAGGCTTAGGTGGTGTACTAGTCCAGGATGGACAAGTCATTGCATATGAATCCCAGAAATTAAAAACTTATGAACAAAACTATGCCCCTCATGATTTGGAGCAGGTAGCAGTCATTCATGCATTGCAAATGTGGAGACACTACTTGCTCGGAAAACCCTTTGAGCTAAAAACAGACCACCAAGGGTTCAAATGTCTATTTACTCAACCACATCTAAATGCTCACTAAAGAAGATGGTTGGAGTTCATCTCGGATTATGATTTCAAGATTAAATATATTCAAGGAAAGGAAAATTGGGTGGCAAATGCCTTGAGTAGGAGAAGACATATCTCCTCAATGATCTCCATACATTCTAATTTTAAGAATCGGATTTTACAAAAGTTTAAGGGAGATGAGTTTTACGAGCAAGTAAAATAGGCCCTTTTGGAAAACCCCCAGAATCCAAAATATGATGGATTTTACCTTGAACCAGATGGGTTATTAAGGTATAAAGGAAGGATGTATATACCCAACTCTATGGAGTTAAGGAATATGGTGTGGAAGGAGGTTCATTCTGCACCTTATTCAGGACACCCTAGAGTAACAAAGTTACTTGCTGATGTGAAACCGTTATATTTCTGCAAAGGAATGAAGAGGGATGTTGCAAGTTTTGTAGCTATGTATATAGAATGCTAGAGGGTGAAGGCAGAACACCATCACCTAGCAAGACTTTTATACCCTCATGAAATTCCAGAATGGAAATGGCAAATCATAAGCATGGACTTTGTGCAAGGACTTCCTATGTCAAGGAACAAGCACAATGCTATTTTGGTTGTGGTGGATAGACTCACCAAAGATGCACATTTTATACCTGGGAACTTGACGGATGGGGCACCCGTCATAGCCTGCAAATTTGTTCAAGAGATTTTTAGATTGCATGGTATTCCTGAGAAAATTATCTCATATCGGGATGCTCGAATGACATCAAGGTTTTGGCAAACCTTGTTTTCTTCACTTGGAACCCAGTTGAATATAAGTTTTGTTTATCATCTTGAGACGGATGGTCAAACTGAAAGGGTAAACCAAGTACTGGAGGATTTATTGGGGATGTATTGCATGGACCAGCAATACAAATGGGAAGATTATCTTCTTTTGGTGGAATTCGCCTATAATAATTCCTATCATTTTTCTATTAAGATGGCTCCATTTGAAGCATTGTATGGCAGAAGGTGTTGAACCCCTATAAGCTGGGATAAGATAGAAGATAGGGTTAGCCTTGGACCAGAAATGTTATCAGAAATGGAAAAGCAAGTCCGTCTGGTTAAGAAACAGCTAGCAGAAGCCAATGATAGGCAGAAAAGTTATGCGGATGCTAAACGCATCAAAAGGCATTTCTCAGTGGGAGAAAAAGTCCTTCTAAGGGTAAAACCACAAAAGAGCTTCATTAAGTTTGGGAAGGCATCCAAACTGGCTTCTAGATACGTACGACTCTTTGAAGTTCTCGAAGAGGTCAACCCAGTCGCATACAGAATTGCTTTACCGCCAGCTCTTGCCATGATGCATAATGTTTTCCATGTTTCTTATTGGAAAACATTTAATGCAGGAGATAATCATATCTAGGTATTTTTGATTGGAATGCTATACAGGTGAAGGACCCAAGGGTGGTAGTGATCGAGCCCATCAAGGTGCTCAAAACACATAAGCTATGCTTACGTAACAAAGAGATAACTCAATGCAAGGTCCAGTGGGACCAATATGCAGAGGAAAATACCACCTAGGAAAACTACGAGGATATTCGTGCGATACTTCCCCATCTCTTTTGAAAAACTTTTTACTATGCTCATACAATATTTTTCTTATTATGTTGATTGATTCTGAAGACATTTAATAATCGGGGATGATGTTCTTATGGGGGAGATATGTTACATCCCCAACTTATGATTTAGCTTAATCTTGCTTTTGTGTGGTAATCAGGGTGATTAATCATCGTTTAATGATTAGATATTTGTGGAAAATATTAGAATTAATCATTGATTATGTGAATACTGACTAATGTTAGTTAGACATGAGATTACATGTTGATATAATTATTTAATTACTATGATTTTCAAATCAGATGATGATACACTAATCATGGTTTTATGATGGTGAGTGTGATCAGGAAAAGAATATTCCTTCGAAGACGGAAGGAGAGTATCATCTGAGAGGAAGAGACAGATGTTGGGAAAATATTAGAATTGTCATCTAAGTATCTAATCTAGTCCTTAAAAATCCTTGCAAGTTAGAGTGAGTAACGTCTTTCCTTGTTAGTCATTTTCTTTTCTATGTCGGTATGACAATTTGATCTTTCTCGACGTCATCTACGTTGATGTGACAAAATGATGTTATCTTGACCATTTGAGTCGTTTGACAATCTCGTCCAGTTGTGGAGAACTCCCTTGATTCCTTATCCATTTCTGTATTAAGATTTTTGATTATTATATCTTTTAATATTTTACTTACGGTTATCATGGCAAAGAAGGGGGAGTGGTACTCGACCCCGAAATCATATTTTAATGATGTGCCATCCTTTTAATGATGTTAACTTTTGATAACATCTTGGTTTATTTGGTAATCCTTAATTTCATGTAAGGGAAATTATATGTGTTATAATTGTTTTAACCTCCTTAGAGGTCGAGCACCTTGGTATTCATATTATATATTTATCCATGTTTATCTGTTGGCACTCGGCTAGCCACCACCCACAAGGAGTGGGGAGAGAAAGTGGACGCTGAGTGATAGCCATACTCGAGCCCATTTCGCTGACACCTCTCCATGATGGGCTGAGTGGATCCATTGGATCCCGCGAGGTGGCGGACTCATTGGACATGCAAACAAAATTGTGAATGCATGCAAAAGGTATTGGTGATACCAATCTGAGCAAGCTTTTCTTTAGTATGTTTTTTGTGTGTCGAAAGAAAGAAAGTTCCATTTTTTGAGAGCCGAAGGTGAAGCACTGCTACAACAATAGCGTGGGGAGCAAGTGATCTCAGCCACTGTGTATACTTAAAATCTATTCGACAGCAACCATACACAACCGTGTTTATACATTCAGGTATGAATCCTTGTGGAATATCGAATTAAATTCGATAGTGTATTTAGATATATCTATGCTATCAAAAATTACGTCGACTGTGTCGACTCATAATTGTTATAAGTTATTGTTAATGACCTTCGAAGCCATATCTGATTATATTGTTTATTACAGTGACAGTAGTTGTGGTTTTAAACTGATATTAATGGATTTTGAGGCCACAAGTGCCTTCTTTGTGTTATCATATGCAACCATTGTTATATGGTGTTACTCAGCCAACTTTGAGGTCATAGCCCATGTGTGTTGTGCATGCAAGAATTATCGTATGCTGTTTGGCAAGAATATAAACTATCTTTTATACCTTTAAAGCTTCCATGTTAATGTTTCATGATGACTGTGTTAGAGCTGAGAGGGCATCAACACATGATGACTATGTTAGAGCCCGAGAAGGGGGTATCGACACATATTAACTATGTTATCATACCATGAAATTGTGAATGGAAATGGCCGAGGGCTACATATGAATAATGATAACCCTAGTAATAGTTGTAAATCTTTTTATGTGCCAAATGCACTTTATATATATATATATAAAACTCAAGGTCAACAAATGACAATCCTCGATTGGTTGTAATGGATGTTATGATAATCTTGATGCATGTTATGCATGTAAATGGTATAATGACTCCTCGTTGAAGACATAAATAAATGCATGCCATGTTCTTTTTAGAGAAGTTATTCTTCCTTGACACTTATCACTTTATAAGAGAAAACACTATGCCTATATGAACTCTTGTGTTTAAATGCAAATGAATGCCATCTTTTTTGTGAATGGCGATACTTCATAAACCAAGTATAAGGTATCAGGAACTCATGTAGAGTCCTTGAGATAGAATCTTTTTTATAGGATCGACCTATTGGACCATTGAAAGTACCCTTCTAGATGATATGAATTGAGAGTAAACCTTGGGATAAGGCAAACAATGTAATCATCAATCGGGTAAGGTCATGAGTTGAAAACATGATTGAACTTATGTCATTATGAAAGTATGGGAATAGAGTGACGTGGAGTCACAGGTTCCCTATTGCAAAAACAACGAGACATAATTGAGTGTGCTCCCAAGATAGGAGTTGAATGTTCAAGGAATGGACTAAGATTGTATTGAAATTATTTATCCAAGACCGAGAAAGGTTGAATTATGTTTATTGTAGGATGAGATAGCTTCTAAGTCGAGTCGAGGTGGTGGACATTCAACAACATTCATTGCGAAATGGTTATGTATGTAAATATTTGGTCAAAGTAATGCATCCATCTCTACATGCATTGGCAGTCCACTATGCTCCAGATGGCATAATGTCTCAAGTAGGGTCATACATAGTTAGAGTGGACTTATAGTTGTGTGACCGTGAGACATTATGAAGGACACAACACCAGATACTCAGATGGAAAACCTAATGGTTTCTTATATCTATACCTTTCGTGAAGGGTAGGGTCACTTCTAGGTAGGAAGTTGTGCAGGGGACCACCGGTCTGTGGTTGGAGGAAAAGCACTCGGATGATGCTCTCCTTCCTAAACAGAAGACAAGTCTAGGCTTATGAAGAAAAATGTCAAAGTTCCAGATGCAGTGCTTTTCTTTATATGACTTGTTAGTCAGTTATTATGTATATTTCTATATTTGATTCCTTGAGCATAGCTTTGTACATGTATAGTGAAGATCATTCACTAATGAGTTATCCTTGTATATTGTAAATCTAAGTTTTGTTATGTTCTGGAAAAGAATAACATGCTTAATTTTCTTGATGATATTAATTCATTATTGCTTAACTGTGATTATATTAATCATGATGTATTCTTACTCTTAGTTAAGATGGTTAATTATGGTTATTTTTGGGTAATGTGTGATGGCATGTTACACTACCACCCCTAGTTCCTTCACCTGTATGGCATTCCAATCAAGAATAAGAACATGATTATCTCTTGAAATAAACTTTTTAAAATAGGAAACATGGAAAACTTTATGCATCATGGCAAGAGATGGCGGCAGAGCAATCCTGTATGCAACTAGGTTGACCTCTTCGAGAACTTCGAAGGGATCCACGTATCTAGGAGCTAATTTGGATGTTTTTCCAAACTTGATGGAGCTCTTTTGGGGTTTGACCCTTAGAAGGACTTTTCTCCCACTGAGAAATGCCTTGCGATGCATTTAGCATCCACATAACTTTTCTGCCTATCATTGGCTTCTGCTAGCCTTTTCTTAATCAAATAGACTTGCTCTTCCATTTCTGACAGCATTTCTGGAACAAGGCTAATCCTATCTTCTAGCTTATCCCAGCTTATAGGAGTTCAGAACTTTCTTCCATATAATGCTTCAAATGGAGCCATCTTAATCGTTGAATGATAGGAATTGTTATAGGCAAATTCCACAAGAGGAAGATAACCTTCCCATTTGTATTGTTGATCCATGCAATACATTCTCAATAGATCTTCCAACACTTGGTTTACCCTCTCAATTTAGCCATCCATATTGGGATGATAAATAGATATTATACTCAACTAAGTTCCAAGTGAGGAAAATAAGGTTTGCCAAAACCTTGATGTCATACGAGCATCGCTATCTGAGATAATCTTCTCAGGAATACCATGCAATCTGAAAACTTATTGCACAAATTTACGGGCTATGAATGGTGCCCCATCTGTCAAATTCTCAGGTATAAAATGTGCCACCTTGGTGAGTCTATCCACTACGACCAGAACAATGTTGTGCTTGTTCCTTGACATAGGAAGTCCTTGCACAAAATCCATGCTAATGATTTGCCATTTCCATTCAAGAATTTCATGAGGGTATAAAAGTCTTGCCAGGTGATAGTGTCCCACCTTCACCCTCTAGCATTCTAGACATCCAGCTACAAACCTTGCAACATCCCTCTTCATTCCCTTCCAGAAATATAAGGGCTTCACATTAGCCAATAACTTTGTTACTCCAGGATGTCCTGAATAAGGTGCAGAATGGACCTCTTTCCACACAATATTCCTTAACTCCTCGGAGTTTGGAACATAAATCCTTCCTTTATACCTCAATAACCCATCTGGTTCAAGATAAAATCTATCATATTTCAGATCTAGGGGATTCTCCAAAAGAGCCTATTTTACCTTCTCGTAATACTCATCTCCCTTAGACTTTTGTAATACCTAATTCTTAAAATTAGAATGTATGGAGATTATTGAGGAGATATGCCTTCTCTTGCTTAAGGCATTCGCCACTCAGTTTTCCTTGCCTTGAATGTATTTAATCTCAAAATCATAATTTGAGATTAACTCTAACCACCTTCTATAGTAAGCATTTAGGTGTGGTTGAGTGAACAAATATTTGAGTCCTTGATGGTTTTTTTTAGTTCAAAGTGTTTCCCAAGCAAGTAGTGTCTCCACATTTGCAGTGCATGAATTACTGCTACCAATTCCAAATCATGAGGGGCATAGTTTTGTTCATAAGTTTTCAATTTCCTGGATTCATAAGCAATAACTTGTCCATCCTAGACAAGTACACCACCTAAGCCTTCCCTTGAGGCATCGATAATGACTACAAAATGACCTTTTGGATTAGGTACCTTCAAGATAGGTGTCATAGTCAACCTTTCCTTCAATTGGTCAAATGCCTCCTGGCACTTGTCTGACCAATCAAATCTTTTGCCTTTTCTTTGTAAGGAAGTAATAAGATAAGCAATTTTTGAAAAATTTGCCACAAATTTTCTGTAATAACCTGCTAGGCCCATGAAACTTCAGACCTCATGCACATTTATTGGTGCTGGCCATTCCAATATGGCTTTAATCTTGGTCGAGTCCACAACTATTCCCTTAGCCAAAATTATATGACCCAAATATTGTAATTCCTTTTGAAATAAAGTACACTTAGAGAGTTTGCCATACAATTTATGCTCTCTTACCCTCTGAAGAACAATCCTTAAATGTTGAAGGTGTTCTTCCTCACTCTTAGAGTAGATTAGAATATCATCAAGAAAAACAAGGACAAACTTGTCCAAGGAGTGTCTGAACACACTATTCATTAAGTTCATAAACGTTGCAGGCGCATTTGTTAATCCAAAGGGCAGGACAGTGAATTCGTAATGCCCATACCTTGTTCTAAAGGCTATTTTGTGAATATCATCATCTTTTAGCTATAACTGATGGTACCCATATTGAAGATCGATCTTAGAAAACACAGTTGCCCCTCTCATTTGATCAAAGAAATCATCAATGCGGGGCAATGGATACTTGTTCTTTATTGTTGCTTTATTTAGCATGCGGTAATCTATATATAACTGCAATGTACCATCTTTCTTTTTCACAAAAATTACTGGTGCTCCCCAGGGTGATACACTGGGTCTTATCAATCCTTTATCAAGCAATTCCTGCAATTGATCCTTTAGCTCCATTAACTCAGTTGTGGTCATTCTTTATGGATCTTTAGATATAGGTTCCAAACCTAGAATTATATCTATAGGGAAATCAAAAGCTCTTTTAGGAGGCAATCCTGGTAGCTCATTCAGAAACACATCCTCAAAATCTTTAAGAATACCTATCCATATCTGATCTTTCCTGATCTATGGACTCCCTCTTCTCAACTCCTTGGAGTTTCTGAGATTCATAGAACATCAAATCATATTGGAAATTAGTTTCCTAAAGACTATTTATTTCTTCCATTTTAATTGCAAAGAGCTGACATCCTTCTCTCTGAGCTCTTTTCATTTGTAGGGCAAAGATTTGTCTCAATTTAACCTCTCTTGGGTTACCTTGTAGAAAGACTTTATTCTCGAGGTCATCTAGACATTCTATTATTTTGGCATAACAATCTGCCTTAGCCCAATGTTTCCACAACTAGTTAATCCCAAGGATAACATCATATGAGCCTAATGGGGCTATGTAAAGGTTCACTTTAGTGGAGAAACTTGGAAGTTTAACCTTAGCCTCAAACAAGCATTGCTCTATTTGAGCTTTGGTCTGATTTGCATATTCAACTGACCAAGTAGTTGCCATGTATCCAACTTTTCTAGAAATTTTACTTAAAACTTTAGGGGAAATAAAACATTATGTTGCACCAGTATCTATCAAAACTAGAATTGGAAAGCGAGATAAAATACATGTAGTTTCAATAGGAGTGATTTGATATTCAGCTTGCCTATTATCCAAGGTTGCATGTATGTGTTGCTGAAATGCTACCTGCTCAGAGGGTAAAGAGATTCCTCGTGGTTGAGTTCTCTGCCTCTTATTAGGAAACTGGTTGGCATAATGATCACCACCACATGAATAACACCCTCCCACGAGTCCTCACCTTTCATGAGGCTTCCTAGAATTATCTCCATTTTTCTTGGAGTTATTATTCCCCTTCTTTTCACCCTTGGATTTATTTTGCTTGTTCTTGGACCCTTTATCACTCTTCTAAGCAAAGTCCTACTTTTTGCCCTTTTTCTTAAAAGGTTGATAGGATTGGGACCAATAATACTTTTTGTGGTTCCTTTCCTTGTAAGAAGACATAGATTTCAATTTTTGTTCTTGTTTGATAGCTTTCTCATAAACTTGGTCCATTGAAATGGGACCATGCACATCAACTTCACCCCCAATCTGGGTATTCAAACCCATAATAAACTTTTAGATGCAAAACCTCTCATCTTGCTAATATTGTGGAACATACTTGAGTTGGTGAGTGAACTTTTCCCAGTACTCGTTCACAGCTAAATCACGCTGTCTCAGATTTTGGAAATCTATAAGCTTTTGGTCATAATACAGCTAAGGCAAACATCTTTGCGCAGAGAGTTCCACAAACCTTTCCCATGTTAGACTCATGGATCTCAATTTTAACTCCATTTTCTTATTCATCCACCAAGTGGATGCTTTACCTACCAATTGGTATGCTCCCCATACCACTTTGGTAATTTCAAAATAATTTCTTATTTCAAAGTATTTCTCCATTTCTGTAAGTCATGCCTCCGCGGCACTTATAGTCCCATCAAACTTGGGAGGTGTAACTTTTTTCATGTCTCTTGATAATTCCAAAGCCAAGTGGCTTCTTCTATCCTCTTCATGTCTTGGATTAGAGTTATTCTCTCTGTGTTCACTTTGGGTGGTATCCTCATGACATTCCTCGTAATCACCCCCATGATAGGCTTCCCGCCTGGGTCCATACTGACCCCTGACCTCCTGCTTGAGAGTTCCAATTCTCGCTCTCGTCTCATGGAGCATAGAAAGGATCTAGTCGAGTTTAGAATCGGAGTGGCCTGAAGGTTGTCCTTCTTCCTGGCTATCTCCCATATTGGTTCTTGTCTTAATCGTGCTGCAATCTACTTCTCCTTAAGTTTGCAGATTAATCAGTCAATTAGTTTTTTATACTATTGAATCCATTCATAAATGTAAATCCATTTTCATTCATGCAATCTTAACAAGAAAGGAAAGATTTGCCAAAATTCAAAATTGCATTATAGTTTCCATAGATTACATATAATCCATCAATTGTTACAATTTTCTTTTGCATCTTGCAACTACAAGTCACTTTTAGATTGGGATATCTTCCCAAGTTTTTCCTTATCCTTGAGGTTTACCAAATCAAACTTAGGAAGTGGACGTACTCACAGGTACTCATCCACAACCTCCCGAGTAACTACAGGATCCTTAAGATCACTTTCCAAGATTGGTTCTTTAGGTGCAGAGGGTTTCACCAATTCATTTTTAGGGATAGGAATAGTAGTCTTAACTGCTTTCTCCTCCTGCTTGATGCTTTTAATGGAATCAGGAAAAGTTTCATCATTAGCCAACCATGATCCTCTCAAGCAACCAAATTGTTAAAGGCTTTTCATTCTTGAGGAACACTCCCTCATAGCCTTAAGGTAACGTCCATTTCCCATTACCTTCTTCCTGGGTGTCGTTCTTATTCTTACCATTCTGGCATAAGAACATCCAAACATTAGCAACTATTAATGTCAGAGGAAAATTTTATGCAGTGAGCTCATAGGTCCATGTATTGAACCCAGTAGCTCTGATACCATATGTAACAAGCCAACTCTCATTACCCAAAATTAACATTAAGTACAAGGTCATGATTAACATAATCATAGTTAGGCAAAGATATAATCAATATCATAAACAAAAATCAATATGCATATATTGAAAACTGAAATTTACAACAATTCCAAAGATAACATACTATTGAATTCCTTTCACTATACATTTACAATGTTTTGCTCATAGCATCAATGATAAGCTTACACATAATATTTGACTAACAAGTCATATAAAAGAATGTACTGCATCTAGAACTTTGACATATGTCTTCATAAGTTTCAGCTTGTCTTCTACTTGGGAAGGAGAGCATCACCCAAGTGCTTTTTCTCCAACCACAGACCGGCGGTCCCCCACACAACTTCCTTCCTAGAAGCGGACCTACCCTTCATGAAGGGAATAGATATAAGGAACCATTAGGTTTTCCATCTGAGTATCTAGTGTTATTTCCTTCATAATACTTCGTGGTCATACAATTATAGATCCACTCCAATTATGTATGACACTAGTGGAAGCATTATGCCATTTGAAGCTCAGTGAACCGAATAATGCATGTAGAGACATATGCATTACTTTGGCCAAAGATTTGTATACATAAACGTTTCACAATGAACATAGTCGAATGTTCACACACCCGACTCAACTTAGAAGTTGTCTCATCCTACAGTGTTCATAATTTGACCCCTCTAGGTCACATTAAAGATAGGTTCAATTCACCATTAGTCCATCTAACTTAGACTTTTGACTCTGATTTCAGGAGTGTATTCATTAATTATCTTGTTGCCTATGCAACAGGGAATCTATGACTCCACATCACTCTATTCCCGTTCTTTCTTTTTACAAAATTACATGTTCATGGTTTTAGTTTTAAGACCATCCCCGGTCTGAGATTCTATGATTACCTTGTTCCAAAGTTTTCATCAAATTTACATCGATTATAACACATACCATTATAGTCGATAGTACTAAGAAGTTGACAATATCAAATAGACCTTTAGTCAAAGAATTTGAAAGGGTTCTTGATACCCTATACTTCATCCCCAAAGCATTGTCATTTAATAAGGAAAACATATCCATAATACAATTTCAAACAAATGAGTTATCATACTCGTTTTCATTTTCTTTCCCTACATGGAAATTAAATGATAGTCAAGGATTTACTTTCATGACATTCAAGGCTTGACATGCACTTAATGCAATCTCTACAATGTTACTAATTAACAAGCTAGTTTTCTCCTTTGATAATAAAGAGTCATACTATTCATTCTTACATAAGGAATAAACCTTAAGGCAAAATATCAACTTTTCAAAACAGTCTAATATCATACTTTCTACTCCATGTGCCTCAAAAACCTTAGTGACTTTGGCACTGTCGATAGCAATGATTTTCATGAATGACTTTTCATTCTATCATGCATGGCTCTTAGCGTGTTCTAATGACTTATCATTATAAATGCATGGCTTTCTACCTATTCAATGGCAATAGTCTTTATTTATCATGACAGACATTATCTTTTGATAATGCTCCAATTTGGAGACTTAACAGTCTCGAGGTAAAGAATGAAAGAGAATATCAATCATTTCTAGAAACTCATCCTTATCGTTATCAAATGGTTATAATAGTTGTTTTCTATCCTTAGCCTTATTAGCTTTGAGGGGCACAAGTCTACTACAGCAGTGCTCTTAAACATTCAGCCACAAGGCCTCAATAGAGTTATACAACATATAAATGCTATCGTAAGAGATAAACACAGACCAATGTGTGGTTATCAACAATGGTAATCTATGCATACATTTGCATAGCACCACATAACAGTTTCTTACGGTCGTACATGTAGTCAAGTTACGGCTTGGTAGTATGAGTCTGTTGTTATTGTTATTTGCTCCTTCCTGCGAGCTCTCTATCCTCTAGTTTGCTACTTTTGTAGCCTATTTTTTTCCCCCACGCCCTCTAAGCAATGATAATAATGATAATAACAATGACAATCATCCCTTACTTCGCATGCTTCCCAAGCTCAAAACACAAAACCATCACCTTCGAAATGAAGGTTGGTAAAACAATTATCATAATCCCGTACAACCTCGCGGGTATATTGTGTCCACTACTATCATACCTCCCATTCGAGAGTATCTGCAAGGTGTTAGGCTTATGCTAAGCTCAAACATAACTTCCACTCACTACACTCTTCGTGGATCGTGGGTACGGTTTGCAACAAGAACATACAAACTTAATATACCATGGTGCTCGACTCCACTACAAGTGGATAAATAGTTATATCACACATAATGTCATTTACATCTAAATGATACTATAAGATTAGTAAAATAATCCAAGATATCACCAAATTACATTACCAACGTTACGGTGGTAACATTAATATGCGAACATGGGGTCGAGTCTTACTCCCCCACTTCGCTATATTAGACTATAGTTAAAATAATTAATTTATGATATTCACAAAATTTAATATAGAAATAAATAAGTTAACAAAGGAAAACTTTGACATCCAACCAAGGTTACTATCGACTATATGAATGTTCTAAGAACATTATTTAGTCGAATCGACGTAGATGACATCGAGAGATCTTAAATCGACTTGTTGACAAGACCCGAATTGAAATTGACTTAACAAGGAAAATGGCTTATACTCACCCTACCTTGCATGGGTTCACAAAAGACCAACTTCAATACTCAGATGGCAATCTGACATTTTCCCATCTATTTCCTTCTCCCTGGTGATACTCTCCTTCCATCTTTGAAGGAAGATTCTTTTCCTGGTTACACTCACAACCATATAACCATGATAAGTGTATCATCATTTGACTCATAAAATATTATGATAAAATAATCTTAACAACATGTAATCTCATGTCTAATCTAAACATCAATCGATATCCATATAATCAATGATTCTACTTGATATTTTCCACAAACATCAAATTATTAATGTAAGATTAATTATCATGTTTACCACATAAAAGAAAGATTAAGCTTAATCAAAAGTTGGGGATGTAACAGAGAGTGAATGACGCTTTCTTGATGCTTGTGGTCGAAGGATTTGGGAAAATCCTGAAGTTAGAATTTCAAATGAAGCTGCCAACTGAGTCATGAGATTTGAAAGTTATTTCATTCAATATGATAAATTTACTTATATCTGAATCAATTGGATGTTTTGAGTTTCCTCCACTCAAGTTGCCAAGATATGCCTCAGATTACATAATATTTTTGGAAGTGTGTAGACAAGCTTATCTGGCAGGAAAAAGGTATACAATGTAAAGAAGAGAGGGCATCCTTTTCCACTTAAGTTAACTCGCTATACCTGTACAAATCTAGAAGATGCCAAGAATGTGGATAGATTGTTAAACCAATTTCATTTTCAATCCTATGGATCGAGGAGTAACTTTGACATCAAATATTTTGTTAAAAACAATTTATATTTTCCTATGTTGAGAAAGCATATACCTCATTTAGAGGATTTTTGGGCTAATTGTGTTAATGAGTATGAAGTTAGAAGGAGGGATTGGTCAAGACTAACCCTAGACCATATGAGAGTTTATAGGCTTGGTTGGAAAATCCTTGACATAGTTGATGATTATTTTGATGTGATTGACCTTGCTTTCACTGTTGAGAGTGTTAAGCCTTTGTTTGATATTGATTGGGGTGTAGATGAGATCACTGATCTTAAAACTAGAACTTTTTCTGTATTACATAGGAGTCAAACATGACTACAATCTAAGTTGAATGATGGTGGTGTAGGTTCTCCTTCCCACAAGGAGCCAATGATGGAAATACCACAAGTTTCTGTGAGCACTCTTGATCATGTCAATCCTTCCTTTGTTCAAGATGCCTCACTGTAGCCTCCCATTGCAAGACAAGGTGGAACAGATGTGCTCAAAAGGAAAACAAATTCAAAAGGTTTAGATGGAGAAAATATCTAGATACCCAAAAAGAAGATAAAGGTTAAAAAAGGCCTTAATCCACAGGCAGACAAGACCCCAGGAGAATCACAACAGGCACTGCAGAGTGGAGAAGAGGAGGAGGACACATCAAATGCAATACAAAGTACACCTCCCCACATCTCTCAAGATGGGTCATTTCAAACTTCCCTTACTTTTCAGCAATAGACAGTGGTGGATAGTATTCCCAAGGTAGATAATGCCCCTCCAAAGGATACAGGTGATGGCTCTATGACAACCACCCCAACCTGGTTGAAAATAAAAGTTGGAAACAAAAGAAGATATTCTCAAATTATTGATACTGAATTCAATGCAGTGGCTAGATTGCTCAAATTGGAATCCACCCCAAAGAAAGCCAAAAAGATGTCTAGGCTTATGGTAGACCCAGTCTCCAAGCATAGATATGTCGAGATAGCATAGCCGATGGTGGATAAAGAAATGAAAGATATATATGTAGATGACTTTCAGGTGAGTACTGTAGATCTGGGGCCACCTTCTATGTAGGGTGATATACATAATGCTAAGTTATCTGTAGACATCTTTGCTAGTAGGTTAGAAGAAAAAGAGAAGGAAAATGAAGCCTTGGAGGACCAAGTGGACATTCTGACCTCCTCTATTAAATCCATTGTTGACACCACCTCACAGCAAATAGATGCTACCACTAGCATCCCTAAAGGTGTAACTTCTGAAGTATTTGATCAAATAAACAAATATAAATATCTGGGGAGTGCAATGGAAGGCTGGGTCAAGAATTTGATATTAGATAGCCTCCATTCATTCATAATGTCTTTACTCTCTATGGAAAAATTTATGATAAGCAAATAGAGATTTTAGATGATCTGAAGAAAATAGAAGGATGAAGATATGTTGAATTTAGTCAAGAATAATCTCATAGCTATGGTCAAATATGATTCTAGTATTCTTGTCACTGAGAAGGTTATTGAAAAACTAGAAGATAATGAATCAATGAGGTGGTTAGCCAATGTAGATTGGAAATTGTATATGGAGAAACAATGCATTAATGATTTGAAGAATCTAGCCAAGAATAATCAACCTTATTTGCTAGATCTTAGAAGTGCTTGTGGGACTTTGAGGGTGGATCTCTATGATGAGACTGAGTCTAACATGTTGGAGCTAAATGCTATCAAGCAGGCCTTCAAGAATCTGTTAACTAAAGAGTTGAAAACAAAGGAAGATGCTAATGGAAATCCCATTGAATGTCTCGCTAATGTTTCTACTCACTTGTTTAATTTCAAGAGGGACATTGTAGAAATAGAAAGAAAACATGAGGAAGCTAGCAGTGTATTACAAAAGTGGAGAGCAAGGCTAGCAATCACAAATATCCCCAATGCTAAGAATGTTCTCTCAATCATAGGAAGATTCAAAGTCCTGCACACCAAGCTAAATATGTCATAAAAGGTTGAAGATGAAGCAGATAAGAAGATTCTTGAAGAACTAGAAAAGTCTGAGGCTATAGAGGATGAAGATGAGGAAACAATGTCATAACCACTCTTTAGATTTTATAATTTGTTGTGTTGGAACTCTCTATTATTCAAGATTACTTCTCATTTTATATTTCTCATGAACTTTGTTTTATTATAACTGGTTGGTTGTATAATGATGCAGAGGTGTCAGGTCTCAAATGGTAATCTAACAAGATCAAAAGATTCAAATAACTGACGGTGACAGGTTGTCATTGATGACAAAAAGGTGTTTGGTCCTCATGTCATATTTCAGGATGTCTTCAAGTGGGAGAGATTTAATGCAGAGACAATGTATTGGTTTGAAATCCGATGTGTCTTGCAGATGCAGAGAATGGTTTGATACTTCACAGGTTTGATCTTGCATAATCAGGAGTTGTTCATTCAATCAAGATAAGTGTGTTGATCATGTATCAGGATGTTTTCACAAGATGCCTGATGTCTTCAAAAGATGCTTGTTCAAGCAAGGAAATTATCTTCATAATTGATATTACTTCAGTGGAGGTTATGTTGTTCATGAGAGTTCATCCTCATCATATGTTGGTCATGACAAGACATAGTATTGATCTTCAATTTGGTTGGCAAGTACATATCATGTTTGGTTATGCAGTGTAGAGGTACATACTTGTTAAAGGATCAGTGTTGTGAAGTTGACTTTTAATGAATTTGGTATTTTGAGTAATCAATTATATTGGTATTCTCCAAAACAAAGTATTCAGTGATCTTCATGCTTTCAGGGCAAGGTTTATGCTTCTATGTTCAAGGGTTATCATTCATTGTGTTAAGGTGATATCATATCTTATGTTGAGACCAGTGGTTAAGTGATTAAAAGAGTGCTAAAAGGAATCTTTAGCTTGTTATTACTATCAGGGGATCAAGAAATTTAGATGACATATTTCAGACTTGATATATGTTGGTGGTATTATTTTTTAGGATTTTGTATAACCTAAATTCTATACCTTCAAAATCCTAAATATCTTCTAAATTATACTCCTCATTGTTTTATTTACATTTTTGTTTTTAAACAGTGACTTCCTATAGAAGGTAAAGTCACTTAAAGTGACTCATCAAAGGGACTCCATAACATATTATCACCGGCCCCTTTTGCTCTTTTTACCGATAGAGCAAGTCTTCCACATTAGCGGGCAAAAGCTTATCAAAGGCTATGAAGTGGGCAGGATTTCAAATGTGTTTGAATTTAAGATTTCACCGCCAAAAGTCTAAAAGGGCACGGGTTTGTGTGAGCCCGAATGCATTTAGAAAATGCTATTTTTTTCTTCCTTGAAAATTGGTGAGGAGTTTAGAAATTCTTAAAGCAAAGATAAAAAGTTTCTTTTTAAAATTTAGTAATTGCCTTCAAATTTTTGGTTGATATTTTTTTTGTCATGAATATAAGGAGTTTGTTTCTAATAAGGAGATTTTTATGAAGAGTTTTTTGTAAAGAGACAAACATCAAGATTTTGTTTTTTTGAGGAGATTTTCTTTTAAGAAAATTGGTGAATTTTTTTGGATATGAAGGATCATTTTTGAAGAGAAGATAAACAAATTTTTGTGGAAGATTTTTTTAAGTGTTAAGATGATTTTATTTTTCCTTGTCTTCATACAAAGGAAATCCAAAGAAAGATTGAAGATACTCTTGCAGATTGAGAAGAAGAAGAAGCTCAAGGATTTTGAATGTAAAAGCTTGGAAGTTTTTAAGGAAATTTTTTTATAGATGATTTGTTTTGAGATGTGGAATATGAAGATTTATTCAAGATGGAAATTGAAAAGAAAATGATTTTATTTTGAAGAAATGTAGTTTGTTGCAGGACAAAAAGAGGATACAAGAAGAGTCTTTATTTTACAGGGCACTGATTAACATTATTTAAGATTTCATAATATTGTAAATTAGATTTTTCTTCTTGCAGATGGATTTTTTATTGTACAGATATTATTTTTGTAAGATGTTTACAGAGAAGAGAAAATGAAAAGATTTTTTTTGAGACATTGAAGAAAATATGAAGAGGATTTTTGCAGAGGAAAGGAATACGAAAAGATATTCAGAATTTGTATATAATGGTTTTAAAAGTACATTGACAAAGTGAGTGTGAGTGGTGATGCAGATCAGAAAAAGTGTTGTTGAAGTGTATCTGGATATAGAGGATTGATTTTGAATATCTGAGTTGGTACATGATTTGCGTTGATGAAATAGAATGGCCATTTGACAGACACTGAGAGAATAAATGTTCTGTATTGAAACAGAGAAACCCTCTGAATTTGTGTTTTCAGTTTGTTCTGTAATAGGGGTTGGTGCTCCTTGAAGCTGGTGCTTCTAAACAGTATGCCAGTGAGGCTTGTAGGTCAGTGAGACCTCAATAGTCAGTGAGACATAATATTTAGCCAGTGAGGCTTTGTAAGATGTTTTCAAAGTTAAGCCAGTGAGGCACTTCATGAGTGGTTTTTCTACCCAGAGAGGGTTTTCCACTCCAGCAACTCTTGTGTTAATGATATGCTTCTATGTGTGTTTTTGCTTCTATGTTAAGATTTATCTCTATGTGGTCCTGCACATAATTTTCACTATCAAACTTGTACATAGCTTATTGATGACTTTCTCTTTCTGAGTCTTGTAAATCAAAAGTTATAATAAGTTGCAAAAATCTACACAACACTGATTCACCCCCGCTCTCAGTGTTGTCCGAACTCCAACAATAACTTGTGGCTTCAACCAATAAGGCTTCTCTAGTCTTCTCCTTGCCTTAAACTCCACCAAAGGGCTCAAATTTGGATTCCAGCTTCTCAGATGAATTCTTGTACCTTCTAGGGTCTCAACCTACCCCAACCAACAAGATTCAATAGGTTTCATGCACCTTTCTGACCGGTTCTTGACAACTCCCCTTAACCAGGCCTAATCCTTGTAGCCCTGTTCAGCGACTAATTTGCACTTTTCTCCAAACTTTCCCAAAGCACTCCAAAAACTAATGACTGATCTGAGTACCCTCTATTGAGTTATATAACATACTTCAAAATCATATACTATTGTTTTGGACGAAATATGGCTGTCCTAACAACCCGGCTGTCTTCCTGCAAGGCCTAATCCACCCACTTTACAAAGGAACCCTATCAAATACTTATCCCCCTCACTCCAAACCTAAAAAAAGTCTTAGGAAAGGATTAAAAACAAAGGATTTTCAAGGTTTCAACCAGTGGTTTGCTCATTTGCATGTTTAAATACAAAACCTCCCTTTCTAGGCCTCAAAACCTAGGGCTTGCTAGATCTCCCACTTCCAATCACTTCCAGACCTCATTCAAAGGTCTAAAACCATGACCTTGACCATATTAACCCTTAGCAAACATAAAACCATCACCTTATTAAGGCCGATCTCCTGCTGCTACAACTGAGCCACCATTTCAATGCTCTTTCCACATGTAATCTCTGACTTTCAACAGTGATCACCTGCCCATTTGCACTCCTCCTGCTTTGTCAAGTTAGAAATTATATTATACATATAATCAAGGACCTATTCCATGAGTATCAGGCTCCTACATCCATGGGAAGGTCCTATGAGGCATTGAAACCTCTCAAAATGCACAGGACAGCCTGCTGTTCCTTGTGACAGTCAGATAAACAGCAATGAAACTTCCTACAAAAACCTTCTCAGAGCATGAAATGAAGTCTATTAATGTTAAATAAGGTCCTAATACATTTTCCAACACTCAACAATCAAAAAGATCAACAGAAACAAGAAGGAGGTGTAAGACAAAACTAAATTTTATTGCTATTTGCAGCCTGCCGTACAACTCAAGCTTCCAATATGACTCCTATATGAGATCTCACACCTTGGGAAGGCTTATATAACTTTTCCTAACTCCCACAATCAATTCCCAAAGGTTGGAGATGGTTAAACTTCCAAAACCATTCATTTTTTTATTTTCCCGCCCAAATGCATTATTTAAAAATTTGAATATTAAACTTTGTTTTAAGTGACTTTTACTCTACCAAATTATCATGGTTCATCATGGTTGATCTTATTAGGATCATTATTCCTTATTCCTAGCCTTAGACACTTCTAATTGACTCTTATTTGACTCTAGAGGCACTATTGGCCCACTTACATTATTTTTTGGTCCTAGGGTCCTTACCAGGACCCTTAGGACATTTGATTATTACATCATTTTGCCCATTACAATATACCATAATTGGTTCTAGGATGTTCCATTTGATTTGATTTGATCCATGGGCTTCTCCTTTGATCATTTGTGTCTTCTTACTCCAGAGTGTTCTCTTAGGTGCTCCTACACCATATAACTATAGTACGGGGAAGTTAGTTCCTCTCTTTTCACTATATAATGTAGGTGTAAAAGAGTAGGAGGGATCTTTTTTTGGGGAATTTTACTTTTCAAAACTAGATCATAGAGTTTTATTTTGAGAGGGAAATAAGGGGGACATTTTGAAACAATGTATATGGTTGATCGAATTTATAAATATCAGAGGAGGATTGGCAGTGAGTTGATTGTCTCTTTGGTATTTGTTATTTATTCTTTGTATGTTGGATATATAACATGAGGAATATATATATATATATATATATATATATATATATATATATATATATATATATATATATATATATATATATATATATATATATATATATATATATATATATATATATATATAATGCTGTGTGGAATATTGATAACCTGCTTCTATATAAATTTTTCATCATCTGAGTGTCTCCTTTCGTATGTTGGGATCTGATGCAAAGGTGGTGTTGATATTTTTGTGGAGTGATAGTTGGTTTTTCTTTCATTCTTATGTCTGGAGGAAAATCGGTTAATTTGATAATATTTCCTACCCGCAATACAGTTTGTGTTGTGGTTTAGTTAGATTTTATATTTATATGCAATTGCCTTTCCCACTTTTTGGTTAAAAGCGTAACACAAGACTTCCCAAATTATCACAAGAAGAGAGTTGTACCTTCTAAAACCTTCATAGGACAATTTACGAGAACAAATTGTCCAACTGTTAGTGAAGTTGTTACTGCCAATAGAGCGGGTCAAAATAATATAAGCAGCGACAAATTTATTTACTAACAATCAGCAAGCAGGATCAACCACTTTAAGGTGGAGGCATATATTGTGGTATTATGCTTGATTATTTTAGATATTGATGATAAAGTGTGTTTGCGTATGCTTCCTTTTCACCATAAAGCGTCTGTGGATGCAGGTAGGGTTGTGTACTTTGTTTTGTTTTGTGTATACCTCTTTTTCACTGTAAGGAATCTGTGGATGCATTTGGGGTTGTATACTTTGTGCATCTTTCCTTTACACCGTAAGGCATCTGCGGATGCGGGTGGGGTTGAATTTTGAAATCCCTTCTATAGAAGGTGGGATTGTGTATTCCCTTGAGTGGTTGCACATCCTTTTAAAAGTCCTCTACGAAGGTGGGGTTGGATCTTGAGTTATTCACCCTTAATCATGTCTTTGGTGGTTGTGGTAGTCTAGCTCAACCATTAGATGTGTTTAGTGTGTCTTAGATGGTGGAGCGTACCGATGAGCTCCTCTCCATCGCCTATGTTTGTTGTGTATAAGACGTATAGTGTGTCAACGACTCACCCTACAGCGCTTGTGTATTTCGTGTGTCTTCTGTGTGTTTTCCCTATGTGTTTGGTGTGTCTTGTGTGTTTTGCGTGTTTTTGATGGTGGCACGTAGCGATGAGCTCCCTCCATCACCTAGTTAGGATTATATAATGGTTTAATCATGTCTTCTCTTCGTGTATGCTTTGTGTATTGCATGACTACATTCATGTCTTCTCCATGTATTGTGTGCTTCACTCTCTTCTTCGTGTATTATGTGCTTCCTTAATGTATCCACTATGTTTTGTGTGACTGTCAAGTGTTTTATTATGTTTGCCTAAGCTTGGGGGCTAGAAATGGTCTTTCAAACTTAGGATGTGTCTTCGCTCTAGTGTTTGATGTGTTTGATATGCTTTGGTTGTACTTTAATGCATGTACTGATCGTAAGATCATACACACATTAAAGTGGGGGGGCTAAATGTTATGGAGTAAAAAGTGGACACTTGCCTTTTTACCTCCTGGTTTAGCTCCTAGGTCCCCATGATTACATTATACATCTTAACTATTCATCCCGATACAAAATCCCCCAAAACTAATGCAAATTGGGAACAAGGGGCCCATTCTTAGCCTTACCTTAGACCAAAAAAGTGCTTTAGGACTTGGGCGCCCACACCCAAGTCCTCCTTGATTGGTTGGGGCAAATTTTAATGTATGTCAGCATAGGACCTTTAAAATGGTCTCTCTTTGTTATCTCTTTTGGTTAATTTCACGAATGTTAGCGGGAAAGCATATATAAGTGTGTTTTTGAATTCATTATGAACTTAGATGGATATTTTAAACTTATGATCTTGGAGCAAAGAGCATTCAAAGCATTCATTGTATTATTAGAGCATATTTATGTTTGTATTGTATGTATTGTTGTAGATTTGGAATAATCATCCATCTCCTTATGAGTTGAAGGATCTTCATTCTCCTAAGGGCTTCACCCCCAAGGTGATATCATGGTTATTTGAATCATTCTATCATCATTGATTTTGATTAGCCTCTACCCTGCTAGGGAACACACTCTCTATCAAACAACGATGTTGGGAAGCTTGAATGCTATCTAGGGATTTGATTGAGGCAAGTCCCTAAACACCATAACCCCCAAACCCCATTTCTTCTTGTGTGCAGGTTACAGGTGTGAGATCCAGAAAGGTGAAGACACGGGAAGGCTGAGTAAGGGAAAGGGTTTTGGGATCTGAAAGCATTTATGGAATGTTCCTCTATAGAAGACTTGGGCGCTCGTGAAATAGTCTTCCTGTCTAAACAGACATTAGAGCTGACATCAAGACATTCTTTGTTACATTTCTCCAGTTTGCAGTTTCTGAAGATTCCATCTTTATGGACTTGGGCGCCCACTTAATAGTCCACCGACTTTCCAGATTCCGGGACACAAATTCTAATATCTCTCTGATCACTCTTGTGAAATTGGTTTCTGCTATCTGTTGTGCATCTTCTATTATAATCAGATTTTTGCAAATCTAGGGTTTTGTGCACTAGTTGACCTAGGGTTTTGTAAAAGGTTTGATTAAATCAGATATTTCCATAACACTCTTGAGCACAAGATTGTAGCTGAGTCCACCTCCCTTTGGTTGTGATTTCGCTCGGTCTTTTCCTTGAATGTTATTGTGGAAGAGGGTTTGATCTAGTTTGCATGCTAATCTTCATCATTCATCTTTTTCACACTTAACAGGTATTAACATGGAGACATGTGAGCATCCTTTAGAGACATCATATTTCATGAGACTTCCTTCCACATCTCTTTTTTTGGAGTTGGAGTTTCTTCTACATCCACCAATGGATTGGTTTCTTCCTAAGGGAAGAAATGTTGTTTGCTAGTTTTGGATCCTCTTTGGTCTTCTTCTTCATGCATGGACCATTGGCACAGGAGTTGCTTCATTATGAGGGGCTATTTATTGTATTTTTGTGTTGGATGTAGTGCTAGAGGGGTCTTGAGTGCTTCCATCACTTATTCCATCACTTTGTTGCATGCATTCTCACTTTTGGAGATGAGTTTTTCCCATGAGTTTTTCTCCTTTTCTCCACTTGAGATATGTTGTTCATGAGTACCTAACATGGCCTAGTAGTTGGAACTCATCTTTGCATCTCATGCCTAGTTTGCTTCTCCCTAAGTTGCACTTAAGGGGGGGTGTTAGTGTAAAAAGAGATATTACCTCATTAGGTCCTCTTCACATTAGTTTACTTAAGCTTACTTAGGTGTCATTAGGTGCATTCAATAATGTACATCCAGGTGCATTTATTATTTTTGCACTAGTTGTCTGATGTCATCGCATTAAGACACTTGTCATCTTACAAGTTTATCTTACATGCATTTATTTATTAGTGGTGTCTAGGTGTATTTATTATTTGTGTCATCTAGTTAGTTTTTCCACTATGTTGGCCTTATACCTATATAAAGAAGGTCTCTCATTGTACATTTCATGCAATTGAGTAATTCAATGTAATTGTAGTCAAGCTTTGCATCTTGTAAATGTTATGTATTATTATTCTTGGCAATATTGATTTTCTCTCTTGTTGTGGAAGATTGAATTGATTGCAGGTGATCCTGGGAGTGCTTGAGTCCATTATCGACTCTTACATACTATAGAAAATCATGTTTCCCAACCTCATCTACTCTCTTCTCATGAGATGAAGGAGAATGCAACATCATATAATCTATATGAACTAGTTAAGAAATCATTGAATGAAATTGGAGGTATGGATGGCTACACAATTGCCAAAAAGTTGGTTGTGTGTAGGGGTGGATGGAGCATCAGTAATGTAAGGTCATAGGAATGCTCTTTGTGTAAAGATACAAACTTATTGTTCACCATACATGATTACCATTCACTACATGGCCTACAAAATTGTAAAGTATGCATTCCAAAACTAAAGTTACTGAAGTAAATAAACAACTTTGTCACATTAACTCAAATGAAAAGAGAGATCTTATATACATCAAGCAATAATGTCATTACATCTTACAAATCCATGTGACATAACCAGATGTTAGCACAATAAAATAATATACAATGTCTATCTTAGGATCTCATGCCATAAGTCATCTCAAAGAGTAATAAGATACAATAATCAAGTAAAATACAAGTAATGAATAATAAACTGAATCACTGTCACCGATCTCCACTAAGCCACATGGTCATCCGCAAGATAAGAGACGGGAACATGGCCCAGGCATTTTTCTGCCCAACCACGAACCAATTACACTTCTGCAGAATCCTTCATGACATGAAGGATACCTGACTTTGCACAAAATGCCTAGCAACCTAGAAACAACTGACAGGAGGGAACACCCAATGCAACCTGACGTCTAAATACATATCTAACTAGAATGTGCAATATCTCATAATCAAGATGTGGCAGAGAAACATATTAATATAGTTTTTCTAGACAATCATTCATCTATTTCAATGAAGACATGGCTTGGCCCAAGCACTTATATAAGTAATGATCAAATCTTGAAAAGAGGAAAAGCCTTCTCTATTTACCCACATTCAGCATCCTAGCCTGAAAGTAACCCAATCACACATATAGTAAGGAAAATAAGCTAACCCCAATGTATCAACAATCAGTAATCTCAAAGGCACTCATATGCACTTATAGTTACTTCCTTTCAGAATTAAGTGAAAATACTTCTATATTCAAGACTTGAAGTGATCCATATTGTTCTTAATCATAAGAAAGCTCGCATAAACGAGTTGGATGTGTATAAATGTAGACATACAAATGCATATATTCATGCAAGTAATTTATGTGCATGCATGTATACATATAGTTTTCTATTTTAACATGTAACCGTTGCATGTCTAGTTCGGAGTCAGACAATTGTATAAACATTAGAACCATATAATTTAGAAAACAGTTTAACCAATATTCTACTGTTATAATTATCTATGTTTTATTAAAGGAATACCTACACACACACACACACATATATATATATAGATATAAACAGAAGACTCTGTTCTTTATCAATCTACTTAGCCTGTAATATAAAATAGGCCGACAAAATAGCTAAGAGGTCGCTCATAATATATATACTGTAGAATATGCAAGAGGTTGTTTGAAACAAGAGCATACTGGATGTCAAAAGATTAACTGAGGTTGAATATACCAACAATCAGGCCGACAATAATCAAAAAGGTCATTTTAAATTACACCGGGTCGAAAGATGCAAAGTAGAGATCGATAACAAAAATCAGATTGATCAATCATATCTACAGGCCGAAGTAAACAACATAAAGTCCAAAATTGAAAGTTTGAGGCTGAATTCAATCTCAAAAGGTAAGGTAAGGCCAATGCAAGGTAAAACTCAGGCCGAGTCAAGTCATTAAGGACCGGTTCAAATACTAACTAGGTCGTCTTTATAGCACACAGGCAGATTTAAAAGAGCATAGGCCAAATTCCATCTAACAGACCGCTTAAAAATATGATACAGAGGTTAGAAAATGAGATAAAAAGGTCAAAGAAAACAATAATATCAAGCCAAAGAAGTATAACAAGTCGAAAGAAGTTAAACGTCGAAGAGTATAGTCTTTTTAAAGGTCGTAGATAAGTTGAAAGGCCAAGAATGAGCAAAAGGGGCGATTCAAGTTGTTAGAAGGCCAAACAAATTTAACTTAGGCCTAATCAAAGGCATATAACATAGGCCTTGCTTAATATTGTCACTCAAGGCTGATTAAATACCAAAAAAATGAAAAGTTGTTTACTGTTTTAAACAAAAGAAAGCCGAATTTTAAAGCTTATACAAGTAGTTTGGAGACAAATAAACACCGATCTCAAATGATACAAGGTCGATCTCTAAGAAACCCGATAGGTATAAGAAGAATAAAAGATGCATAACTTAAGGTTAAGATTGTTACTACTAAGTAGTCTCAGAGGTATAAAAATATTTGATGATAAAAAAGAGCAGGCTGATTTGATATAATATTAGGTGGAAAATAAAATACTCAGGCGGATGATTTAAACTGAGGTTGAATATGAAGGGAGATAGGTTGATTCAACACAGCTAGGCCAATACCTTATAAGCAGAAAACCCAAATTTGGAACGACAGTTAAGTAAAATGCCTGATTTTGAAGGAGAGAACATATTGTTGTTTTATGAACCACGGGAAAATTAATAGAAAAGAACATGTATAACTCTACTTTGTATAGACATGAATCCCTCTATTGCGTCTTTTTTTTTGCTCTGGTAGTCCTTCCCCCTTTTGCTACTCTGCGCTCTCTATGCTTTCTTTTCTGTGTCTATGTCCTCTATCCTTTTCCTTCCCTCTTTTTATTCACTATATGCCTCCATAAATGGCGTCCGAATTTTAGATTTTAAGATTTCTCTTCTTTATTTTTGTTTTTACTCCTCTTTTGCATGATGTGTGGCACTCTTAAACATGCCTTTTTCTCTAGTTTTACTCCCAAACTCCCTTAATTCAGTCGCTGACCAATGCATGAATCCCTCCCCATGTTTTATATTTAGATATATATATATAACAAATTATCTTTAGTTTGCAAGAGTTTAACACATAAATATATATTACATATAGTTATTATATTATTAAAAACACTTTCTATAATTATTACAAATCTTATTAGAATCAACCAATACGGTTTTATTTAAAACAAAAGTCGAAAAGAAGTATGAATGAATACATGATATTTTGCACCAAAAACAAATATACCGAAGCAAACAAAGTTAAATAGTTTATCTGATCCTCATAAGTTAATCACACCAATCATATGCTCAACCAAGATTATACTATGGTAACCTAATGGAACCCAACAAGAATGCAAGTCAATTTGATGCAATATGATCTACGTGAGTGTGTGCATGCATCGGGGTTACGTCATGCCATCTCTTTCCGATGGCTAGGACGCATATACCTCAACCATGTTCCCATCTTCGACGTGTTCCTGCACTCAGTCAAACTCAAACTCTCATCGATAAGTTAGTCCTAATAATCATAGCCAAAGCTCAACAAACATAATCCATAATCTTAAAACATATTAATCTATCATTAGAATCATATTCAAATCTAAGCATTCATAAAATAACGATACTTTACTTTTTTATGCACATGTCATTTCTTAATAATCAAACAATAGTAATAAATGTCCATAAGTCTGAATTATAAATGAATCAAAAAGGTTGAGATGTGACATACTTCCCCACTAGGAAGAGACATCGTCCCGATGTCTTATTAAACACAATACTAAAATAATAAAGTATCTTGCTACTACTATAAAGTATCATCAAATCAAATAACAGTATCTGAACTATGCAAAAATAAAAGAAACCCTGCTAAATCCTCAAATGAGGAAAATATTTGTCTATCTCCTCAGCATCCTCCCATGTGGCACTATCCACAGAATATTGGTCCCACTAGACCTTGTACTGCACAATATCCCTATTACGTAACTTAACGTTACGTCTCTCCAAAATTCGAGTGGGCTCCACCAGCACCACTCTTGTATCCTGTACCTGTAAAGCATGCCAATCAAGTATATGTGAAGCATCAGGATGATATGGTTTAAGTAAAGACACATGAAAATATTATGGATTCGGGCAAGAGCAGGCGGTAGAACAAGTCTATAAGCAACATGATTAATCACTTCCAACACATCAAACGGTCCTACAAATCTAGGAGCAAGTTTGGATGATTTTCCAAATGAAATTGAACTCTTCTAAGGCTTGACCCTCAAAAAGACCTTGTCCCCTACTAAAAACTATTTGAACGTCCTGTTCATGTCTACATAACTCTTTTGTCAGTCTAAAGTTTGCTTCAATTTATCTTTGATCAACCTCATTTGATCATCCATTTCCCTAAGCATTTCCGGTCCAACCACAATTATGTCTTCTACCTTGTCCCAACTGATGGGTGTGCAACACTTACAACCCATAAAGAGCTTCGAAAGGTGCCATCCCCAAAGATGCATAGTATGAATTATTGTAAGAAAATTCCACCAATGGAAGATACTCCTCCCACTTATATTGTTGATCCATACAATACATCATAAGGAGGTCTTCCACTACCTGATTAACTCTTTTTGTCCGACCATCAGTTTGAGGATGATATGCCAAATTGAAATTCAACTTTGTTCCCAAAGATGCATTTAACATTGTCCAAAACCTAGAAGTCATGCGAGTGTCTCGATTTGAAATGATTATCTTTGGCACTCCGTGCAATTGAAAGATTTCTTGGACATACTTCTTAGCTAAGATCAATGACCCATCCTTAAGATTCCCTGGGATGAAATGTACTACCTTCGTCAACTTATCCAAAACTACCAAGATGACATCATGTTGATTCTTGGACATTGGCAATCCTTGAATGAAGTCCATACTTATCACTTGCCATTTATTTTTTGGTACACTATGCGGGTACAAAAGCCCTGTTGGATGCACATGCTCAACCTTGACTCACTGGCATTCTAAGCATCTAGCCACAAATTCTATTACATCTTTCTTAAGTGTAGGCCAAAAAAACAAAGGTTGCAATCCTTCTACCAGCTTAGTCACTCTAGGGTGCCCCGAATACGGTGCGTTGTGGATCTCTTTAAGAACTAACTTTCTCAATTACCTTGAGTCTGGAATATACATCCTACCTTGATATCGCAAAATTCCATCCAACTCCAACACATATGCAGCAAATTCATGATCTAAAGGGTCTTGTTCTAAAGCTTTCTTTACTTTGGAATAGTGTTCATCCCCTTGCAAATTCAGAATTGCGTGTCTCAAATTTGATCTTGTAGTAACCATTGCTGCCAAATGTCTTCTTTTGCTAAGAGCATCTGCCACTATACTCTTTTCCTTTAATGTATTCTATCCCAAAATCATACTCACTAAGAAACTCTAGCCATCTCTGATGTGCATTAAGATCAATGGGCTGAGTAAAAATATACTTGAGTCCTAAGTGATCTGTCTTCAACTCAAAAGGCTTCCCTAGGAGATAATGCCTCTGCATCTAAAGTGCATGAACTATGGTGGCTAACTCTAAGTCATGTGTCGCATAGTTTATCTCATATTGCTTCAACTTCCTGGACTCATAAGTGACCACTTGCCCATTTTGCATTAGTATTCCTCCTACACCTTCTCCTGATGCATCGGTTATCACCATGAAATGCCCATTCGGATCAGGTATAGTCAAGATAGGAGTTGTAGTGAGCTTTTTCTTCAAAACCTAGAAAGCTTGCTCACACTTTTCTATCTACTCAAATCTTTTCCCTTTCTTTTGAAGTGACGTGATCAATGTTGCTATCGTAGAGAACCCTTCTAAAAAATTATTGTAATACCCTGCAAGTCCCATGAAACTTCAGACTTCTATCACATTCTGAGGTGCAGGCCACTCCATTATTGTCTTAATCTTCTCTGGATCTACTGTAATCCCTTCAACTAAAATTACATGACCTAGATAGTGCACTTTGTCTTGATAGAATATACACTTGGATAGCTTACCAAAGAGTTTATGCTCTCTTAAGCGATGTAATACTATCCGTACATGCTTTTCATGCTCCTCAATTGTTTTAGAATAAATCAAGATATCATCTAGAAAGATTAGCACAAATTCATCCAAGCAATCACTAAATACGTTGTTCATTAAGTTTATGAAAGTTGCGGGAGCATTAATTAACCCGAATGGCACCGTTGTGAATTTGTAGTGACCATAACAAGTCCTAAAAATTGTCTTCGAGATGTCCTCATCCTTAATCCACAACTGGTGATAGCTAGATTTAAGGTCTATCTTAGAGAACACAGTAGCTCCCTTCATATGATCAAAGAGCTCATCTATTCTTGGAAGTGGATACTTGTTCTTTATAGTTGCCTTATTAAGCATTCTATAGTCAATGCATTAGTGCAAAGTCCCATCCTTCTTCTTCACAAACATGATCGGTGCGCCTCATTGCAACACGCTAGGTCTTATGAACCCTTGGTTCAACAACTCCTTCAATTGTGCTTTTAGCTCATACAACTTTGTAGTGGTCATCCTATAGGGCACCTTAGATTGAGGCTCAGTTCATCAAAGTATAGTTTCCAGATTACTAATTATATCATTGTCAAGATGGATTCGTCTGGGAAATTAATGGAGAGTTGTTGATGATCTGTGAGAGGTGCTTCAGCTACTTGATAGGCTACAACTTGTCCTTTGATTGCTCTTCATCAACATACTCAATGTCAAACTCGCTAAGTAACATTACCCATTTTCTATTCTTCTTGTGAGTGAGGTCCTGGAAAGCAAGTACTTGAGAGGGTTGTCTTTGGAGATGAGATTGATGGAGTGACTCAGCATGTAGTGTCGTAACTTTTGAGAACGAAAAATAACAAGACATGCTCATTCTATGGGTGTGTAGTTAAGCTCATAGCCGACAAGGGTCCTACTGATGTAGTATATAACCCTTTGACAGTCGGTGTCATCATGTTGTGCTAATAGTGCCCCTAGTGCTACTGAAGTTGCTGATATGTACAATAGTAGGTGCTTTCTGGGGATAGGTTCCATAAGGATTGGCGGTGAATCTAGGTATTCCTTGATGCGGTCAAATGCTTGCTGGCAATTCCGGTCCCATTTGAAGTGTACTTCCTTACGAAGTAAGTGGGCAAAGGGTTGACATTTATCTGCGAGTTGAGTGATGAACCTTTAGATAGCCTGGAGCTTGCCTTGGAGACTACAAAGTTGTTTGAGAGTCTTTGGTGGTGGCATTTCTGTTATAGCAGTGACTTTAGCCGGATCTACTTTGATACCTTTGCGAGAAACAATGAACCCCAAGAGTTTCCCTGATGTGACACCAAAGACACTTCTTAGGGTTGAGGTGGAGCTTGTATTCCCTAAGGCGTTCAAATATCCACTGCAAGACCTCAAGGTCCTCTTCTCTTGTTTTTGATTTCCCAAGGAGATCATCTACATAGTCCTCCATGATCTTGTGTAGCATGTCGTGAAAAATAGTGGTCATGGATCGTTGATAGGTTGCTCCAACGTTTTTTAGGCATAACTTGCCAATAATAGGTACCCCAAGGACAAGTGAAATTTGTTTTATGTTGATCTTCAAGGGCAATTCTGATCTGATTATATCTCGAGAATCCATCCATGAGGGAAAGCATTTCATGTCCAGTCGTGAGATCCACAATAATGTCAATGTTGGGAAGTGGAAAGTCGTCCTTTGGACATGCTTTGTTGAGGTCTCAAAAATCTGTGCATACTTGAATGCCCCCAAGTTTCTTAGCAACTGAAAAAATATTAGAGACCCATTGCAAATAGTCTATAGGTCAAATGAAGCCAACTTCTAGTAGTTTTTGCAATTCTTCTTTGACAAGCAAGGCGACTTGAGGGTGCATTTTGTGGAGTTTCTGTTTGACTGGTCGAGATTCTAGATGTACCACAAGATGGTGTACTACCAAGGAGGGATCTAATCTTGGCATGTCTGCGTATGACCAAGAAAAGACATCGGGTGCCTTGTGGAGGACTATAGAAAGATTGGATTTTTCTTGGCTAGCAAGACTCTCTGCGATATGTGTGAGCTTAGGTTGTTCTTGTGTGCCGAG
Organism: Cunninghamia lanceolata; assembly: GCA_027924645.1. Classification (NCBI taxonomy): domain Eukaryota; kingdom Viridiplantae; phylum Streptophyta; class Pinopsida; order Cupressales; family Cupressaceae; genus Cunninghamia; species Cunninghamia lanceolata. The sequence goes on from BSBN01001272.1 coordinate 24,198,221, forward strand.
ATTGATTTCTTGTGTACCTTCAATCAGGATGGTGGAACGCTCCTACCAATAGGAAGGTATAGGGAGAAGATGGAGATCCTCATCTCCTAGCGCCTCGGAGAGGTTTTCACCAGGAGATACGTCTTTATTTTTCTCTTTGATGTCTAAAAGTGCCTCAGACAGGTTTCCACCAGGGAACGATTTTCTATTTTTTTATTTTTTCTTTGGACTAAGGATCTCCTCTTTTCCAAAATAGGCATTAGTGTGAAAGCATATGTCATACTGGGAGGTGTCGTGGAGTTCTAGGAATGCGGAGAGGGCCTCATTGTTTTGGAACATGTCGAGAAGCGATGGTCCTTGATAATCCTAGGCAATGAGATCGGGATGAACGAGGGGAAGGTCAATGGCAAAGATGGCATTGTCAAGGAAGATGCATGAAAGATTAAGATCTTCGTATGAAGCTATGATGACACTCAATGTAATGTTTTCAACAATAGAAGAGGATTCGATCGCCTCTACTAAAGTTTTAGCGGGTCCACGGATTGTCACAGTAGGCGGTGCATATCCTAAACCAAAATACTTGGCATATTGCTTGGGGGGTGTAGGATCAACCAGAATAGGTTTTGTAGTGCTTTGTTCATCAATGCCAAGTCCTTTTCCATGATAGGGCATTTTGGTACATATCTAGAATGGTACAGGATATTTTTTTGAACTACTCAAGATCTGCTACTGCTAGAGGGGTCTCATCATGGTATAATCAATCACTCAAAGTTGTTTATTCGGCTTCTTCTTCATGGGAGACCTATGCTGGGATGAAGGGAATCTTATCATTGATCTTGTGTTGTTGTTCTTGAACCTTTTTTGTAGATGACAGCCATGGGAGCGGGGGGACAAACGCAGTTGTCCAACATGGAAGGCGTTATGAAGCTCATATTCAACACACCCTTTGTCTATGATCTTAACCTGGGATACTTCAGGAGTCAAAGTGGAGGATGAAGTGGAAGTGTGTGATGGATCAATGGTGACGGATGGAGTGGATGAAGTGGATGAAGTGGATGGTATGGATGAGGGGTTTTTGAGATGTTCGCCATAAGTGCTTGGGCAATGAAATTTCCTATCATAAACAACCTCTAAAGTTTTACAATACTCAAATGGTTGTTGATCGACGGGAATAGCGACTTCCACGCCACTATGGGGAAACTTAATACATTGGTGGTAAGTGGATGGAATGGCTTGCATGGCATGTAACCATGGTCGGACTAGAATAAGATTGTATTGCAGGTCAAGATCGACCACATGACAAAGGGTGGGTAGTGTGAGCGAGCCCACCTTGATAAGGAGGCATATGGTGCCTCCCGATTCTCTCTGTCTGTTGTCGTATTCTTTGATGGAGATGACCAAAGACTCTAGATCAACTGTTAAATACCCCAAAAGTTTTATGAACTTTAATGTACATATATTCAAACCAGATCCATTATCCAACAAGACCCTGTTGACTTTGTGGTTGGTGATTTGGACTTCAATATGGAGTGTTTTGTTATGAGTGGGGTCAATAGGTGGCATATTGGATTGGCTGAAGGTAACATGTTAGGATGAGGACAATTGGTCTACTAGGTTTTGGAATTGTGCGGGAGGTATGTCGGTGGGGACAGGGGACTCTTAGAGAGCATTGTCAAGGATTTCTCAATGGATGGTAGATGTCTTAAGGAGTTCCAAGATGGAGATTTGCGCGGGGGTCTTCCCAAGATGGTCAAGGAGGTTATACTCGGAAGTGGTAGTGGTGGAGGATGGGGATGGTCCCTTGATGGTTACACGCCCACATTGGGTGGTAACGACACATTCAGGAGTGTTGTTTTTTATCTTGATGGTGGCGACACGAGTAGAGTTGAAATCAATTCGATCTACTACATTATTGTAGGGAGGTGGAACGTTATAGTTGATGTTGTTGGCCTGGTTGTTGGGATTGTCACTGGAGGATGATGGTTTGGATGTGGGTTAGTTATTATGATTGGGAAGAGGGTCTTGGTAGACTCCTAAGCCATCATTAGGTGAGGTATTGTTGTTTCCTTCCACTTGGATATCGCCGTGATCGACGAGGTCTTGGATGTAGTTTTTCAATTTTATACATTTTCCTGTGGCATGGTCTTTGATACGATTGTAGTCACAATATTCATTTTCCTTGCACCATGCAGGTTTGGGTTGGTTTTTGTCAAAGGGCTTGGTCGTGGGAAACTCAACCGTGTTGGCTTGGACAAGTTTTTGGAACACAACTTCGAGTGGTTCACCCAAATGAGTGTATTTGTGTTTTGGATTGTTGGGAGGATTTCGTTTTGGTGGAGCGGATGGCACCGGGACATTGTTTGAAACATTTTGTACATGTGCCTCTTTAGGTTTAGGAGTGCCTATTTGAATGTACTTGGAATCGGTAGCGCTATCTCCTATGACATTTTTGTTCTTAGCCCAAAACTTAGGTTTTTCATTGGATGATTTCTCGTTGTCATTTTCATTGTAAATTTTGACCAAACATTTTGCAATGAGGGCCTTTTCGATAGTGACACTATGTCTATGATTTCATCGAAGGTGGATGCACAATGCACTTGTAAATGGAAGGCCATTTCTTGGTTCGAGTTTTTGATAAAAATATGGACATGTTTTTTGGGCGTTTTCTAAGGTAGCCTACTAGCAAGGGCTCTCCATCTTTGTAGGTATGCGGCAAAACTTTCACCACTTCGTTGTTTGGTGTTACAAAGGTTGAGCATGGTGATTTCATGCTCCACATTGTATGAGAAGTGGGCAACAAATTTTTTTGAAAGATCAGCGAAGGTGGAGATGGAACCATAGGGCAAGTGCATGAAACATTCTAAGGCTTGTCCCTTTCGTGGGAAAAGACAAAGGAGGAATTGGTCATCATAGGAAACTTCTTGGCATGCCATAAAGAACTCCTTGATGTGGTCACGAGGATCTCCTTTTCCTTTGTATTTGTCAAATTTGGGCACTTCAAAATGTTGAGGAAAAGGTATAGTTGTCATATTTCAATTAAATCAATAGGGACATAAGTCTTCAAACTTATAATGTTTCTTTTGGGTCCCTAGTTGGATGCTTTTGAGAGCGTTTTCATCTCTTGCCATTCTTGATCGAAAGGATTGGCAAGGGGAGGTTGTGATGTGGATTCAAGTGGTGGTTGTTATGACGATGATTGTTGTTGTTGAGGGATAATGTATTGTTGTTGTTGGGGAACTCCATATTGTTGTTGGATGTATGGAGGTAGGCCTATAGTTTGTGAGTAAACGTGAGACCCATATGTTTGATGTTGTGGTATGGTGTGGGTGGATGCATGGTAAGTATGTTGTGTTTGGAAAGGTGGTTGTTGATATTGCATGGAGGTACCATGGGGAGGTTATTGATGGGTGGTCAAATGATAAGTTTGAGTGGGATTCATACAGCTCATTAGGGGGTTTTGAGGTTGATTATGTGGTTGGGATGTGAATGGATTGTGTGTTTGGAGGGGTGTTTGTGAAGGTACCATAGGGTGCAATGTTGTTTGGGTGATGACCGTCCTTTGAGGAATGTTCAAAGGATGAAGGGATTGCGGAATGTTGGAAGTATTTTGAAGGTTTGACGGGGGTGGTACAATGAGTATGCTTATATTGGATGGTATGGCAAAAATTGGGAGGTCGAAGGGTAGCATATTATATGGTAAACCAAAAGGAGGGTCCGACCCTTGTGCGCGTGGGATATTACTACCCCCTACATGTTGATCAATGGTATGGATGGTGTTGGTATTTGAGGTGTAGTTGGCCCATGGATTGTCATAGACAGGATTGTTGGGATTCGGGACACGTCCCCATGGTTGGTTGAGGATGGGTGATGGTGGTTTGTCATGAAAGATGGTCTTGAGTTTTTCGTGGTCGAATGAATGAGGGAGACATGCCCCATGTTCGATGAGGTGTTCAAGGAATTCATACTTATGATTGTCAAGGAGTTGATCAATTTTTTTATGGAGTCCTCTTTCATTGATGAAATCAATGAAGGTGGGGGAGGTGACATGATGTGTAAATGTTTCACCCATTTTGGGTTGGTTGACAGACCCCTCCAGATTACTTATGGTGGAATCATGTGGAGAGAGGGGTTGATAGTGGGTGTCCATCTTTCTCTTAGCTTGTGATCACGTGATGGGAGGCATAAAAGGGGAGCTTGGATCAGATTTGAATGATGAGGTCCCAATGGTTAGGGATGGGGATTTTTCTAATTTCAAAATCTAGATCAGTATGGATGAGGATCAAATATTATCCCTACATACTTAGGGTGGACAAAGAGCCTAAGCAAGGAGATAATGAGATTATCTTACTTGGGGTAGACAAGACTTACCAAGCAAGATGGGATTCTTGAAGTCCACTAACTTAGGAATTGCCTAAGTTTCTAAGCTAGCTTATGCAAGAGGTATAATTTCAAGTTTATACTAAACTTAAGATAGACAAATTCTTAAGCCTAATACAAACAAGAGGATAGATTGATCTAGATCTTAACCTTAGAAGATTTGTACTAGATTTATATGGATGATTGATTGGATTTGGATAGAGGTTGATTTGATTTGGATAATGTGGAGTTGATTTGATTTTTGGATGTTGGATTTTGGATAAAGGTTGGATCACAAGCTAAAGGTCAAATGGACATGGATGATGATAGTAGGGATGAGTTTGGGGGTGAAATGATCTTGGATGAGGTGGGATACTTAATTTTGACAATCAAAATGATAAATACCTTAGGTTCTGTATATTTCTTATTCTAGGTGCTAAAACAGTAGGTTTGGGTGCTAACATAAAGGGGCTAGGTGCTAATGGAGATGGCAATTGGGTGCTGAATCAGATGACTGGGCGTTGGCAGGGACCGACTGGGCGCTGACAGAAGCCGACTAGGCATTGACAGAGATCGGTTGGGAGCTGACATATGTGTAGATGAATAATGATCAAGATTGAGTTAGGCACTAACATAAATGAGTTAGGCGCTAATAGAAGGTGGATGGGCACTGAAATGTGAACAATGGGCATTGATTAGAATTGGTTTGATTTTGAAGGTGTTTAGGGATCGACTAGGCACTAACAAAAGTTGACTAGGCACTAACAGAGACTGACTGGGCGTTGACAGATATGTAGATGAATAATGATCAAGACCAAACTAGGCACTAACATAAATGAGTTAGGCGCTAATAGAAGGCAGATGGGTGTTCAAATGTGAACAATGGGTGCTGATTGGAATTGGTTTGATTTTGAAGGTGTTTCTTTTGGAATTTTAGCAAGATTCTCAAACAACAAACACAATGGCTACTTTGACTGACTTGGAATTGGGTGCGAGAGGTTGTGAACCTTCATGGATAATAAACGGCTTGTACGGGTATATCACATAAAAGGCATGACAAACACTTGTTTACAAACCTAGTAATTACTCAAGCAAGGTGTATCATATCCCGCGGACTCACTTAGGTGCAATTTCAACCCCCACTAATTAGATAGTAGTTGTTTCCATTCCCTTAATACCAATTATCATTTATTAGATAGGTAGGGAATGCAAGGTCATGGACCACCTTACACCCTTTACTTTGGAGACGAAAGTCTTTCCCAAAGTGTATTATATCTCACTCAATGAAAGTACAAGCATGAGCTCTTCTCCTCCATGAGGTTGCTACGCACCGAAGGATATGACGGTCGAAGGTCTTAGCTAGGCTTCACATGGCTTCTAGGGGGTATCCCAATATACGCAAGGTACAGCGGACGAGTCTATGAACAGAGGTGTTTGAATCCAAGCAAGCTCCAACCAACACAAGTCTCGGTGGACCGAGGGTCTCGGGGTTTTTGCAAGGGGGGAGAGGGTCTTTCCTTTAAAGTGAGTCTTTCGATTCTCATAGTGCTTATATCCTGCGCTGGAACACGCGGTTGAGGTCGTTCCTAGGGAGATGCAATCCCCTAGCAGGCCTCCTAAGAAGAAATCATTTCCCACTTTTGATCACTCAAGATTGCACGAAGCACAAGGGGAGAGCATACATGAAGAAATGATCTCTTCAAGTTATAAAGAAATAAGAAAAGTTTGCAAATGGACTTTTGATCCCCACGATCACCCTAAGGTGCGGGGGGAGAGCATACGTCCACAAGCAAACACAAACACGACATACAAGATTAATTAAACCCTACTTAACTTTAATGTGCAACTAAAATTAGTGAGAAAAATATAATCTTTGACTACGGGGCTGCACAAAAAGTGTTAGTAGTTGATTGTGATATTCTTTAACTAGCATGAGGCACTGCAAAATAGATATTAGCCCAAGAAAATGCAAAATAGATGAAAAATGTCTGAAACAAATTATAGGTGTTGAAACAATCTGCCTTGGCGCTAACAAAGTCAGGGGCTGAGACAGAGAGTTAAGGTGCTAAAAGAAACAAACTAGGTGCTAATGCAAAAAAATTAAGCGCTAAAACATAAATGGCTATACCTTCCGACTTTGGCGCTGATGCAGACTATGTAGGCGTGACTGTGGATTTCTTGGGCGCTGAACCGATAGGGTCGGTATGAAGGCTTGTAACTTGCTATTTTTCTGCACAATTAGAGGGCTAAGACTATCCAAAAATGTTGTTAGGGGGTTAGTGAGACATAAAATCCATAAGTTCAATGATAAACCCCTAAAAACGATGAACTTATGAGTAGATTAAGCACTAAAAAGAAGGGCGTTGATCTGTTCATTTTGGGCGCTACAGCTTGTGGTTTTGGCGCTAAAGCGAAATGGGCAACATGACAACCTGTATTTTTGTGATTTTCTGCAAAACAAAGAGCTAAATTGTCCAAGGCATTGTTAAGCAAGTTAGTCAACACATACATTCATTAGAACTTTCAAAATGATGAGAAATGACAAAAAGCACCACTTTATACCTTGCCAGAACTGGGCACTGATGCAGAGGGATTAGCGCTGAAGGACAGAATGCAAGCGCTAAGTGGCGTTTAGGAAGTCTACGGATTTCAACGCTGATGCAAAGAACATGGGCGCTGATAGAAGCCTCCTATGTGTTGATCTGCAAAATTGAAGCATTGATCCGACCTGCAAACACAAATACAATGCAAATTCCAATACAAAATGATGGTTAAGGTGGTGGGGGTCCCACCAGGCGTGCCAAAAATGTCAGCAATGAAAATGTGAACACCTAGGATGAGCTAAAAGTAAGTAAACTACTCAATTCACAAATTCAAATGACCTCAAGAATAGACTAACAATGCACAATTAAACTAAATTGCATCCTATCTATATGCATTACTAGTGATATGTCCTAAAGATGATATACTAGTCTATATGATTTGCTTAATTTAGCTAGATGTTGAGTACTCAAAATGACAAAATTTCTTTGCATCCAAATTGTTTATAGAAATGGAGGGGAAGGCCCCAATTTATAGATTTTTGTAGGTGAGGATGAAGGGCTAGGATTGAATTGAAAGATCAAGGGCTCAAATTGCTTGAGAATCCTCAAGCAAGGAGAATTGGACAAGTGCCATGAGGAGATTGGATGAGAGAATTGCTCTAAAATTCAAGGGAAAATCAATGGATGAAATTGAGTGTTTGAATGGATGAATGACTAGGATTGGATAGGTGTATAACATGTAAGGCTACATTTATGAAAATGTATGGTTTGAATTTTGTGAAGAATTTAAAATTGTGAGGAAAGGACAAGTGGAATTTAAAATGGGGTGAATAGTGTTGGAATAGTGCCACATGGAATTTAAAATTCCATGAATAGTGACACTTGGAGTGGAAGAAAAAGAAATGGGACAAATGTACACTTTTTGAAAGATTTGGTCATGCTTCCAAAGTACCACTTGTCATGTACACTAAATGACAAGTGGATTTCTAGAAACATGGGGAGTTGTAATTGTGAGTTAATTTTAATTAACTCATGTGCACATGATTAGAAGAGAAATAATGATGATTATAAAAGTGGATAAAATAGGAAATTAAATAAATATGGATATTTATTTAATTTTTGGGAGTTCATGTGAACTATAGTTGTCAAAATATTTAATTTTTGAACTATAGTAGAAGAAATTTGATTTTTGATAATGGGAGAAAGACTGAGAAAATATTAATTAAATAATTACAAATTATTTAATTAATGTGTGCATTGGATGGAATGGTGTGAATTGTCGGGTTTAGGATGTGGAAGATGAATGAAAGTGGTTGTGACCATTTCAGGTGTCTACAGATTGGATAGGAGAATTAGAAGAATATTTTGAATTTGAAAATATTTGTAACCCTCAAAGAGTAAGATTAGCATAGACAAAACTCAAGAGACATGTTGTCCTTTGGTGGAGAGAGCAGAGAGAAAGAGTAGCAAATGGTGAACTAAGAATAACTCGGTGGAATCAAATGGTTACCAAGTTGAAAGTAAAATTTATTCCTAGAGATTCTTAATTGGAGATGTTCAGAAAGCTTCAGAATTTGAAACAAAAGGATATGAGCGCCAAAGACTATAAAAAGGAATTTTATAAAATGGTAATTAGATTTGGGCATCATCAAATGGATAGGGAGAAAGTAGCTAGATATATAAACGGGTTGAGATTTCATATACAAGATGGAATGAGTATGTTGAAGATTTCTACAATTGAAGAAACGTACCAATATGCTTTGAAAGTAGAAGAAAAGATAGAAAGAAAACAGCATAATAATGCAAGGGGAAGAGGAAAGTTCTCAGCCGGGAGAGCAAAAGCAAGTTTGAGTCAGGGAACAAGAGGAAGAGAATACTCTATATGAGGATGTGGCAGCAGCTGCAAGGGGTTCATTGGAAAATGTTTTTAGTGTGGAGAGGTTGGACATAGAGCTTATGAGTATCCACAAATACACCAAGAGAATAGCAAGAGAAGTGTGGCCAAAAAACACATGGCACAAGAAGATGAAGAAAGTGTGGCATTACCGAAACCTAAAGAGCATGAGGAAGGAGAATCTCTTATTTTGAAGAGAGTGTTAATGAAACCAGAGGTGAAGGAGGATGGAGCATCTGAGAGAAGAAGTCTTTTCCAAATAGTATGCAAGTCTAGAGGTAAGTTTTGTAAAGTAATTGTAGATAGTGATAGCACTGATAGCCTAGTCTATGAAGAAATGGTAGAAAAACTATGTTTTAAAAAGAGAAAACATCCACATCCTTGTAAAGTTACTTGGTTCCAAAAGGAACATGAATTGGTGGTGAATGAGCAATGTTCGATTAGTTCTCAAATTGGATCGTATAAAGATGAGGTTCTATGTGATGTTATGTCCATGAATGCATGTCATGTTTTGTTGGGGAGGCCTTGACAATTTGACAAGGAAGTTATCTATGATGGTAGAAGGAATTTGTAAACCATGTGAAAGGTGGGCATAAATATGTTTTGAGTTCATTAAAGGAAAAGACACGACAGGTAAATGACAACAATTATGTAGTTTGTTGTAGTTCAAACAAATAGTTGATAAAGGTAACAAGAGAGGTTGAAAACGCTGACCACTGGGAATAGTTCCTAAAGTCCTTCGACACTTTGACTAAGTCTTCATTTAAAGGAAGTCGGGGAAACACAGTGTTCCAAGAACACTGGAAACTCCCGATGAGTTCCCACTCCTTCCCAAATCGTCAACATACCAAAGGTGTCGATAAAAGTTCTTAATGAACCGACAATAGTTGGTGTTGTTCCTAATGTTTCCTTGAACTCCAATGGCTTAATAAAGTTGAAGAAAACTTGTGAATCAAGGAGTTCCAAGTAGGGAGGAAATCCTCGATAGCTTGAAGAAAACTTGTGAATCAAGGAGTTCCAAGTAGGGAGGAAATCCTCAATAGCTTGGAACAATTATGTGTGCCCTTGAAAAGTTCGACGAAGCCTTCATTATAAAGAAATCGAGAAAATGGACTGTTCCGAGAACATCAAAAATGTTTGATAGGTTCCTTTGACATCACCAATGGCCGATAGTTCCTAATTCGTCATCAATCTCCGATGATGTTTTTGGCAGATTGAAAGGTGACGAAAACATTCTTCAAGGACCGAATGTTGCCGATAACATTCATATTAAAGTAGACATCTTCGACCATCTAGAACACTTGATTACACACTCATTCGATTGGTCCCTGAGATCAAAGTTTGTCGATAAGGAAATCTTAGGGGGTCTCGACCCCAATAGATTAAAATAAGACATGTCAATATAAATTTAAAAGAATCATAGATATTCAAAGGTTTTGATAAAGCATTACTGAATGTATTTTGAGACAGTTACTTAACCATGTTGATTCAATTTCTTGAATAGTTCAACTTCTACAACCAAAGATATATAAGGGATTAATGTGCCTTGTTGGGGGGGTTGGTTCGAAGGGGAAGAAAATGAAGGGGAAGAAAATCAAGGTTCGGTACTTAGAATTGGTTTAGAGTAAGCCTAATCTGGGAAGGGGTTATTGAATGTGAAGATTGTTCATTCCTGAAATAAATGTAATTGTTTGAATTTGTAAATTGAATAACATTTCAAATTGTTTTTCATTGTTTTGTGAAATGTTAAGTATATGAATAAGACAGTGAATCTTATTGTGATTGTGGAAATTATTGTTGGGTTTAAAGATTAGGCTATCTGACAAGACCCCCTTATCTAGACTGCATCACACTCATGATCTAATAGGTTTTTTTGATATTAGATGAGATACCCACCTCAAATCTTGTTTATGCTAGTTATTGTGTGCATCTATCCAAAACTTAGCACTTCAAATCTTGGACAATTATAAAACTAATAGATCTAACTTATAATCCTATGAAACAAAAGCTAGTCACAAATAGAAACAAGGTACTTAGAAACTATCAAGATTGTCTTTGGCTTTCCACCCCAACATTAGGACCCTTTGCAACAGGAATTACATGTCTTCGCCTCTTGTCAAGATACCCCTTACATCTGTACTGAACCTACAATCATCAGCTATCATCCCATTTTATTCAATCTACAGCTCAAACATCTCAACCTTCTTTAATTCACTCACATAAAATGTATAATTGTCACAATCTACACCTTCAATGATGCAAAGCCTTTGTTTAACCCTACCAAATTCTTTGACTTTGTAACATGGTTAACAAAGCCCCTTACTACTTAATTTCATTCGAACATCCTAATTTTTTGTACCTACATATGGTAGGTGGCAAGACTAGTTTCAAAGAACATGAGGAAACGAACCATCACAACCTTCTGTAATTCACTCACATAAAATGTATAATTGTCACAATCTACCCCTTCAATGATGCAGCCCTTTGTTGATTCCTTCCAAATTCTGACTCTGTAACATAGTTAACAAGGCCCCCTTACTAAATTTCATTCAAACATCCTATTGTTTGTACATACATATGGAAGGTGTCAAGACTAGTTGAACAAGAGGAAATGAACTAACCAGTTCAATTACCCCCTATAGACAGATATCTTCATCTTTTATCAAACCCAAGTAATGGATAAGCACAGCTTCAACACAACAAATCAAAGACGCCCACTTTGTCACATTTATTCTTGCTACAAATAGACCTCTAGCTCCAAGATCTTTCACTCTCCCCACATCAATATATTAAGTTTGTAACATTACATGACCAAGGGGCATTCAATGAAGGGATCATCTTCCATCAGAGCAACCATATTCTCCACACTATTGAAGGAGGAACTATTCCCCTTCAAACCAATAGCATTAATTTCTTTATGCCCTAAAACCCTGCTAATCGTGACAATGGTGTCCTCAATCACAAAATAAAAATTATTTTTAAGGCATATTTGGGGGAAAACGAAAAACTAGATAATGAGGAGTCTCCTTTTTTTGACAATCTTTACCAGCCTCCTCCATTCTACAGTTCAACATAATTAACAATACAAGCAATACTAATATGACAAATAGCATTCCAAACCAGACTAAAATAATGAAAACCACAGCAACATCGAAAAATCAAGATAACCATAGTCCCAAATTGTATCCATTCCCCGATATTAGGAGGGGCAGCACAACCTAACCTTCTATTGTCAAATTAATTTGCCTTTGCATAAATGTCAGTAAGGTCCAATGCTGATGGTAAATAAGGACTGGCATTTATAACGACATAGTGAGGCTGGTTACTGAAATAACCCAAAAGCACACTAAGGCAATTACAATACTACAACACAATTTGCATTTAACTTGCCTTACCATATATGAGGAGCAGAGCACCCAATTTCTTATCTCATACAATATTCAAAAACTTACAGCTTACAAAAGTTTAAAAACAACTCACATTTTCCATTTCCACCATATTGAAACATTAAAATAAAATTAGAAAGAATTTGTAGCCTCCTTTATATTCCATCAATATGTAAATGAATGGTTGACATCTCATTTCTCTCGACACAAAGGAACAAGGTGAAAGATATAGATTTAATATTCAATATTGTTCGTGACTTATTTATCGAATATTACACTAGAATTCACTGAATGCATATCTTGGGATTTAATAATACAACTTCTGAATCACTTAACAATTCAAATGAGTATGGTATATTGTAGTATAAAAAGGAAGTTGCACCTATACAAAGTACTTATCTATACAGGCAAGGAATTTTGACTCGTGGAAATAAACTTCGTTCTTTCCTCAAAGCTATGCATCTCTCTTCAATATTATGAATTCACGGTTTAAAAAGGTTTTGGAATGGATATTGTTTTTCAAATTATAAACGTGCAGAATGTCAAATCTTCATAATAACCCAATAAACAAACATATTGATTGTTTTTATTAACTATCATCATCATTCAAGCATAGAACTTAGTAAACACAACCATAAGAAATAATTCAGTCCACTAGATTTAAGTGTATTACACAGAAAAGCGGATAAAATAAATGTTTCTAACAATTTTACATGGTCGGGCATAAACAATCTAAACCAGGCTTGAAAGCTAAGAAACCCTCCACTCAAAAAGCATCCACTAACCATACATGTCATTCTCTAGCACGAAACCAAGACACATGTTTTAATGCAGATCACCTTTTCTGAAATAAATTCTACTGTGACAGCTCCCACAATAGGTTATCGATAATACAAAAGTTTTTCTTATTATAAGCACTAGCATTGTAATTTAGATCTCCATGATGGATATTCTACCTCACGATACAAGGACAAGTAGCAGCAAGGAATTCAAACATGAAGGCACTGTTTATAACCCAATCTAGCTACAATCCATTCAAACTAATAGAAATTATGATTGACCCCTGTTAGTATGGTAACTGGAAATCAATATACCATGTTACTAGGCGTTTAGAAGACATGCCTGGCAAGACAACTATTCATTTCTAATCTTATGACCAAGCATCGTGGAAATTTTCCCCAGACCATCTCTGTGTATCATGGACAGCAGATTGGTCCTCACGAGAATATCCATAACAGCCTAAATCTAACATACAAACAAAGGTGGATTACCAAATTCAGTAATGTACACTAATATTCCAGGGTCCACAACGAAGAAATTGTCATCTAACTAAAATTACTGAAATTCAGATTATCCTAAACCATATTAGAAATCCATGGTCAATATCATCACCTTCAGAATACAATGCCCCAACATATCAAGAAAAGCATGACCATGAAATGCTTTAAAGAAAAATATGGAGGATGGTAGTAGAACTGAAGAACCCCAGAATATTATATTAGCAGGAGAGCCCCTACCTTGTACTAGATAATAGGCTCAACCTCCAAACATATTTGAATGCATTTTCCATAAACTCCTCCACTTCTGCCTGCATTTCCCTGCCAGTAACTACAGAAAAAATGGTACTTCATGACTGTAACTTAAGGAAATCCTTCAAAATATTTCTATCTTCTTCATGAACAGTTGACAGGTGCAGGCAGGTCCCAGAGCCTTAGCGGCGCCGGGCTTGGCCATAACATGCTTCAGGCTGCTGCTGAAGATGAGGCTGGAAAAGGAATACAAAACAATTAATCAGGAAAGATGTGTAAACTGCAATAACTGGATAGAAAAATCAAATTAAAGAATTACACCATTAGCATATGTTCTAATAACACCCATACACGAGCAAAAGGCTGCTGGAACCATTCATGAGGATGCATGTAGCGCATTGCAGGATTTGGACAAGCAAATTGTGTAGATTGTAAATACACAGCAGATGCAGAATGTGCACCCATGTGACCAGGATTGAAAGGCCTCATCATAGCATCTGGAGGAACATAACCCATTGTATTTGGAGGAGCTACCCAAGGACCAAGGTTATGTGGTGGGAGTGGATGAGCCGGTGGTTCCATATGAACCTGTGCTCTGTGTGCTGCCCCTAATTGAGGAAATTCAGTGTTACAGTTTACAACTGGAGGATACAATGCCTGCATATTGAACGGTCCTAAGTTTAAGCCAAACCCAGGATCATGTCGTTGATTGTACCTGCAAAGTTTGCAACACAAAAATTACAGAAAAACTATGACATGATCCTGCTATTGAAGATGAAATAACACAGATTTATTTATAACATTTCAAGGAACAAATATTGACAATGGCCTAGAAATTGCAACAATTTCCTTCTCACCTATCATAACTTCGGTCATAATCCGGGTCTTTCCGATCCTTCTCACGATCTCGAAAAATAGCTACCCTATTGTTGTTAGATTTTACCCTACCAGAAGGCTCCCCATCTCCTTTAGAATTACTAGTGACACCCATTCCAGAGGAACAATCAGTCAAGACTTTTGTATGAATATTTTGAAGTTGATCTTTGGCATGTTTGCTCTCAGGACTCGGAACTCTCAGGGAATAACACTGCTCATAATCTGCTGAAGCAAAATCATCTTCGTCGGATGTTCCCAAATCCCCAGAGCCACTATCATTAAAAATTCGAGCTCGTGCCTTTATATAGTCTTCTTTCCTTTCCTCTACACTTTTACCAAAATTGGACTTGGAAGAACCACCATTAATACCATCTCTATGAGAACCTTTCTGCATCCTTTGCTTAATTTCAAATTTAACAACATTTGTCTTTTCATCCTGAGGTAGATTCACAGGAATGTCAGCCAAACGAATAACAGGGTACCCAATTTTAAATGTCTTTCGAGCAATGATCCTTGTACCAGATCCATCTGCTGAGTTGCCATCAACTACTACCATTGACTGCAATCCATAGTGCTGAGCAACACGATGGGCAACAAGCCTAAGATAGGAAGTTGGTAACTGTTCAAACTCAAGCTGTTGCTGGCTAGCATTTTGGATAAACTTTTCAACTTGCTGCTCCATTCGCAAAACTGGAGAACACACAACAATAATGTTTTAAGTTCTGCCACATTTACAGAAAAGGAAATTTTGATAGACACTGCAAAGTTAAGGATTGATCGACTAAAAAATGAATAATATTTAACAAAAAGGTAAGCTGACCAATTAACACTCTGACCCCAATACATGTAAGGTGCAAGTTGCAAATGCAAATTACACATTTACACATGCAAGTTACGCATACCCAATGGCATACCAAAATCAATTGTAACCCAAAGGGACCCAACATCATGGCTTTTACACTTGAACAGTTTACCTTAATCAGACAGTTCACATTAACCTATAAGGCTATATGTAATATTGAACAAAGGGCATCTTCCCACCCTATATATATACTCAATTAAAGCCCCACAATTAAATTTAGTGAAACAACCTCCTCAAAACTAATAAACAGTGTTATTGAATATAATCCGTGAAGTGAAGAATCACACATCATAAAATCTAAATAACAAATGAAATAAAACTTTGAAGTAGTAATGTTAATTTAATAGATGCAATGTAAGGGAATGAGTATAAAGAGTAAATATACAAAATTAGTGCAGCCCACTACAAAGGGGTCCAGCACAAAACTGTGCAGTGGCCACATGGTGGCCATGACTGTAACCCACAAATATTTGCAGCAAAAATCATACCTTGAAAATATGTTTCTTCGTTCCTCTTCTCTTCTGCATTTCTTTGTTTTGTTTTTCTGCTCTCGTCTGTGCTTTCTTGGTCATAATTTCTTCTGATTTTTAAAGGTAATTAGTTTTTGGTTTTTATATATACAATTTTAATTTTAAAAGAGTTTTGTCCGCCTTGCTCTCATATTTTCATGTCTGCAGCAAATGGGTTCTCATGATCATACTCTACCTAATATACTCTCCCTGAGACTGCTACATCATGATTAAATAAAAGTGTTTCACTAGACTCACTTATAAAAGAAATCAACCAAAGTTAAGAATGTCTCTCTCCAGAAAAAAAAAAAACTGCATCGACATAAGAGTAACTGTGAAAAAGCTATTTTCTCATCACTTTAATCTCTTCAATATACAAGGCAAATTTCTTCTTGTGAACTCCATCTGCCACATCACCAAGATGAGGTCTTTTCTGAATATTTTTTAGCTGAAATTTCAGTGCTTACTTATTAAATCTGAAATCAGATTTGCTTCAAACCTACAATTACACCAAACTTAGACGAGATTAATTCTGATTTACAAATGATAATGATATCAAAAAATTTCTGACCTATAGTTCACTGACTGCAATTTTTGAACAATTAGGGCACTGAGTAAGAGAGCTCTTGGAATGAAGTTTAACTGTGTAAATTAGGACAATATTTTATTCTATATTGGATAGCACTCAACATCATGAACTATATTATCTATGTATAAATGAGAAGCCATATATAGAATAAAAATCCCACACTGCATCATACACCACTATAGGAGATTCATAAGCTCTATACTGGATTATCCCTCTTGTCAAACTGGAGTTCTGACCCTCAAAGGAAAAAGAGTCTTTCTAAGAACCAATCAACTAAGAGCCTACAATCATAGGAGATTGCAGACCAAGTCTGTTTTGAACAATACGAATTTTCCCAGTCAACTTGTTCTAGAACCATACAAGTTATGTCTGATATAAATCTGTATAGAAGCCTCCTTCCACATAACATGCAGGGTTCTAGATTATGATATTCCTTCACTTCAAATTCATCACTCAAGATAGGTAGCTTGTGTTTCCACACATAAACCCTTTTACAGATAAGAGATTCTAAACTTCATTAATTAGAATTTGACTAAGTTACCGAATTGGAATTGGGGACGGGTGCAGGTATGTGGGTACAATACACCGGTACGGCAAATTTTTTGGGGGGGGGCTGGGTATGTTCTGGGTACATCCATACAAAAAAATATAAAATTCATATATATAAGTTCAAAATACCACATACTTAACAAAACTACTATAAATATCAAAAGTTTGAAATGTAATATACTAATATATTTAAAATTAATATCTATACATAAAATTGTGAAAGGGGTTGTGCTTAAATGGCAAGGCCATAAGGTTCTCAAGATGGAGATCCAAGTTCGAATCCCCCAGTAACATCCTGGCTCTTAAGTTGAATTGAGCTGAATAAGTGGCTTCTAAGCTCTAAGTTGAATATGTGGATGGGGAGGAGATCCCCCTTGTGACCTACGCTGGAGTAGGCCAGCCTAAATATCCTCACACTTACCGAGCAAAAAAAATATATCTCTACATAAAATTAAAATATAATATATATAAATTATAAATATTTATACATAAAGTAAAATAGATATTATGGTATTATGTCTAAAAATATAAAAAGTTACTTCCTTTAAAATTAGAACTAATATTATAGCAAACACCATAAAGGAAATTTGCCATTAAAAGGGCATAGAATATATGTTTAAATATCTTCAGATCTGATTGTTATATTGTAAACCACTTGTTATAAATATCTTAAGAAAATATGTTGAACTGCTTGTTATAAATATCTTCAAAAAATATGTTAAACCACTTGTTATAACTTATAAATATGTTAAACTGATCATTATATGTTAAACCAATCGTTATATGTTATAAATAAAATACCAAGGAAAATCACTGTGTATTCGTGTACCCATTGTGATCTATTTCGCGCCTCTTTGTTTCTGTTCACATGCCCTTTCCTGTGCTCCAAAACAAACAAAATCGGTATCTAAATCAAGTAAAACAAAGTAGACATCACTTTTTAGGGTTTTCAGGGGTCAAAAAGTCAACAAAAATAGCCGTGAACACCTGGAATAGCAACAGAAATGCCACATCATGCTTGTAATCGGCCGAGTACAGGAGATTTTTGGCAGAATCAGTTCAACCTGCGAAATGGCGAACTCTGGACGATTCTGCAAGTGATTCCATGGAGATTCTAATTCCAGGACATTTCGTACCCAAAATCAGCATATAAACCTGACAATTCAGCAACTTAGAAATTTGATGATCCCCTCCTTCAATACTAAATCCTTAATACCAACAAGAAGATTAACATCTTTATTAGTACAAGAGGCCATGGTTACCAAAACAAAGAATAACTACTTGATTTGCTGTAAAGCCTGCTGACAAGTATGTTTCACCATAGGTATGTCTGAAATAGATATCCTTGAAACTAGGAAAAAATCTTTTGGCCACTAGCTTCTTAATACCTTTTTGGGTCCTATTTGAAGATCCTGCAACAAAGCTTCCAATTCTACAATGCCATTGGTTGCTTTATAAATGCCAAGCCATTATGAGCCAATATAAATTCCAAAATTCTGAAACTCAATTTTGGAAATGAACACTTTCCTAGAAAATTGAAATATTATTTTTGAAGAACTCATAATAAGATATATTTTCGTGGCAGAATAAGACACTATTAACTTTGAGTACATACTGTAGTCTTACTCAAAAATTTGTTGGCTGACATGGCTCCAAATGAGAACAACTAACCCACCAAGGTAGGTTGCCCCACTACTGGCACCTCCTCCTTAGCTCACCAATTTCCACTGTCTGAAATCAATGCTTTAGAAGTGTCACATAACCGAATTAGAGAATTTGTTGCATACATTAGATTTGTTCCTATGATCACATCAAAGCTTTGTGTGCTTGAATTTTTTACTTCATTTACATGTTCCTTTTCTAACTGCTTATCTTCAAGTTGAGATGTGTTTGTTCCTTTGTAGCCATCATCATTACTTGTCACTTGTGACAGTTACACTTGGTCTGCACTTGTGCTCATCCGAACAATCAGTACTTCTTTTGATGCTTCAACTTCAAAACTTGAAGCTGCAGCACATAACATGTCAGTGTCTTTTAATCCTGATCCCATGGCCCAAGGATTGCATCTTATCTATAATGAATACTCTTTAGATATGTGCTACAATTGCTTGGGGTTGACTTCCCTTAACTCTCACAGTTTGAGAAATTTCTTGAGAAAACATAATCTCAACATATGGTTCTTCATCAACGGAGAGTCTATGTACTATTTCTACAAATTCTGTCAAATTTGCAGGTCAAAGTTGTGATGCTTGTTGCAGAAATTTCTCAAGTACCATATACTGCTCCAAATTAAATGAACTTCCTCTTTCTTTCTGTCCAAAAATACTTTCCATTGCTTCAGCATGACAGACAATGGAAATTACACCATTATGAACTGATAAATTTCTCGTTAACATTAGCTTCATCATCTTGAATCATTTGGGTTGGAGAAGGGCATCATTACTACTCAAAAGAAAATGCACTTTCGGGTCTACTCCAATGACTGTAATGGTTCAGCCCTGCATGCAGAATGATGAGAAGAAAAAGATCTAAGGTTCATTGTGTGCACTAGTTGTTGCATAGTCTACATCATTTCTCTCAATGCCTGTCCATAGGCTGGAGCCTTTCTTCCATAGCCTGCTTTAGGGCTCTTTTATCTCTTCTTTGATTGGAGTCCATTCTGGATCCTTTGTTATCACTTCACATGCTAGCAGATTCACTGCTCTATTACCACTGTTAGAAGCCAAACTAAATTCCAAACTAAATTCTAAAATTCGTAAACTCTATTTTGAAAATGAAATCTTGAATTAATAATTGAACGACAGAATAAACATCGAAACTCTGATCTGATCACAACCAATAATCAGAACAGCCTGAGCTACAAGCTGAGCCACTCCCAATTTTGAAGACAAACTAATCTTCAATTAAGTACAAAATCACATAATTTTGTTCCAAATGAACATCCCCTTATTACAGTATGTCTTGCCGTATTTATTATTTTATAAGCAAGGAAACCTTCTTGAAAATTAAAATCAACAAACCTTTGCTTCACTAAAAAGCAATCTAATAAAAAACTAACCTTTGCTTCATCACAAAGCAATTTAAAAATAACTGAACTTTGCTTGATTTCAAAGCAATCTAAAAATAACTGATCTTTGCTTGATCACAAAGCAATTGAAAATTTCAATAACAATTCTATCCATAGCCTTTGCATGGCTTTATTTGTTCTAATTCTTATTCCTTAAATAAACTAAACATTATCTCTTGCCAATGCAACAAACTAAACTAGATCAAGTATCATCTCTAATCAACTTTGCTGCTTCTAAAGGGCACAATGGCATTGATACTTTTGTAACTCTACTAGGACTACACTGTGTGCACACAAGTTACTATTGACAAAATCAACACACTCTTAGTGATGGGTGTTTAATGCCTTCTTGCACACACCTCAAAATTATCAGAGTACCATTGCAACTTGGAAGCTTTCTAGTAATAGAAAAGTCAAAATATGGGTCTTATAGAACACCATGGCATTTGGGATATGCACTGCAACATTTTAAAAGTCCAATAGTATATACAGCGTGCAGCAGCATCACTCATACCAACACACTGCATTGAATGTCACAGTCAAAACCACAGAGTGCAAGCACCAAAAATTATATTCTACCCATGCACTTTAATTGTTTTGCAAATGAAGGCATTGTTGATGTACATAAAAGCATGTGAAACCCATGGTGTTCATCACTCCTTGAAAAGGTGTGTTGTAAGAAAAACCCATTGGAACTAGTAATTGCATTGGATCACAGAATGCCACAGTTACACAAAACATTAGAGGCCCATCATGCAAGTTACTAGAATTGGGGAAGTCAATTAGCATTTAGCATATTTCAAATTTGAAACCCATGTTTTTGTAAGCTTCCAAATATCTCTTTAATTTTTTATATTTAAAAATCTCTTCCCATAGTTCTTGGGGTCTCTTTTATACAGTTGCATGGTAACGACAGTCATGGGTATGGGGTGATATTTGATAAAGAGTGTGGGAGAATGTGAACTAACCATACTAGATTTAGATTAGATCACAAGCTCCCTGGTGACCATGCTTTTATACTTCTCCTCTGTTAGAATTTTTAGCCGTTAATACCAATCTCAAAATTGTAAATTATAGATAACTTCAGATGAATTCATGTTTTATTTACAATGTCTTCTAGTGACTTATGTTAATTGATGGCTTAAAATCCTTATTTGGATAATTATAACTTACAATTTAGTACAAGAGTCAAGTAACGGTGTTTTTAACTTTCCTTAAAAGCCATATGGACAAAGAAAGCAAAATAGATATTTATCTACCAAATCTGTAAGTTTTAATCATACTTCATCATTGAGAGAGCAATATGCCATTTTCCTTTTATACAAAAACAATGTACATTGTCCATGGGGTATCAGACTAACACTGTTCAACACCTTCGTCTGCAATAGGTCAGCTCATAACTCCATCAAGTGTGGTGTAACAATTGTGTGATATTCAGCTGTGACCCATGTTTAAATATTATCTTAAAAACGTGCACCATCGTTACCCGACAACAAGCTAGGTTCAAAACCTGAGGTTTGGGTGCAATTTCAAATATAAATAATGCAAATTCATGTTAAAAAACTACTAGGTCATGCGCTGTAGAAACTGTCTACAAAATCAAGTAACCCATAACACCTACGTGCATGTGGCAAGGTTGTTGTATAAAGGTTGTTAAGTACATTGA
The DNA here is from genome assembly GCA_027924645.1 of Cunninghamia lanceolata. Classification (NCBI taxonomy): domain Eukaryota; kingdom Viridiplantae; phylum Streptophyta; class Pinopsida; order Cupressales; family Cupressaceae; genus Cunninghamia; species Cunninghamia lanceolata. The sequence goes on from BSBN01001272.1 coordinate 24,220,026, forward strand.
AGCACGAGCCATGATTACAAACATTTAAAATGTGGGCCAAGATTACCCCAGAATATGCTAAAGTCAGCCCATACACACACCCAAAATATCAAGCCAAAAGAAAACAAACATGTAGATCCAAAACATTTAGAAATACTTAATATGGTTTGCCTCTAACCAGCTACAAAATTAAATCATCCACAGGTGAATTTCGCAGAGTTACATAATACACAACAACATTTATCAACAATTTCGACCTACGCGCGCATCCACATACACAATTGAAAGAAAATTTTAAACAATAGGGTTACACATTACACAAGCCATTCACGAAAATAAAACAACATACATAATTGAAAGAAAATTTTAAACAATAGGGTTACACATTACACAAACCATTCACGAAAATAAAACACAAGTTTTCAAGGTGAATTTCACTGCCACTATTTAAGGGTAATTTAACCCCACCGCGTACACCCATTTACAAAGAAATCAAACAAAATAAAGAAATGATAAAATAAACCCTAACTGGTAATGGAGCGAAAAGAAACAGGCACTTACTTGTCAAGCGCTCCCTAGGATTCTGAAGCGCGTCTCTAAGAAACTGATCCACCTGGTTCATAACATCGCCCAAACCCTCATCATCGCGAGACGAAGAAACCCTAGAATTCTCTTCTTGGAGGGGATCGATCGCCTGACCTCCGGCAGGCTGTGGCGCGAGCAATTTGTTCATGCGCTGCTCCAGGTCTCTGAGTTCCCAAGGAGCTGCTGTGTCTGCCATTTCCTCTTTCAATTGCTCTTCTGCGCCCATTAATTACAGATAACTAAAAGAATACCAAGGCATTTAATTACAGATTGCTGGTGAGACCATGAAAAGAGAGGTGCGGAGAGCGCACAATTGCGATTGCAAATGTTTGTGTTGAGTGCCTCTGCCGCCCCATCATCTTTCTTTCTTTCGTTCTTTCTTTCCTTGTTTCGTTCCCTTTACCAGGAAGGAAAGAAAAGAGTTGAAAGCAATGAAAAGGGAAAAGGACTTTCTCCTTGGACGAATATCAAGGGAAGACACATCCTCAATTAGAGCCACACATGGAAAATTAATTTCTATTCTTATTTTCGCTCTGATTTAGGCGTGGGCTTCGTGTTTTTTTAAAGGGTGTTTATTGTTGTTTTAAATGGGAAATGGCATGGCGATTGGCGATTCTTGTCTTGCATGTGGTTGTGCTTATTTTTTTATTTGGCGTTTACATGTGTTAGAAAGTTTATTACGTCTCTAGGCGTTTACGGAGGTATTGATGGAATACAATACATATATATTTTAAAATTTTAAAATTATATTTAATATTTGACCTATAATTTAATGGGTGCCATCTTAAATTATGGATCCAAAAAAATTAAATTTAGAAAATAATTGTATTTATTATAAAATTATTTGATTTTACTATAGAAGTCTTTAAGATAGTAGAGTGTGTTTTGGATTGAACTCTATATTTTTATGTCCAAGTTTTACCTCACACTCAATGATCCTTCCTAATGATGGATCCAACATCCATAGAAAATACATCCAAAAGTATTCTATGTTAACCTATAAAACTCATACTTATTTTTAGCACTCTATACTAACTTACAAAACTCATGCTCACTTATTTTTAGCACTCTATACTAATTAGAAAATTCGGCTATATTTTTTTTGTATAAGAGATATTTTATTAACTTAAGAGTTATTTTGTTTTATTATAATTATTTAAGAATTATTTTGCTTTATCTACATTATTTACTATTTTTATGTAAAGAACTATTTTCATTTCCTTAAGAATTAACACATACATTGAATCCAAAAGCACTCTATACTAATTTAGAAAACTCACGCTTACTTGTTTTTATTTAAGAATTGTTTTATTTTATCTACATTGTTTACTATTTTATGTAAAAGCTATTTTTATTTCCTTAAGAATTAACACATACATTGAATCCAAAAGCACTCTATACTAATTGTACTTATTTTTATTTAAGAATTGTTTTATTTTATCTACATTGTTTACTATTTTTATGTAAAAAGCTATTTTTATTTGAGATATTTTATTTTATAACTATTTAAGAATTATTATTTTTATTTACTTGTTTATTTTAATAAAAATAAAAAATTAAAAAGAAATTGGAAAAAATTAAAAATCAAAATTAAAAAAAAAAAAATTGAAGAAAATAAAAAAATAAAAACCATGAAGATAGAAAGATGGAGAAAATGACAAAAAAAAAAGGAACCAAAAATAAAAAATAAAAAATATGAATGATAGAAAGGTGGAGAAAATCACAATAAATATGGAACCAAAAAAAATTGGAAACGATTAAAAACAAGTGGAGAAAATAAAAAGCTATGGAAAATTCTAATTAGAAGATATGGCAATGGGGTAGTTGTACAGCTGTATTTAGGCATTTTTGCTATAAAATACAATCCAAATTTTAAAAAGACTATATCATATGAAAAGAGAGATTTTGGACAAACTGTCAAAATTTATATAGGATTATGATGATTTATATATTCGATTTTTATATGATTTACTTATACTAATGCATGCTATAGTATTTGAAGTTCACCATTGAATAGATAACAGTCATAAAAAAATTGCTTGACAGGGAAGATTGCATGTCAAATTTAAGCCTCAAATTTAAGCCCTCAACATACTATACATCTACTTAAATTTATTCTACAATCAAAGCGAGGTGGAGATGAGAGCATTAAAAATTAAAAATCATTTAAGGAGAAAAAGGTGGAGAAAATCACAAAAACTATGAACTAAAAAAGAAATTGGAAAAAATTAAAAATATTCAACCAAAAAAGAAATTAGAAAAAAAATACTTAAAATATAAATATACTAGTAAATAGTTCTAAACTAAAATAAAATAATTGTTAAGTTAAAAATAACTATTAAGTAAATAATAATAGCTTTAGGAAACAATGTAAACAAAATAAAATAATTCTTCAATAGGTGTAAAGTAAAGTAAAATAAAATAATTCTTAAGTAACTCAAGAGTGATATCTTTAGCAATTCTAGATGTATTTAAGATATTTATATTATCTTTAGCAATTCTAGATGTATTTAAGATATTTATATTATTGTGCCTTGCACACACGCCGCACTTTTGGCATGAGCAAAATGGCGACCCCCTCTTTTGAGGGGTGCTTTCAATAAGTTTTCCATCCTCTTTTGGGTGTTTTAGATTGTTACGAGTGATCTAAGTCTTGGTTGAGTAGTTTGGGTTTGATTGTACAAGTTTATGATCCATTGCGTTATGTTGACATATTTTGATGATTTCTTGGGTCTTAAGTGGCTCACCTAGTTTTAGATGCACTTTGATGATCTATCTTCTTTTATGAGTTTTGATATGCTTTGATTGGGTTGGTCTTGACATGTTTTGGGTTTGATGAGTCTTGATCAAGTATGTGCTTCATTGTTTCATGGGTTTTTTAGTTTGCATAGATGTTGTCATAGTCAAACAACAGTGTATACATGGACATAAAAGCCACAAAACCTTGAGAGAAACTTTATAATTAGCTAAAGGACTTGAAAGATAATGTTGTCTAAGTCTCCTAAATGAAAATCAAATCATTGTTTCACCTAAAATGGTCAAAAAAGTCCTAAAACTCAAATTTTGACAATCCAAAAACCTTAGGACAGCCATAAAGAAGTTGAATTTCTGATCTTTTTTTAGCCTATTTAATGGAATAAAAATACATTTTTAAATTGATGGGAAGCTTTATTAGGTAGGGAGGATGGAAAGTTCAAGAGGATGCATCAAAAACTCAAGGAATCAAAGGGAAACCACAAATGTAATGATAGTATGATCCCAATGATGTATCAGCAGAGATAGACAGTTAGTAATTCCATCATATCTCAGGATCAACAATCTGGGTATGGCTAATTTCTTGTGGAGATATAGAAAACTAAATGCCCCAAATACCCTAAAAATATTAGAAAAACCCAGATCGTAAAATAAAAGTTATGGAGGTCGCAACAAACTATTTGTTTTCATGACTGGTTTACCAATTTAAAAAAAAAAACAAGTTTTGATCATTATTTGTCAACTTGCACATGATTGATCCATCATGAAAATGGATATGATTTGATATGTATTGAATTAAAATGATTTTTTTTAAGGAATTTGATGCTTGGATTTGTTGGTTGGAGGTTTAAGAGGTTGAAACATGAAATTAAGGATCGGTTGGAGCCATCATGGAGAAATGAAAACCTAGAGATACATTATTGTCCCAGCCATGGACATGTGATTTTCATGCCCAAATCACTGTTACACCTACAAAATGAGACTAATATGATGTCAAGGATGATAAATACAAACCCTAGGAGTTGTAGCAACACAAAAATTAGACCTAAGCTAATATTGTACATGCACATTTGGAGCACAAGATGGTGGAAAATGATGGAAACAGTGCCATGCAGCTGTTGGAAGATGGATTGTGCTTCCTTGTACCTGATTCGCATCCATGTTCATGACTGATGCAGCCTTCCATAGGTGCCCAGATTGTTGTTCCAGATTTAAGTTGAAGATTTGTGGTTGAAAATCAAGAAAACAATGAAGAATAGAGGGCTGGAAATGCATTTTTATGATAAAATTAGTCACCTACAGCTGGATATTGTTGCTTTCACATGGAAAATAGACATCTACAACCACCCATGATAGAGAAAATGGCTTTCTACAATTGCTTATGTATTTTTATTAATATTTGTCTTACTAAAAAACTTGTCCGGGAGTTGTAGTACCAAATATTTTAATATTTTTTGGCTTCCAAAAGTTACCTTTTGTCATATTTGAAAAACTTAGTAACAAAAAGTAAATTAAAATATTTTTTTTGATACTAAGGGAAGATTGTTAAGGAAGCCACATGGGATGGAATGGAATATTCCTAGCCACCAAGATTGACTTTTGTGTTGAAGCATCAAATGTGAGCCATTGGATCAAATTGATCATAGCCATTGGATTTTAGGGAAAAAAACTTAGTATGGAAAAGTTGATTTAAAGATATATACAACTGGAACCCATTATAAGAGAGGTAGAACCAGTTAGAAGAAGATAGAATTTCAAAGAAGAAGTTAGAATTGGTGAAGAACCAATTGGTTCTTGTTGGTGTTTTGAGAAAAACTCATTGAAAAGCAATTGTACTATTGGGATTTGAGGGCAAATACATAGTATTTTTTTTATTTTTCATGGTTTTCTCCACACCAAGTTTAGGAATTGTTGATGTTTGTCAGTCTTTTAAGCTTAATACAGGTTTACTTCATGGTTTATAGTCAATATTGTGAATAGAAATTGTTGAGATTTGTTGAACTTGTCATCATACAAAGTTTGTTTCATGGTTTCTAAACACCAAGTTGGGTATTTCTTTCATTTTCAGCTGAAGATTCATGGATATTTGATGAGTTTGCAAAGTGTTCATACCGCTAGTAATTTGTTGATTGTAAACTATCTTGTGTGGTTAGCTTGAACATCTAATTTCACCATTGAAGATTGCACCTCATTAAATCTTGATTGCTCAGTTTTCATGATCAAATCAAGGATGGTTAAATGTGTTTGCAAACTTGTCTATCCATGGTTGAATCTGAAATGATTGAATAGGTTTAGATTTTAGTTAGTTTTCCTAGTAACATTTCTCTATATTGCCTTTCTTTTGCACTTTTTTTTATTAGATCTGGTTAGTGTGGAGTTAGAATAGGGAAATTCAAGCTTGCATGTTGTTGTAATTTTCATTTTTTATGAATGCAAGTTGATATATTGTTGGTTATGAGATGAAATAATACATTTTATGGCAATATATGATTATATCAATTTGCTTATGCATTGCTAAATCTAAAAATTGATTTGTTTATGTGCATTCTAACCTTTTTTTTTTAATTTTGTTCAAATTCATGTAGGCCCCTTGATTGGAACAACAAAAGACATCATACAACTGAGTTATCTTGTGAAGGCCAAGACCTGGTTGTATAGACCTTGGGGTAGTCATCTTCTATCCTTTGGGATTTGATTCCTTTTAGTGAAAGGAAGCTAGGTGTGCGGAAATCGCTTCCTACACTAATCTAATGAGGAGAGATGAGTGCAAATTCTTTTTAACCTTTACAATTATAGTGTTATTAACCAACATAGATATTGCAACAATACACAACATAAGAATATAAGACAAAAGAAGAGAGAGACAAGATATAACGTGGTTTACAACACACTTGCATAATGTATTATCTAAACAACAAGGTTTACAACACACTTGCAATGCACGTCTTTATAGGAGTGTTTGGCACTTGTATCTAAAGAAAATCTAGCAGCATAACAATACCTGTCAATCACATAATACATCTCTCAAAGCACCTACTTAAATAGAAGTTTACAAGGCAAAAATGAGCTTTCCTTGAGATGGGTGTCCAACTTGGCCACATGGCCCAAAACCCATGCCTAGGGACACTTATCCAACACTGCAGCATGGTCATGACACTTGTCATATCACCCCATCCCAATATGGTCACCTATTCCCAAGTTGGGCAATGATAGATGCTCTTGTGACTCTTACGACTGTCATAGAATCTATCATAACTATCATATCTTACAATTGTAAGAGAATCTGTCATACACTGACTAAAAAAAATATATTCTCTTACAACATGTCATAACTCTCCTTGGGGCACCCAAAGATGCCTTCTTCCAAGATACCTTGTGACACATGTCTTCACCTATCATAACATCTTCTATTTCTGACTCTTACGCGCCATAGATTCTGTCATAGGAATCTGTCATAACCGTTTTGGTCAAGATTCGCTTACACACTATTCAAAGTGCTGACACATGGCAAAATACCTCTACCTCTAAGTGGGATGCCTATCTCCTCATGTGAGGACAAAATTACATGTGGTCACCTTCCATGTAGGATGACACATCACTGTGCTAACTCCCACAAGATGACATAACAGGATTTGCATCCTAATTACACAATAGGCAATAAATAAATATATTACCATAAATAAATGCAAGGAATTACCAAGGTTGAGACACCTTAATTCCCAACATTCTCCCACTTGTTGAACACCTTGTAAGAGTCAATATAAATAACAGGATTTAACTGCTATAGGCCGAGAGGCCCATAGACTCCGAACACCATTTGAACTTCTATGTGCCCACTAGTTTCATTAATGCATCTACAATATTTTTCAAAGTGTCAACCTTCTTCAAATTCACCTTCCCATCCTCTACCATGTCTCACACGAAGTGAAACTATACATCAATATGCTTTGTTCTGGCATGGAAAGTTTGATTCTTTGCTAGGCAAATCGCACTCTGACCATCACAACAAATCGTAATTTGTCTTGCATCAACACCAATAACTAAACACAATCTCTTAATCCAAATGGCTTCCTTATAAGCATGAGTTGCTACCATATATTCAACTTCTGCCGTGGACAAAGTGACCACAGGTTGTCGCTTACTCATCCAACTAATTGCACCAACGAACATAGTAACACACATAAGCACTAGTGGATCTCCTGCTATCAATGTCACCTGCCCAATCAGAATCCACGAATCCATGAATACAAACTGAATGCGAAGGTCCTGTAGGATTACCATGATAGCATATGGAATATTCGGAAGTACCCTTCAAATATCTGAACACTCTCTTTACTACATCCCAATGCACCCGTCCAGGATTAGCCTTAAATCAACTAAGGACTCCCACTACTTGGGCAATGTCTGGTCTTGTGCAAACCATAGCATACATCAAACTGCCAACAACACTAGCATAAGGTACTTTGTTCATGTCCTCCACCTCACGAGGAGTTGGACAATCATTAACAAATAACTTTGACCCCAAAGAAATAGGAACACACAATGGTCTACAATCTGCCATGCTAAACCTATCCAACATGGTCTTCACATACTTACTCTGGCTTAACCAAAGTTTTTTGTTAGCTCTGTCTCTTTGATTTCCATTCCCAGAATGCACATGGTTGTCCCTAGATTTTTCATCTCAAATTGTGCTAACAACTTAGACTTCAAATCAGAAATCATATTCTTACCATTCCCAATTAACAGCATATCATCAACATACAATGCAATAATGAGAATGTGATCATTGTCAAATTTATAATACACACAATGATCTAATTTCAATCTCAAAAATTCAATCAACAACACAAAGGCATCAAACTTCAAGTACCACATGCTAGGAGACTGCTTTAAACCATACAAAGACTTTTTCAACTTGCAAACCAAATTTTCTTTACCTTTCTCTATGTAATGCTCTGCCTATGACATGTAGATCTCTTCCTCCAAATCACCATGAAGGAATGTTGTCTTCACATCCATCTGCTCCACCTCTAAGTCATAAGCTGTTGCAAGAGATAATAGGAATCGAATAGATGTCAACTTTGCAATGGGAGAGAAAATTTCACCATAATCAATTCCCTCCACTTGTGAGTACCCCTTCATAACCAGTCTAGCCTTGTACTTTTCAACACTGCCATCTACACTGAATTTCTTCTTAAACACCCATTTGCATCCAACAGGTTTTCGTCCTTCAGGCAAAGGCACCAAGTCCCATGTTTTATTCTTCTCCAAAGAAGCCATCTCATCTTCCATGGCCTCCTTCCAGGAACCTGCATCTTTCATGCCCATAGCCTTTGTCATAGTTCTAGGCTCATCAGTGTTAGTAAGCAAGGCAAAAGCACAACTAGAATCAAGCAACGAATAACCACCATCAGGTTGCTTTCTTGTTCATGTAGACCTCCTCAATGGTTGAGGTTGAGGTTCTGCTTCTTCTTCTAAACTTTCAGAGCTGCTAGAGCTCTCCTCATCATCAGGTCTCACAGGATCTGTCGGTTCAATCTTCTCAGGGGTAGAAAGAAACTGAACCACATGCTCTTGCTTTTCTATTTCTTCTGGTTGTAGAACAATGGAAGAAGGTGTTAGCTCTCTGAAAACAACACTTTTGCTATACAACACTTTTTCAGCCACAGGATCCCAAAGCTTGTATCCTTTCACACCGACACCATAGCCAATTAAAATACACTTAATAGCCTTGTTCTCCAATTTAGACCATTTCTCCCTAGGCACATGTGCATATGCCTCACAACCAAAAACACAAAGATGTCTAACTGAAGGATTCTTACTAGACCACATCTGCATAGGTGTCTTACCAACAAGAGCTGATGTAGGAGACTTGTTTACTAGGTAGCAAGCAGTGGCTATAGCTTCAGCCCAAAACTTTTGTTCAAGGCTTGCTCCACTAAGCATACTCCTAGCCCTCTCCATCAGTGTCTTATTCATACTCTATACAACTCCATACACCATTTTGTTGTGAGGTGTATGGAATTGGCTTATGTCTTTCAATCCCTTGCTCTTTACAGAACTTATTGAACTCTACTAAATAAAACTCACCACCGTTGTCAGTTCTCAAACACTTAATCTTTTTACTAGTCTGATTCTCAACAAAAGCTTTAAACTCTTTTAACTAACTAAAGACTTCAGTCTTGCTTCTGAGAAAATAAATCCATGTCCTTCTACTGTAATCATCTATAAAAGATACAGAATATACAGATTTAGAAATCAGAGGAACACTAATAGGACCAAACACATTAGAATGAATAAGATCCAATACACCAGAAGACTTGTGAGAACTAGAGTAAAACTGAACACAGTTTTGCTTTCCATATATACAATATTCACAAAAGTTGAACTTGAGATTACAATCATTTAACCCCTCAACGATGTTTTTTTATTTTTTAGGGTTCTAAGACCCTTCTCACCAATGTGGCCAAATCTCATATGCCATAACATTATCTTTTCAGCAGAAAGCTTAACTTCTAAAGCATGAGCACCGTTGGGTACCCAAGATGCACCACCATCAGAATTTGTTACAACAGATTTCTTCACTGTTGGTTTAGATGGTGGGGATGAAGTGACTACAACTCTTTTCTTTGAGTTAGAAGAACTATTGCACTGTGAAGTGCATGCCTCCAGCAGAAACAGAGTACCTCTCCGAGTACCCTTCGCAAGCACCATAGATCCTCTAGTCATCTTGCATCTGTCCGTTGAAAAGACAACTTGCACACCTGCATCATTCAACATACTTACAGAAAGTAGGTTCTATGCCAATCCTGGGATGTGCATAACCCAAGTGATCCCCTTTACTCATCCACTAAGGAATCAGATTGAGACTCTTCCACGACCAATAATCTTCAGATGAGAATCGTCACCCAGTTACACTCTTCCACCATCGAACTCTTCATACTTATTGAACTAGCTTTGATGCAAGGTCATGTGGAATGATGCACTAGAATCAATCAACCACACATCATTAGATGCATGGGTGGCCAAGGTTGCGATGAAGGCATCACCATCATCTTGTGACTTGTTAGAATCTGAGTCTAGGACATTCTTCTTCTTCTTCTTATTTTCCTCTTTACATTCCTTTCGGAAATGCCTAGTTTTTCCATAGTTCCAACAGAGAGCCTTGGACTTTCTGGGAGATTTGGATCTCCCATGGGATTTAGATCTACCCTTCTCAACTTTCTTGTCCTTCTTTTTCCCTTTCTCTTTGGGTCTTCTACGAACCACAAGAGCCTCTTTGGCTACTTTAGAAGACTTTCTTCGCATCTCTTCAGATAACAACGAAGATACAACATCATCCATTTTGAAAGTGAATGTGGTGCTCCCAATAGCCATAACAAGATGATCTCATGAGTCTGGCAAAGAACAAAGCAAGCTCATACAACGATCCTCCTCCTCCATCTTCACACCAATGGATGTCAACTGTGCAACTAACATGTTGAAAGTATTCAGGTGATCTGCAATAGATCCTCCATCCTCAAAGAGTACAACTTCTTTCTCCCAGCTAGTTCACCAGGGATTTGGCCCGATAAACATCTCCCAACTTCTTCCAAAGATCTTTCATGGTCTTCTCCTCATGGACATTTAACAGGATAGAATCAACTAGACTGAGTCTTATGAGACCCTTAGCCTTCTAATCTTTGAGATCCCAATCAACTTGTGCCATTGCGGTTGGTTTTACACTGGATACAATTTCCCATAGGTCTCGATCAACAAGCATGTCTTCCATCTTAAGTTGCCATAACTCAAAATTTATGCCATTGAATTTCTCCACCTCTAATCTTCTAGATGTGCCTACCATCTCTTTCCTGCAACAAGATTATAGAATACTCTACATAGACTCCCACTCAATCTAAGATCAGCTCAAAAAACCCCTACCCAACAACTAGGACCAAAGGTGATCAAGCTCTGATACCAACTGAAAGGAAGCTAGGTGTACAGAAATCGCTTCCTACACTAATCTAATGAGGAGAGATGAGTGCAAATTCTTTTTAACCTTTACAATTATAGTGTTATTAACTCAACAACAGAGATATTGTAGCAATACATAACAAAGAATATAAGATAGAAGAAAAGAGAGACAAGATATAACGTGGGGAAATGTAATGTCCCTTCCTTAGACCGCCCAGACTTCAGCATAGGTCAATAGGTTGGTTAGGGAACCCGACTGAGGGTGTTGGAGTTTTGCAGGGAACCTTCCGAGACCTTCAGTTTGATGTTAGATGGTGATTTCAAGAGTTGACTTGAAAACACTATTAAAGGTTTGCCTTGATGTGAATAGTGAAAGTGAACAATAACAACAAATTAGAAGGAGAATAGTGAAAAGGTTCCCATCCTAGTAGTAATAATGTTGTTTTTAAAAGATGGTGTTTCTTTTTCATGAGGAGGTGACCCTCAAGGTGGGCGTACCCTTTTAGTGGGAATATTTTATTGATATTAGTGGAAAATAGAGATAGAATTTATAAAGTAATGAATGGGGCTCTCTTTTGGGCATTCAATCATCATTTTCTTAAAACACAAGTGCAAGTTTGGAGCTCTAGATAGAGTTTTCAGCAGGTTGCAGCTCTTCTGAGGACGAAAACCCTTAGAGGACAGTGGATTGGACGACAACCCAGTTCACATTACAGGGAAATCTACACTGGGTTTCCATTTGGACGTCATTGGACTTATTTACAGGTTGTAATTACAGCTAGAGTGATTGTCATTGGGATAGTTTAATATTGCATTTCATAGAAGTCTTTTAGTTGCTGTTATAGTCTGATTTAGTGGAAATCAGACCTCTGAATTTGTAATCAGATTTGATATAATTAGTTTAAAGGGGTCCCTTTGATGTGCAAGTGTTGTCTTTTACTTATGCAATAGTTCTCTTCCATGTGTCTATGGTTTCCTTATGATTTGGTCCTAAAACAAACAATCATTTAAACTCAAACATCAAACAAATCAGCACTCAAGCAAAGACACCAACTTACACTTCGTTGGTCAAAGACAAAAATTGAAACAAACAAATCAGCAGTTTCCAAAAAAATAGAAAATTTCAGATAAGAATTGGTTAGGGATCTTTCAGGAAAACCCTTACAGGTGAAAAACCCCACACTCAAAAACTTGCACAATGTATTATCTAAAAAATAAGGTTTACAACACACTTGCAATGCAAGTCTTTACAGGAGTCTTTGAAACTCGTATCTGAAGACAATCTAGTAGCATAATAGTACCTATCAATCACATAATACATCTCCTCTCAAAGCACCTGCTTAAATAAAAGTTTACAAGGCAAAAATGAGCTTTCCTTGAGATGGGCGTCCAGCTTGGCCTCATGGCCCAAAACCCATGCCTAGGGACACTTGTCTAACACTGCAGCATGGTCATGACACTTGTCATATCACCCCATCCCAATATGGTTGCCTATTCCCAAGTTGGGCAATGACAGATGCTCTTATGACTCTTACGACTGTCATAGAATCCATCATAATTGTCATATCTTACAGTTGTAAGAGAATATGTCATCAATTGACTAAAAAATAGCATATTCTATTACATGTCATAACTCTCCTTGGGGCACCCAAAGATGCCTTGTGACACATGTCTTCACTTGTCATAGCATCTTCTATTTCTGACTCTTATGCGTCATAGATTCTGTCATAGGAATCTGTCATAACCATTTTGGTCAAGATTCACTTACACACTATTCAAAGTGCCAACACATGTCAAATTACTTCTACCACTAAGTGGGATGCTTATCTCCTCATGTGAAGACAAAATTACATATGGTCACCTTCCACGTAGGATGACACATCACCGTGCCAACTCCCACAAGATGACAAAACAAGATTTGTATCCTAATTACACAATAGGCAATAAATAAATATATTACAATAAATAAATGCAAGGAATTACCAAGGTTGAGACACCTTAATTCCCAACATTTAGGAGAGATAAGATACTTGTATTTTATCTGTAAAGGGTGGAAAGAGGGTTGATGAATTTGATTGATAGTTTGATTAGATCCTCATTTCACTCAATACATTCAAGGACATTTAACCGAGTTGAATCACAACTTATGCAAGAAGATTCAACTACAAGTTGGCTATCACTTGGAATGATAAGAAAATTTGGAATTGATTGATTAATGTGTTAATTTTAGTCCAATTAAGCTTAAAACCCTAATTTCACAAAATCGTAAACAAATGGATGAAACATGACAAATGCTTGCACACAGGAACACTAAATACATAATAGATACATACCATATTTTGAGTTTCACAGTACAAAAAAGTCAAGGGAAAAAGAGCGGGTGCCCAAGCCCAAGGTAATATTTTTTCGGGGGCTTCGGGACCTTTTCTACTACTAACTGCAACCACTTCAGAGATTCTTTGTGACACAAAATTAAGGGGCAAAAGAGTGGGTGCCCAAGCCCTTCCTGAGCTATTTCCTGCCTTTTCCTTCAGATCTTGATTCCTTATACTCTGCAATAGTCCTCTACAACTCCACTCCGCAAGGTTCGGTACCTGTCGCCTACAATCATAAGGGAGGAGTTGGGGGTTGTGGTGTTTAGGAGCTTGCCTCAGTCAAGCCTTGGAATGACATTCAAGCCTTCCAACACCATTGTTAGATAGAGAGTGCATGTCCTTGTAGGATAGAGGAAAAAAAAAATTGATAAATGATTGATTGAAGCACAAATAGATATCACCTTGGAGGTGTAGCTCTCAAATAGATAAAGATCTTTCAACACATGAGAAGATGAAGCCAAATCTACAATAACAAACACAACAACAACACAATTTTGCTCTGCAACACAATGAATGCCTTGAATGCTCTGTGATCATAAGTTCTCCTTGAAATCAAAATCATCTTCTAGTCTACAAATGAAACCCTAAACATGATTATATATGCATTTCCGCTTTAATTTTGTAATTTAAACTTAAAATGCCGACAAGGAACACCTTTAACAGTAACATTATCAACATTGAAATTTGAGACCCCACAAAAATAGGGCAAGGCAAGGGCACGGGCGCCCTTGTCTTGGGACTAATTTTAGGATAGGGTTAAGCTCTGCAATGTCCCCTAAGTCCATTTTGACATGGGTTTTAAGGCATTTTGTATCGCGATTCAATTCTAACATGCATGATAAAAAATAAGGGACTTGGGATCTAAACTTAGGAGGTAAAAGTCCAAGGGGGACATTTTATGACATAACATTTAGCCCCCACTTTAATGTATGTATGATCTTACGACCCATACATGCATTAGAGTACAGTTGAAAACACATCAAACACGCCAAGCACATAAAGGAGATGCATGCACCAAGATAGAGGAACTATTTCTAGCCCCCAATCTCAAGTAAGCATCAAAAAACATTGCAGACATGCAAGACACAATGAAGATAGTAAGAAGCATGCAAAACATGGAGAATATAGCATTGAATACACACAAAACACGATGAATATACTGATATAACAGTTTCATTTTCATACATATAAAGATGCATAGGAAGTAAAAATGCAACACACAACCCCAAAATGTAGGAGGGGCATTTTGCCACACCCTTGAGACTACATATGGGGGAGAAGACACACCAAACAAATCCCAAAGTGTAGGAGGGGTATTTCGCCACACCCTTGAAACTACACTTGAGAGAAAACACGCCATACAAAACCCGAGTGTAGGAGGGGCATTTCGCCACACCCTGTAAACTACACACAGGGGAAAACACACAAAAGATACATGAAAAACACGAGCATTGTATAGCATTCCAAAGACATACTATACATCTAAAACATGACAAACAAGGTGATGAAAGGAGCTTATTGCTAAGTCCCACCATCTCAAACATGCTGCAAACACACTTGGCAATTGGGCTTATGCCACAACAACCACCAAAAACATGCTTAAGGGAGGATAGTCTCAGATCCAACCTCGCCTACTCAAAGGACTTTTGAAATAAAAGGATGTGCACTAGCTCAAGAGATACAACATCCCGCCTCCACAGAGGGATTTTGAATAAAAGGATATGCATGACATCTCACCTCCATAGAGGGCTTACAAATATGCTTCATTAAAATCATTAGACAACTTACCTTATATATGCCCCCACCTTAAGGTGGTTGATGTCATGTACTGATATCAAGCATGTTAAGGTAGAGAGAAAACACACAAGGGAACAAGAGCTTTTGCAAAGCCCATGCCCCCAAAGGTGACATGTGCTCACAATCGCTGAATGTTCCCACAAACACATTGATTTGATAAGATAACAATAGAGGTTACAAATCTTACTCTAAGATAATAACCAAAGCAAAACATGAAAGCTATGCATGAATCATATCAAAAGAAACCAAGGCTACACATCTGGGTTCAGATCCAAGTATAGCCATTGGGCTTATACTATAAACATCTCAGAACTAAGTATAACAATAAGGTGAGATATAAGATAATCAAAGTGCATGAAGCAGATGTATTGTTATGATTTGTTAGAAAGATAAGGCAACATCAAATAATACATAGAGTGATTCTACTAGCCAAGCATTAGATATATAAATCAACCCCATCTTCATATATGGACTAGGTCCATTTTTTCTTGCTTGCTGAAGGGACACACAGTCTGTATTAGTTAGCTGTTTGTTTTCATCATCCGCCCACTAGATAGAATCACTAGAGGAAGGTAAACAATAAAATGAGAGAGGAGAACAAGTGCCGTAGGAACAATCATGTAGGAGGATGCCCCCAGGTCATCAACCACAACGCTATGCCCCTAAGGCACGACACACAACAATAAAAATAGAGGAGAAATGAATGATGATACAAATAGAAGAATGGTCACAACAGAGGCAACCTCCCGGTATCCTTGACCTTACAAGAGTATCAAGGGTCATCCAAGGATGCCTAAACAACACAACACATCACGGGGGGATCACAACATAGAGAGAAAGGGTTAGAAATACTTACCTGGAGGCATAGTCACACTAGATTTTGGAACTTGTGAGCATTTTAGAAAGATGCTCCATCAAGTTTTGTGTGAAGTTTGAGTGGTTCATATTTGATTGATCTTTGTTTCCAGAATATCTATACGGTGTTTCTTTCTCAAATCCTAGTATATTTGAAATCTTTTGTTGCTTGTGAGGGGGAGAACCACTGTTATTTCCTACTGATGATAATTGCCTTGTTCTTTTCTAATCTTTTGCTTTCTTATTTCAGTGAGTTAGCCTTTCATTATGAAATGGAATATCTTCCATCGAAGCCACATTTTGATTTATCATAATCTCTTGTTTCAGTTGTTCAATTTGTATTTCTAATGCATTCTGGTTAACTCTGATCCTTGAAGGGATAATGGCAGAGGAAATTCGACATAAATACCTTTTCTTCATGGACAAGGTGAGTTTTCAATCTTCTCCTTATCCACTTCTATCATATCAATTATTTCATCATAATCTAGACAATCATATTCCACTTATATTGCCTTTTATTCAACCATATTGTTGTCGTTATGTCTAGGAAAGGGATTAGTAAAGATCTGTAAATTCGGATTCAGAGGAGCAACTGAATTATTTCCATTATCATTCACACCACTTACCTGTATAACATTTGAGTTAATGAGGTCTTGTATTTTATGTTTAAGACACATACATCATTTAGTATCATGCCCTTGTTGTCGATGATAATGAAAAAAAGCATTAGCATCGAAGTGAGGTCCTTGCATTCTACTACTATCTAATGGTTTGATCAGAGGAAGCTTCAAGAGATTGTTACTCATGGCTTTATTCATGATAGAATGTAAGGAATCAGATATTGGAGTGAACTGTCTTTACTGTTGTCTGTACTAAAACGATGCCCTCTTTGGATTAGTGATAGCAGACACTTGTGAAAAATTGTTTAAATTTTGTCCATTAACCTTGATGAAACTCTTATTATTCCTCTTAAAAAAAATTTTGTGAAGGTCCAACCATGGATTGACCAACTTGAGCCAATGGGTTTTGGTTTTCATACTGACTAGATGAAAGTTGATAATCACGAAGGGTTGTGCATAAATGTTGAAAAGAGTTATAATTCATCAAGAGGATCTTATCATGGATGTTAGGTTGTAGATTTGTAATAAATACTTTTTGAACATCCTCATCATTCATCTGGTATTGAATTTGTACATAAAGAGCTTGATAACGGCTAATAAACTCAGTTAACTTCTCTTTAGGACCTTGTTTGCAATGAACTAAATCAATCAATGAGACTTGAGGTCCAATGTTTTCTTGGAAATGTTGTAAAAATTGATCAACTAGCTGAGAGAAAGAGTGTATTGAATTCGGAGGTAAAGAACAAAACCATTCCAAAGTAGTATCTTTGAGAGATCGCAGGAAGAGTTTCGCTAGCAAGTCTTCTTCAAAGAAAAAATCACTACACATAGCTGTGAGTGCTTCCACATGAGTATTAGGATCACCTTTTCCACCATATTTTTCAAAGCGGGGAGTCTCAAACTTATCAGGCATAGTAGTTCTTAAGATTCCATAGGATAGAGGGTTTTAAGCATGATAAGTTGGTAAATTAGGTTGAGAGGAATTTGCCAAGCTCGTCACCTTTTGTTGTAAAGAGGCCATGCCTTGCAAAAGTTGGTTTAAAACAACATCATTAGGGGATGCAGTTTGAGAATTAGAATTTTGAGGTGAGTGATTGTAAGTCGTAACAAAAGGTGGTTGGGAATAACTGTGAGTGGAAGTTGGTTGAGAGTAGTTGTAGGTAAGAGGTGATTGTGAATAGGTGGTAGTGAGAGGTGATTGAGAATTAGTAGGATGGATAGGTGGTTGGTTTTGATAGTTGAATACCACAGCCTTGTAATTTTGTGAATTAATGCCATTAGATACTCCAATACTAGTGGTAGCATTACTACAAGCATGTGCATTAGTAGTGAGAATTGATGATGTAAAATTAGACATCCCAATAGTTGATATAGGTGTCGATACTTGTGTATAAGTCAGTGATGACATATTATTATTAATAACATTCGCACATTTAGTCACTAGCATAGCATTATGATGCACTATATGCGCTAAGCCTTGAAGCATGTTAACACCATCTTGTCCTTCTTTTAATAAATCTCTTACATTATGAATAACAGGTACAACTTCTTCAGCTTGTTACGTCAGAAAATGTCCCCTTGGGGGCTTTTCCCTCTTAAGGTTTAGCTCCCAAGTCCTATTTATGCATTTAGAGTATTTTTCATGTTAATCCGACTTCCCAATGAGAAAACCCTAAAGTTCCATGGCAATTTGGACTCAGGGGATGCACTTATAACAAATCCTTCCTGAAATAGGGGGTGGACTTGGGTGCCCATGCCCTAGTCCTACCCTATTTTAGCCAGGCCTAATTTCAAAGTGTCGATTTGTGACTGTTATTTAGGTCCTATGTCGACACGGTAAGTTTCAATTACGAAATTCTTGGTAAGAATGTTTGTAGTTGCATACATAAGCATGTTTAGGCATTCATTTGTAAATGAGATGGCAATTTTGATTCAAGAGCTTGTGTAGAAGTGATCCAAGGCATTCGTTATGTTTTGTAGAGTAGACTTTATGTTGTTATTGTGTTTGCATTTGCAGATTTGAGCACCCATCTCCTCATGGCATGAAGAGTTTCTTCCTTCCATGAGATCTTCACTACAAGGTGATATCAATTATGTTTTCAATCATTTATCATTTAGATTTTGCCTCTATCCCACAAGGATACACAGTCTTTCTCTAACAACGATGTTCGAAAGACTTGAATGTCTCTCCAGGGCTTGACTAAGGCAAGCCTCTAAACACCACAACCCCCAACCCATTTTTCTGTGATTGTAGGTTATAGGTTGCAGGAGCAGGAAAAGTGGAGTTGCAGGAGAGTAGTGTAGATTGTCGAAATTGTAGATCAGAGAAGAAAATTGGGACCTGGACTCGAGCACCCACTCATTAGTCCTCCAAATCCCGCAACAAGAAAATCTCTAAAACAACAGGAACATGTCGCAGACAAAGTTTCCAGATCCTGACAAAATGCATGGCACTGGACTAGGGCACCCGCTCATTAGTCCCTAACTATTCCGCTTCCTGAACTTCAAAAATTGGTACTCATTTGATTATCACTTAGTATCTCTGTGTGTGAGCATTTTCTGTGATTTGTCCGTTTGCTTTCGAATTTGTATAATTAGGGTTTTGAGCATAATCAGGCTTAATTGAACAACAAATATAGACAATTCCAATCTTCCCTACATTCTAAGTGACTGCAGGCTTGATAGTTATTTCCTACTCGACCTAAAGTCCTTGAATGTTTAAGGTGAAAGGAGGATGCACATAAAACATCAAATCAAACCCTCTTACAAAATTTACCTTAAACATTTTGGTGAACCCATGTTTTAATGACATTTGCACCTTGTTGAGTGTTTTGCTTCAGATTTACATTTATTTCATTCATTCATATCATTGTTCATCTTATTGCATTTGAAAATTACAAAAAGATTGAAAATTTTGGAAAAATCTCAAAAAAATTAGCATTCTTAACTTGCATTCTCATATAATTTGAATTAGTTGGTATTTAATTTCAATAAATTTTTGTCATTATCATCAGATCAAATTTAATTTATAGAAATTTTTCATTCATCATTCATTTAGATTGCATTTCCATGCTTAAATTGTTGAAAATTGCTTGAAATTGTGCATTTTTTCATATAACCTAGTTTTGCATTAGCTAAGGTTTGTAGTCAAAATCTTATTTCAGATTTTACTACCCTTTTAAAACACTCATTAGGACTGATTTCTAACTACAGTGTTGCATCATAGTGGTTTGCTTACAAAATTTCATGCCAAGGGTTTGAAAACCTAGATTTTTCACTAGATTTGGCCTTACGTCTCTGTAGATTTGCACCATAGGCATGTTGTAAAGGATTTTTCTACACTAATTGGTTGTTATTAGGGTTATTATCTACTTCCCCTCCTAAAATTATTTACAACACCTTTTTATTGGACTATTACAGTGGAAATTTGGTTAAAAATTACATATTTTAGCTACATTTTCACTAGGGTTTGACCTTGAGTTCCACTATAAGCGTGTTGTGACAGATTTTTTCACATTAGGTAGCTATTATTATTGTTATAATTTTCTATCCATCATAATTTTACTCATAACACCCTTTGTCATACTCTTTTGCATTGAAATTTGGCAAAAAATTACATATTTTGGCTATATTTACCCTAGGGTTTGGCCTAGATTTGCATTCCAAGTGTGTTGTGAAAGATTTTTATGGCTTTAGGTGATTGATATTACTGATATAATCAGATGCACCTCCTAAAATTCTTTACAACACCCCTTTTGTTGGGTCTTTGAATTGAACATTTGTGAAAAATTATGTATTTTCACTAGGTTTTGACTTATCATCATTCTAGGTTTGCATCAAAAGTGTGTTATGAAGGATTGTATGAATTTATTGGATTGATATCATACATATTACTTTCTTCCCTTGATCAATTTCCTTACAACACCCTTTCTTTCACTTATTTGCATTGAAAAAAGTTGAAAAAAAAAATCAAGCATTTTAGGTCATTCTCATACATATTTTTGCACTTGTCTTTTGCATAAATTTGAAAAGATTTTAGAATCTAATTTCACATTGATTTGAATACATATACACATGGCTTCTAATTGCAACAATAACAATAGGTTCCCTCCCATGCCTTATATGAAAAGAAAGGTCCCTAAACCTGAAATTGTGTTTTTTGTAGAAACTAAAGAACCTCTCTATACCACTGTGAAAATAATAGGAAATCCTGTGGATGGAACCCTTATTGATTCTAATTGCATGAATAATGTCTCCATGGAAGAGTTCCTCTTTTACATCAATTATTGCAAGGATCTTATGACCTTTTGGATATGATGATTAAGACACATGAGGGAACCTTTATAAACACTTCCAGGAAGATATCTTTATTGGTCACTGTATTTGAGAAACATGAAGAATAATGGTTTGATGTTGTCCCTGTTTCTGACCTCTTTCAAATAAAATTGGGACATCCCTTGTTAAAGGCTATGAAAGTTGTCCCTTCAACAATTCATAATTGTGTAAAATTTCCTTTCAATGGACAAGTACATACTATTCATTGCAATAGGTATAAACCTTTGATTACAAGACAACATTTTACACTGAATTACTTTTGGGAAAGATATGAAAAGGAACTGGAGCCATGAATAGACTATAACTTCTTGAGCTATAGAAATTACAAAGCAAAATTATTACATCAAGTGGTCGATCCTTCTATGCAAGAAACAACAAGAGACAAACAACCCACATTTGAAGAGAATCCTAGACCAAATAGAAATGGACCCTATGCTGAGGTTCCTCCCCTACCATCCTTACAAGGATTGAGAGGTAGTTGTCTACAACAAAGTATTCCACCTAGACAAATGAGATTTGATCCTGGTGCTTTCTCCTCTAAAACACAAAAACCTATGAAAGAGAAAAACACTATCTTACAAGAGATAAGTGGTAAGACAAAAAGAAATAGACAAGCAAGAGAAAGGAGGAGTAGATGACAAGAATATGCCCAACAACTTGCATCTCAACAAGAAAGCATCTCACCAAACATCTCACCAAACCAAGAAGATCTTAAGAATGGACAACTTGAAAATAAGAACAAGAGTTGGGCTATGGTACCTTATGTCCCACTTTCCTCTAACATTTGGGAGTGGGAAGATGACGATGATTTGCTTGATGATAACACTTAGTTCGATGATCCTACTAGGTAAGTATCTCTAACCCTTTATCTCTCATGATGTCCTCCCCTATGATGTATTATGTGCTGTTAGGTCTCTTGGGATGACCCTTGATTCTCTTGTAAGGTCCAGGATACCAGGAGACCACCGCTGTTGTGACCATTCTTCTATTTGTATCATCATTCTTCTATATTTCTTCTCCTCTATTTTCATCATTGTGTGTTGTGTCTTATGGACATAGCATTGCGGTTGGTGACTTGGGGTCACCCTCCTACGTGACTGTCCTTAAGGCACTTGTTTCTCCTCTCTCGATTTATTGTTTCCCTTCCTCTTGTGTTTCTATCTAGTTGGTAGATGATGAAAAACATATTATACTGATGTGAACCTAGCATCCCTTTAGTGAGAAATCAAAAAATGGACTTAGTTCCTATATGATGATGGGGTTGATATATATTATCTGACACTTGGCTAGTAGAATCACTCCGTTCACTTTGTCGTGTGATCTTGATGATGTCTTATCTCTCTTACAAACCACAACAATACTGCTGCTCCGTGCACTTTGTTTGTCTTTGAATCTTTCCTTGGTGACACTCAATTTTGAGATTTTCACGGTATAGCCCCACGATTATACCCGATCTTTGAATTTGTAGTATAACCTTGGCTCTTTGTGTGATTGATCATATGCATTGATGTTGTTGTTTATCATGATTATATAGACACTAACACTTTTCTTGCAGGGATGTGTTTGTGGGAACATTTGGCGATTGTAACATACATGTCACCTCCAGGGGGCATGGGCTTTGCGAGAGCTTGTGTTCCCTTGTGTATTTTCTTCCTACCTTAATGTGCTTGGTATCGATACCTAATATCAACCACCTTAAGTTGGGGGCATATATAAGGTAAGGTGTATGTTATAGATGTTAGCAATGTGCTTGTTCTCAATTGCAGTCTTAAAGATTGGTGGCAATGAGTCCCTCTCACACTCTGAGATTTGTTTGAAATCTATCATTTAAGCCCTCTGTGGAGGTGGGGATATTGCATCCCTTTTCTATCTTAAGCCCTATGCAGAGGCGGGGATGGTGTATTTCTTGTGGAGAGTACACATCCTGTCATTTTCAAAAGTCCTCATCACGAGGCGGGGAGCGGTTCTGTGACTAACTCAACCCTTAAGCATGTCTTTAGCGATTGTTGTGGTGAAGCTCAATCATTGGTGTGTGCCTGTAATGTGCCTAAGATGGTGTTGAACATAGAAATAGGAACACTCCATCGCTTGTTTGCCATGTTTTCTCCATGTCTTCCATGTGTGTGTGTATTGCGTGTTTGTTCCCAAGCATAGTTTAAAGACCGGTGGTAATGAGTCCCTCCTATGCCTTGGGATTTGTATGGCGTACTTGTTTTGTTTGGTGTGTATTGTGTGTGTGTTGCCCCATATGCAGTTTAAAGACTGGTGGCAATGAGTCCCTCCTGCATTATGGGTGGTGTGTTTATTTTCCTATACTTGCATCTGCATTTTATATATGAAAAGAAAAATAAAAAGAAAAGAAAATCATCTCTATCTTGTCTGCATTCATTGTCTTCAATATTGTATTCTCTATGTTTTGCATGACTGTAACTGTCTTCTTCATGTTTTGTGTGCTTGTTACTGTCTTCTCTGTGATTGGTGTGTCTTCTCTATGCTTGGAGTGTTTGTTGTGTTTTTTGACCATACTTTAATGCAGGTATTGGCCTTGTATTTATACATACATTAAAGTGGGGGATAAATGTTACGTCCAAAAATGTCCCCTTGGGGGCTTTTCCCTCTTAAGGTTTAGCTCCTGGGTCCTGTTTATGCATTTAGAGTATTTTTCATATTAATTTGACTTCCCGATGAGAAAACCCTGAAGTTCCATGGCAATTTGGACTCAAGGGATGCACTTATGACAAATCCTACCTAAAATAGGGGGTGGACTTGGGCGCTTGTGCCCTAGTCCTGCCCTATTTTAAGCTAGGACTAATTTCAAAGTGTTAGTTTGTGACCATTATTTAGGTCCTATTCTGACACGGTAAGTTTCGATTACAAAATTCTTGGGGGGAATGTTTGTAGTTGCATATATAAGCATGTTTAATAGGCATTCATTTGTAAACAAGATGGCAATTTTGATTCAAGAGCTTGTGTAGAAGTGATGCAAGGCATTCATTGTGTTTTGTAGAGCAAACTTTGTGTTGTTATTGTGCTTGCATTTGCATATTTGAGCATCCATCTCCTCATGGCATGAAGAGCTTCTTCCTTCCATGAGATCTTCACTACAAGGTGATATCAATTGTGTTTTCAATCATTTATCATTTGGATTTTGCCTATATCCCATATGGATATGTACTCTTTCTCTAACAACGGTGTTTGGAAGACTTGAATGTCTCTCCAGGGCTTGACCGAGGCAAGCCTCTAAACACCACAACCACCAATCCATTTTTCCATGATTGCAGGTTATAGGTTGCAGAAGTAGGAAAAGAGGAGTTGCAGGAGAGTAGTGCAGACTATCAGAATTGCAGATCAGAGAAGAAAATAGGGACTTGGACTCGGGTGTTCGCTCATTAGTCCTCCAAATCACGCAATAGGAAAATCTCTGAAACAACAGGAACAGGTTGTAGACAAAGTTTCCAGATCTCGACAAAAAACATGGCACTAGACTAGGGCACCCGCTCATTAGTCCCTGACTATTCTGCTTCCCAAACTTTGAAATCTGATATGCATTTGATTATCATTTAGTATCTCTGTGTGCGAGCATTTTCCATGATTTGTCCATTTGCTTCCGAATTTGTATAATTAGGGTTTTGAGCATAATTGGGCTTAATTGAACAACAAATCTACACAATTACAATCTTCCCTACATTCCAAGTGACTATAGGCCTAATAGTAGATTTCCTACTCGACCTAAAGTCTTTGATTGTTTAAGGTGAAAGGAGGATGCACATAAAACATCAAATTAAACCCTCTTACAAATTTTACCTTAAACATAGTTATCTTATCTTTTTCTACAAATGCTTGCAAATCAGCTAGTTCCTTATCAAGTTTACTTATTTGCTTATCAGGTACATGTGTTATCACATCAATAGGATCCTCAACATCATGAAATATTTTTTCTTCCATTGTAGTTATAGGAGGCATGATATCTTACAAAGTTTGTGTTTCTCCTTTTGTAAAGAAGGTATTCAATGGATTTTTTGATGTAGGAGCACTATTATTATCAGGAGCACTAGAACCCATTAATCTATGACTTCTTCTTAGAGGGGTATTTTTATTAGGGCAGCAGGTTATAAGATTCATGCACAAGCATACAACACTCAATGCATAAACTAATAAAACAAACCCTAGGAAGAAGGTAGAGTTGTTGAAATACACGTGTAAATGCAAAAATTGGAATGTATATGAAAAAACACACTATGATGAAATACTACTATCAAAATCATATTTGAATGAGTGTTAAAAAATGAGTAGTAAAATCTGAAACAAGATTTTAACCACAAACCCTAGCTTTTGCAAAGACTAGCAAAATGAGCATGAAAAATGCACAATTTCAAGAAAACCCTAGAAAAATGAGCATGAAAATGCAAGGTAAATGATAATGAAAGTATGAAATGCGATAATTTATCTTATATCTAATGTAAATATTAGAGTTTAAATTATTTAAACGAAATTCAATGAAAATAGTGCAAATTATGCAGGCTAAAAAGGCAGTAAATTTGGAATTGATTGATTAATGTGTTATTTTTAGTCCAATTAAGCTTAAAACTCTAATTTGACAAAATCGTAGACAAACAGATGAAACACGACAAATGCTTACACATAGAAACACTAAATACAAAATAGATACATACTAGATTTCAAGTTTCGGGGTATGAAAGAGTCAAGGGCAAAAGAGCGGGTGCCCAAGCCCAAGGTACTACTTTTTTGGGGGCTTGGGACCTTTTCTGCTACTGACTGCAACCACTTCATAGATTCTCCATGACACAAAATTGAGGAGCAAAAGAGCGGGTGCCCAAGCCCTTCCTAAGCTATTTCTTGCCTTTTTCTTCACATCCTAATTCCTCATACTCTGCAATAGTCCTTTACAACTCCACTCCGCAAGATTTGATACCTGTCGCCTACAATCACAAGAGAGGGGTTGGGGGTTGTGGTGTTTAGGAGCTTACCTCAGTCAAGCCCCAGAATGACATTCAAGCCTTCCAACACCATTGTTAGATAGAGAGTACATGTCCTTGCAGGACAAAGGAAAAAACAAATTGACAAATAATTGATTGAAGCACAAATAGATATCACCTTGGAGGTGTAGCTCTCAAGTAGATGAAGATCTTTCAACACATGAGAAGATGAAGCCAAATATGCAATAACAAACACAACAACAACACAATTCTACTTTACAACACAATGAATGCCTTGAATGCTCTATGATCATAAGTTCACCTTGAAATCAAAATCATCTTCTAGTCTACAAATGAAACCCTAAACATGAGTATATATGCATTCCCACTTTAATTTCATAATTCAAACTTAAGATGCCAACAAGGAACAACTTTAACGGTAACATTGTCAACACTGAAATTTGGGACCCCACCAAAATAAGGCAAGGCAAGGGCAGGGGTGCCCTTGTCCTGGGACCAATTTTGGGATAGGGTTAAGCTTTGGAATGTCCCCTAAGTCTATTTTGACATGGGTTTCAGGGTATTTTGTCTTGGGATTCAATTCTAACATGCATGATAAAAAACAAGGGACCCGGGAGCTAAACTTAGGAGGTAAAAGTCCAAGGGGGACATTTTACAACATAACATTATCTAAGCTGTTGTGTGCTAAAACACCCATCAACATATACTAGTTTATAGTAAGAGGTTTATCTAGATAAGATGGTAATGGTGAAAGTTGTATATCCATGCCAATTCCTATTTAATTTTGGCTTTATTTTGATGGAATGTCTTAATATAATTATATATTGATAAATGGGATACTCTTATATAAAGTTTGATACATTATTTAATCCTTTATCCACTCTCATTCACACATATTCCTACACATTTGACTTTATTCTATCTTTATATGCATTTACTAGTACTATATTTTTGTCACTATGACCCATTTATTATACACATCCTTACACTTACTTTCATACTTTCATTCTCCACCTCAAGATTCACACTTCCTTATTCAGGGTTAATCTTGTGGAATCGACCCTTTAAATTCAAAATTTTAAATATAAATTTTGCCTACTCTTGCCCATTTCACTAGCCATTATGAGCTGACTTGGTACACATTTGCATGATGTATTTCTATGTGTTAGTATTTAAAGGCATTTAATATGCAATTAATTCATAAATTAGAATCCAAAAAATATATGCATAGAAAGGAGAATCATTCTAGGAACACTTCATTTTGGAGCACTAAAAAGAACTTAAATTTGCATTAAATTCATCTATAACACTTCTCCCTCAAGTATTTTCAATAATACCACCACTCCTAACACATCAACAAACATCAAAGATAGGGTTGAATCAAGTCTAACAAGAACATAATTCACCAGCTCAATCCCTTAGGTTCAGGGCTTAAATTTGATGGCCGTATGGCTGTATTTAAGCATTTTTGTTGTAAAATACAATCAAAATTTTAAAAAGATTGTATCATATGAGAGGAGAGATTTTGGATAGACTGTCAAAAGTTATATAGATTTGTGATGATGATATATATATATATATATATATATATATATATATATATTATTTTACTTATACTAAGGTATGTTGTAGCATTTTAAGGGCACCTTTGAATAGATGACCATCATAAAAAAATCGCTTGACAGGCAGGGTCAACCATCAAATTTAGGCCCTTATTAGGTTATAAAGTAGATATATGTGCATTATGATAGTTTCGTGAAGCACATGATTGATCATGCATAGCGTGGATTTAATTTACACAAAATTTTGGGTATCACTATTTCTAGGTAGTGAGTGCATTAAGGTTATCACTTTCTAAGCATCAACAGTAAAGTTTTATGTGGCATCAAACTATTATTCTTCATCATAGCCCCCATAGATAAGTTCCTGATCTTCATATTTAATTTCTTAAAAATAGTATTTATTATCTAGCTTTTATTTACTTGAATTTGTTATTTAGATTAATCATTGTTTATTAATGGTATTAATTAGTTAACGTAGACAACCCATTAGGAAAAGTATTTTTTCTTTACATTTTGGTCAACCTCTATGTGATTACACCCCCTAAGGTTTGACCTCAAGGCTTCACCTTCACTACTCTTAGGGTTTTTAGATTTGATATAATTATGATATTATCATTCACTTTCAAATTTCCTAGCCTTTGGATCCACATTTGCTTATATATGCTTATTATAAATTAATTAGGGTTTTGGGTACATAATGATATACATCTTTAATCACATCCTCTCAGTGCCCTTAGATAATCCATCTCTTATGACTCCCTCTAGGTCACTTTCCTTGGTTGATATGCATGCATATATTTTAGATTTTGATTTGTTCCTATATCTGTATCTCCATCCTTGATAATTATCATGACATTTTATGCTATGGGTGAGTGTATTCTCAATGGAGGTATTGTTTTACCATGTATTCACTTTTCCCTCCTTCATTGAGTTAGTTAGTGATCATCCTTTCCTTTTAGACACACTTACTTCACATGTCCATAAGTCCCATAATGATCATACTTCACCTATGGTTTATGATATGGATGAGCATATACCTAGTGAGGATTTCTAATGTGGTAGTAATGCATCTAGTATTATGGTTATTGATGATCTTACACCTAATCTACCTACACATGACATTGCTAGACCTTTTGATGTTATTCCTTCTACGTGTCATGATAACTTTATTATTCATATGGCTTATAGTTCTTCATGTATTATCTCTCATACTAAGTTTAATATTATTCCCACTTTTCATGCCTTAGTTACACCACATAATCATTTTATGCCTAAGGGGTTTAATGAACATGCTCAACTTAACAATACTATCACTAGAATATCTCTTTGGGATTCAATGCATTTCTTTGATACATGTAGAGACATCTTGAGGCAAGTTTTGGCATGCATCATTGTTCCATCTGTCATCAAGCTCCCAATGAAGTATTCTCACTATTAGAGACTATTCTCCAAAATAAAATTAAAATTTTGTTTGCACTCCATGAGTTACCTCTTAAAGTTATTAAAGAGCATAGACCATTATACATTGTGGGTAGATATGGAGAAATTAGAGTTAAAGGAGACTTGGTGGATAATGAATTGGGATTAAACACTTGTTATAAGAACTTTGTTGATGTGGTCCAAGTTGACTACTCTAGTCTCCCTAAATTTGAGGTAGATATTAAATGGTTTGAAAATGAGATAGAGTAATTCCTTGGTTCTATTACCTTTCCTATCACCAAGGATAACTTTAAGGAACCCCCCCTAAAAAAAACCTATAAAATCCTGGCAAATCTTGGCTAAGTGCTATAATTTTCCTGGAGAAACTTTCCTTTTTTTGTAAAAAATATTAATTTTCATGGCGAATTTATTCCATTATTAGAAATTTCTATAAAATCGTGGCAAATCCTAATGAATATTTGGTAAAAAAATAATTTCATTGGCAAATAATACTTGTATTGAAAAAAATAAAATAATTTCATTGGCAAATAATACTTGTATTGAAAAAATAAAATAATTTCATTGGCGAAGTATATAAATATTCAAAAATATAAAATAGATCATTTGGCGAATGTGCTAGCAAATTTTTGAAAAATCATAATGTGGCTGGCAAAAATATCAAATGCTAAATTATAATGATTAATTTACTTGGTAAATTTATAGCTTAAAAAACATTTACATTTAGATCGATGGATATTGATAATCAATATCACAGATCAACGACATCAGTGTACTTATAAAGTTATAATATTCTAATAATTTTTTATCTTCAGATGATCGCAAATCAACGACATAAGTTCTATTTCAAGCCAAAGTACTGACACACCTAAATTTCTACATAAAGTCTCAAGAATAGAGACAAGTGGACTGTGGGACCATCTTCACAGTTGAGGGCTTGCGCTTTGCCGCCACCTTTATTTTATAGTAAATAATTCATATTATATACAATATAGTATACAATAATCAATATAAATATATTATATATTTTATATATATATATATCAATCATTGATCTAATAATATCTAACGGCTCTTGGTTGATTCCAAAGGCTTTGGTTGGCAATGTTTAGCATTGGAGATCTACCTTTCAGAATTGAACTACAACCATTCATCATTTGTTCATCAAACAGTGGAACAATTTAGAAGTGGACAATTTAAATATTTTAAGTTTTTTAATCGTTGAAAAGTGGGATGACCTGATGGATGATGTTTTTGTGGTCACATCAGTCACCCAAGGCGATCAAGTGGATGTAAAATTCAAGCTTTGTAAAGGGAGCCAAGGTACTTTTTGATGTGCAATGTCAAGTCCATATGAGTAAGATGTCAAGTCCATACAAGTAATATGTCAAGTCCATATGAGGATTTTTTGAATTGGATGCCCAAACGCTCTCAGAGCATGATATGAAGTGACATTTTGGCATCTGGAGAATCTTTTGTAGGGTTAGTAAGATAGATTGATGGATAGGTAATGATTTTTTGAATTCCCAATAGTCATGGCTATAAAGGGATGGAGAAAGTTGCTTCTGACAATCAATTTCAAATTTTGGTTGTTCCTTGTTAGCTAATTTCAAGGGAATTATTTAGTTAGAATGCAGTCTTTTTCGACAGGGGAAACGATTAGAATGGTTACATAGTTGGGTTGTTATCCTTACCTTGAAGGACCTAGTTCTTATAAGATGAAAAAAATGAGTCATGGGAACTCCATGTATGACATGGGAGGATTTGGTAAGATAGCAACCAACTATTTGGACAATAAAGTGGAAGGAGAATGGTGCATTTTGACAACATTCTTCTTTCAGTGCAGTTAGAAAGTGCCTTGGCTCTGCAGACAAATGCATCTGGAAACGTTGTATGATAGATGGTCTTGTGTCTATTTGATGGGTTGTGGTTAGTGTTCTCTCCCAATCCATTGGTGCATGTGTCTGGTAGCCTAGTGATGGATTGTGGATAGTGGTCTCTCCCAATCCATTGGTTCATGTGTCTAGCATCTAACTTAGTATGATGAGTTTTCTGGCTTCCTTCCAGATAGTCTAGACTACAGAAGGCTTCTTCTTTCACCATGTTATCCTTTCTTCTTAATTTTGGATGAAAACCACAGCATTATTCCCAATTTCATCCACATATTCCTCCCTCTCCAGCAGCCAGGGCTCAAGCGAAGGCTTCTTCTTCATTGTGTTGTAAGGAAATATGAGGGAAATACATAGTGTTTAGTTCTTTGTCAACTGGAAATATTCATCCAGCGAGGGCTTCTTCTTTCGCCATGTAACCTTTATTATAAAGGTATGTCATCTTTGTGTTGTGAGTGAGGGAAATACTAGGCAGAACTCAGAACTCTATTGTCATTGGTGGCTTTTATGGAAATTATCTTTGTCAACTGGCAATTTGCTATAATAGTTGTTTTTTGACTCAATAAAATGAGAGACGATTCTAATTCTAATTTGTTAATTTCATTAATTACACACATTGATAATCTATTTTTCAAAGGATTAAGTGAATAAGGGTTAAAACTTAATAACTTAATATGAGGATTACTACGGCTTGTTGGTTCTATATTAATATACATTTGTTATTGAAAAGAAGTTCGTAATATTAATAAAAGTTCCAAAATTATGTTATTAACGAAAAATAATAGATAATAAGACAAAAAATTAAAATGTTGACAACAATTGTAATCTACATCGATAACCCATATTATATTATTATATTAAACGAGAGTTTATAGTCTACAAAAAAAATTTACATAGCCCTAATCCAAGGTGCCTTAACAAGAACCTTGGATAAAGGCGTATGCAGAAAACAAAAAAAATCAAAATAGTTTAAATTTTCAAAAACTGAAAAATAAAGTTGTTAGTGGCCACCGTTGATTTATCTTCTAACAACTGCCACCTGAAGAAGAAAATTTGTAGCATAGACAATAGACCTTTCCCTTCTTAAGTAACAATTAGATAAATCATTATGTATAATAAGGGCCATGTTAAAGAACTCCAACGAGTCTCTAACAATTGCTCTCCTTGCCTCCTTAAGAATGTGTTTAATTGTAGTTGAACGCTCTAACAAATGTAAAGGGAAAATTCTAGCCTTATCCCATGGTCTAACATCACAATCGTAATCATTCAAAGCTAAATCAAGTTTATCCCCAGGGATAAGCGATTGTTGAATCATTTCCTTCCCAATCATCTTCACCAAACCTGGGTCATCGAGAAGGTCCATCAAATTTAGCAGAAATGCATAGACGATGCCACTGAATAGATTTTTTTGAGGATATTCTGAAAGAATACCATGACCAATAATGTCTCAGACAACATCGTCAACCAGGAGGGAGTCAATCAAAAACATCTTCCCCAATTTTTGCCCATCAAATCTATCCAAATCTACCATTTCCCATTTGCAAGGCAAGAGAGAAACATGGCAAGAGATCAAATGGCTCATCTTGAATCTTAATGATAGCAATTCACTAGGAAATTATGAAATAGAAACAACCGAAAAAAGAAGGAAGATGCCCAATGAGCTTATAAAAGAGGCTTATGTTGGAAATTTGTTGGTGTTGTCATTGATGTCAATCTCTAGCAAGTAGTTCACTTGGTTTCCAAGTGCTTTTGAGAAAATTTGAATAAAAAAATATGTAGTGTGACAGAGGTGCTCTTAGTGTTGTGCTTCACATTTCTTCCATGTTGGAGATATGATTGTGCAGTTTGGAAGTGATGATTGGAGGTATTTAGAGGTGTTATATCCAAAGTTGTAGGTCCTAGATCGTGCAGAAGTAGAAGATGTGTTTGATAGAGTGATTGACTATGAAGAAGACTATATGGGAGAAATGAGATTGCTTCACATTTCTCCGCATTAAGGTCTCTTGGTTTACAGATCTGGGAGAGTGCTTATATTGTTTATATCTACCTCCCTTTGAAGTTTCTAGTGTTGGGGTGCTCCACAAGTTTAGCTCTTGTGTTGGTAATCAGTAGTAGTGTGTCTTGATGTTCATAATGAAGACATTCTTTGTTTCTAGTGGTTGCGACAGTGTTGTAGAAGATTCTGATGATAATGAATATTTTGGGAAGATGTGTGAATGCTATGAAGTGTCTCTCTTTGGTCCACATGATGTTTTTGGACTTGAAGAAGCGTGGATGTGGTCATTAGCTCAGGTTTGGCTGACCTAGCTTATTAGCGCCATTTGCGGAGGTACCTTGTGGATGTGTATGTGATGAGCAACTTGGTAATGAAAATTTTATTCCTTGTTAACCCTTGATGTGGTCCACTTTCACTTCTTTCCACTGTGGAAGTGTTTAGTGCTGACCTAATTAGTGTTGCACATTTGAGGTGCACACGCTTCATTAGGACAGACCTAATTGAGATAGGTCTTGGTTGTAGATGATATAAATGCAAGATGAAGTTGAGTGGAGAAAAGTAGAGAAGATGATGCGAATTTGAATCAAGGGTAGTGAATTATGTGCATGCTTAAATGCTTATTCAACTCTGAAATGTAGTGAGCAGAAGGTGTCTACATTTCAGTGTGCTTGAATTTGTTGGAGGTAGTGACCCAAAAGTTGCGGATAGCAAGAAGTTGCAGTCGTAGATCTCTCTTGTTGCCTTTAGATAGTGAATCTCTCTGTAACATTTTTCTTCTATTCTTGTCTCTTCTGGACAATGAGTCCTTCTAGGTAGTGAGCCCTTGGCAGTGAGCCCCTGGATGAGCCTATTTGTATTATGTGTTGCTATTCATATATATGTGAGTTAATCCTCACCGCAGTTTTTCCCTTCTTAGGTTTTCCACATAAATCTGGTGTTCTTATGTGTTTGCATTAATGCTTCATATGTTTACATTCTGTTGAAGCATAATAAGAGGTTGATGTTTGGAATTGCTTTGAGGGTTTAAAGTTTTACTACACAACTGATTCAGCCCCCTCTCAGTTGTCCTATGCATACTAACAATTGGTATCAGAGATAAGTTCCTTGAAGAAGCCTAACTGCTTAGGGTAGATCCGGATGGTGCACGGGAAAGGTATGGAGGTTCTAATATTTGATGGAACAAATTATGCTTTTTGGAAGACCGAGATGGAAAGCTTGCTTGTCTCACTAGGATAAGGCGTATGGAATATAGTTAACAAAGAGTATACTATACATCCTAATGGTCCAAAGGATGAATATACGATTAAAGAATATGAGAACAATGGCAACGCAAGGAGTGCTCTTCCGAACAGTCTATCTGATTCCAAATTAGTGAAGGCGATGAGTTACGAAATTGCTCATGAGATTTGGAAGAAGATGGAAAGTACCTATGAAGGAGATGACAAGGTCAAGAACACAAAGTTGTAGATTTTGAAGACCAAGTTTGAAACCCTAAAGATGTCAGAGGATGAAAATATTGCAAGCTATATGTAGAGAGTGGATGAGGTTGTCAACTCCATCAATGGTCTTGGTGGGAAGCTAGAGGAAAGTGAAGTGGTAAAGAAGGTACTAAGAACTCTTCCAAAATCTTATAGTGCTAAAGTTTTCACTTTTAAAGAAACACAAAATTTGGACAAGTATTCTAGGGAACAAATGTTTGATACTGCAACTACTTTTGAGATAAGAGAATTTGGTCAAGATGATTCAAGAAAAGAAACTGCTTTTAAGGCTACCAAGACATAAAAGAATGTTGAATCAGATCCTGATGACTTTGATGAAGTGGAAGCAAATTTTGTGAGCAAATTGAAAAAGGGGCTCTGGAAAATACATAGGTAAGTCACCCTTCAAATGTTTCAGTTGTGGAAAGATAAGTCATTATGCTTCAAAATGTCTAGTCAATATTTCAAATGACAAAAACAAGGACAACAAAGGTAAATCAATCAAGAGGAGTTATTATGTTAAATAAAATGACAACATATTTGATGATGAGTCTGACTATCCAGATGATGAAAGTAATGAATGCTTGTTCATGGCATTGAATGTTGGAACTAATTCTACTAATTTTGAAAGATGCATAAAGGAAATTGCTCTAGAAATAAGGTACAACATCAAAGGAACTTTGGTAACTACTTTTCATGCAAGAGAGGAGGAGAACAAATGGTTAATTGATAGTGGGTGTTCAAAGCATATGGTAGGTGATAAGAATAAGTTTGTTAAGCTTGAGAAGTTTGATGGAGGATATGTTAAGTTTGGAGATGATGCATCTGCTAAGATATGTGGAAGAAGTTCAATCAGTTTTGATGGAAAGCATAATAAAATGATGTTCTTTATGTCAAAGGCCTCTGACATAATCTTCTAAGTGTAGGACAAATGTGTAGTAGAGGATATAACCTTGTATTTCAGGATGGTGGTTGTGAAATCAGCAAAGAAAGCTCTAGAACTCTGATTGCTACAGGAACAAGGACAAAAGGAAATATATATCAGCTCAAAGGTGCTAATGGTGTGTGTTTCATGACTGAAGTTAATGAAAGTTGGCTATGGCATAGAAGAATTTGTCACATCAATTTTGATAGCCTAGTAAGGATCAAATCTACTCAAGCTGTGAGGGATCTACCAAGAATTACAAAGCCTATTAATGCAACATGCAAGGAATGTCAGATTGGGAAGCAAACAAGGAAGAATTTGAAGATCAAAGAGTATTCTACCACCAGACCTTTGGAGTTGGTGCATACAGGTCTGTGCAGACCTACAAGAGTAGGAAGCTTTCAAGGTGATAGGTATTTCATGTTGTTGAGTGATGATTACTCTAGAATGACTTGGGTAACTTTTCTCAAAGAAAAATGAGAAGCTCTAGATAGGTTTAAAGCATTCAAGGTTATGGTTGAAAATGAAATTAATTTGAAGATCAAGTGTTTGAGGTCTGACAGAGTTGGTGAGTTCACCTCCAATGAGTTTAACTACTTTTGTGAGGATCATAGAATAAAGAGGCATTTGTCAACCCCTAGGACTCCTCAACAGAATGGAGTTGTGGAAAGAAAGAATAGGACAGTTCAGGAAGTAGCAAGGATAATGTTGAAAGAGGCAAGTCTACATGATATCTATTGGAGAGAAGCTATTAACATTACAGTCTACATACAAAATAGAGTGCAAGCAAGGGTCAACAATTCAAAGACTCTATATGAACTATAGTATGGAAGAACTCCTACTATCAAATATTTTAGAGTGTTTGTAAGTAAGTGCTACATTAGGAGAGATGAAGAAAACTTGGGAAACTTTGATACAAGATCAGATGAAAAAATCTTCCTTGAATATTCCACAAAGAGCAAGGCTTACAGGTGTTACAATAAGAGGCTAAACAAGCTAGTGGAAAGTGTAAATGTCAAAGTGGATGAAGAACCATATCAAAGTTCAGTGTTAATAGAAGGATATGAATCTGATGAGATCCCTTATAGAGAAGAAAAAAAGAAAAAGAGATGCAAGTTGATGAAGAAGATGCTCCAGAAAGAATTCCTAAGACCCCCAAGTATTTGCAGAAGAATCATTCTGAAGATTAGATCATTGGAGATAAGAACAAAGGTGTGATAACAAGAAGGAAAATTGCAATGGCAGATGAACATGTAAATTTGTGTTTTCTATCTAAAATAGAACCTAAAATAGTGATTGAAGAATGCAAAGATGAGCACTGGATCAAGGCTATGGAAGAAGAATTGATGCAGATTGAGAAGAATGAGACTTGGGAAGTTGTCTCAAGACCAACAAACAAAAATGTGATAGGAACTAAATCGGTCTTTCATAACAAATTGAATGAGAATGGAGAAGTAGTCAGAAATAAGGCCAGACTTGTGTGTAAAGGCTACTCACAAGTGGAAGGAATAGATTATGAGGAAACATTTTCTCCAGTGGTAAGATTAGAGGCCATTAGAATGTTCTTAGCCTTTGTAGCTCATAAGGACTTCAAAGTCTATCAGATGGATGTGAAATTTGCATTCTTGAATGGAGAGTTGGAAGAGGAAGTATACATTGAACAAATGGAAGGCTTTCATTTATTAGATGATCTGAATATGGTCTACAGATTGAAGAAGGCACTGTATGGACTCAACTAGGCTCCTAGAGCTTGGTATGCAAGGTTGGACATGCACCTATTGCAACAAGGTTTCAAAAAGGGCACTACAGATAGCAATTTGTATTTCAAAGTTGAAGAAAATTAAATCCTGATTGTGGAAGTATATGTTGATGATATAATCTTTGGAGGTAATGAAGGTATGTGCAAGAGATTTGCAGAAGAGATGCAGAAAGAATTTGAAATGTCAATGTGTGGGGAAATGAACTTCTTCCTTGGGTTACAAATCAACCAATTAGAAAAAGGCATTTTCATTTCACACTTAAAGTATGTTAAAGAAATGTTGAAGAAGTTTGGAATGGAGGACTCCAAACTAGTGTGTACTTCCATGACTATTGGTTGCAAGTTAAGCAAAGATGATGAATCTCCTAAGGCCGATCATAGAAAGTACAAATCAATGATTGGTGGACTATTATACTTGACTGCTACTAGACCGGATATCATGCATGCGGTTTGTCTTGTGGCTAGATTTCAAGATGATCTCATAGAGCCACATGTTTCAACAGTAAGGAGGATATTTAGATACTTGAAAGGCACTCCAGAGTTTGGCCTATGGTATCCTAAGGATACTGACTTCTCCTTTAGTGCATATACAGATGCAGATTGGGCAAGATGTATAGATGATAGAAGGAGTACAAGTGGTGGTGCTTTCTTTCTGGGAAGCAAACTTGTCTCATGGTTAAGTAAGAAGCAGGACTTAGTGTCATTATCTACTACAGAGGCAGAGTACATTGCAACAACATCTTGTTGCACACAGGTATTATGGATGAAGTAGACATTAAAGGATATCAAAGTATCATATGATGAACCTATTCCTATCTTATGCGATAATACAAGTGCTATCAACATTTGAAAGAATCCAGTAATGCATTCAAGGACAAAGCATATTTCAATCCAGTATCACTTCCTAAGAGAGAAGGTTGCAGAGAATGAGGTGAAGTTAGAGTATGTGCCTACCAAGGATCAAGTTGCAGACATATTTACAAAGGCTCTTCCTAAGGATACTTTTGAGTGTCTTCAACAGAAGTTAAGGGTTATGGACCCTCCTTCCTTTAACTAGATGCATAAGTGTGTGCATATGTCTGGGAAGCATTTCAAGATACACTCTTGGTCTTGTCCTAATGTTGAAGGCTACCTCTCAAGCGGAGTAGGTAGTGATAGTACTGTTTGATTGATGCAGTCAGATGGAGCATATCTTATGACCCTAAGGGGGAGAGTGCAGAAAAGTGAAGCTAGTAGAGGTAATGCAAGTGCTTTCTGGTGTTGCTTTGAGATAGTGAATCTCTCTGTAATAGTTTTCTTCTATTCTTCTCTCTTTTGGATAGTGAGTCCTTCTAGGTAGTGAGCCTATATGTATTCAATGTTGCTATTCATATATATGTGAGTTAATCCTCACTGTGGTTTTTCACTTCTTGGGTTTTCCATGTAAATCTAGTGTTTTTATGTGTTTGGATGTGTTTGCATTAATGCTTCATATGTTTACATTTTGTTAATGCATGATATGAGGTTGATGTTTTGATGAAGGGGGTAAATCATAAAACACACAACAATATAAATTGCACACAAAAAATAGAACTTTCTTTATTGATTTGGACAACTTATTACATTACAGAAGCTCAAATACAATAAGAGGAATCAACCCTCCACAGGCTGCAACACATTACAACTTCCTATTCCCAGACTCTAGAATCATCTCCCTTCTGTAACCCCAAATCAGCTAGGGTTTCTATTTTTCCTGCCTATTCTTGAATCTACACTTCCCCCCTTAACTCTACTACTATCCAGGGTTCCCAAAAATGGTTATTAATAGCCTTTTTGGCGGCCAACAACCTAATTTCAAAATTTGCATCTCCCTCCAAAAATAGGTCAACTTCCGGGAGCCATAACTTTTGATTCGGGAGTCTGATTGACAAACCGTTTTATGTGTCGGAAAGCTCGCGGAGTGCTCTATGCGCTAAGTGCTGGCTTTGCTAGTTCTAGCCATTTTTCAGGCCCATACGGGGCCGTTTAGTGCCTCAAACTTAAGTTTGAATAATTTTTAGGCATTTTTCGGGAAACAAAAACTTTAATATCTTTCAGCTCGCAAATGATCTTTGCGTGATTCCTTTGCCAAAGGTCTTATATTTCTGTTATGTAACTTCTTGTAAATTTTCACTTCAATCCGTGCCCAAATGCAGACTTTCTAAAAATAGCAGGTTACTATTTTTAGCAGTTTGGAAAAATTGAAAGTTCTACATTATTATTCAAGCGATTATGGAACCAGAACCACAAATTTTGAAAAGAAATGGAAAGAACATCAACAATTTTGAAACACATCTTTTTTTGGGTGATGCAAGATTGCCCTTACACCACTGGATGCTCCTGCATTAGACACCCAGGGTAATTTGAGAAGTGACCTTGTCACGTCTCAGGTGTTTGTGTGAGGAAAACCCAAACGGTCAACCTCTGCCTTAGACAACCAAGAAGAATCTTCAACAGGTCTTCCTTTCTATTTCACTAAATATTCTTCATATTGTGTATTCCAAGCACTTCTTCCCACATGGCTATCCAAGATCTCTTCTATCTCCTCCATTGAAGTAGATGCGAGAATAATCCACTGTTCTTCTATTGTTCCATCCTTTGTTCCACCTTCATGATATTTTGATAAATTAGCAATGTTGAAAATAAGGGAAATGTTGATACCACTTGGCAACTCTACCTCATATGCATTTCCTGAATCATGTTTCTTCAAAATTTTGCATCGTCTAAATTTCTTCATTTTCAGCTTATTATATGTTCCAATTGGGAACCTTTCTTTTCTTAAGTGAACCATGACTTCATCTCCTAGCTAGAATTCCTTATATCTCCTCTTTTGATTTGCCTTAGCTTTGTACTAAATATTCATCTTATTAATGTGCTTTTTCACCTCTTCATACAAATTTTTCATGTGTTCTACAAAGTCTTCAGCCTCGGCACTTGTCTTTTCTCCTTTGTCTAGGTTCCTTAACTCTGAAGCACTTCTTAGACTATTCCCATATACAATATGGAATGGTGATTTACTAGTACTCCTATTGACATAATTGTTGTAAGCAAATTCTGCCTGTGGTAAAATCAAATCCCATCCCTTGGGCTTATCTCCTACTAAGCATCGTAGCAGGTTACCCAAACTCCTATTCACCACTTCAGTCTATCCATCAGTCTATGGATGGTGTGTAGAATTAAACTTCAAATCTATCTTCAACTTCTTCCACAATGTCCTCCAAAAATAACCAACAAACTTGGTATCTCAATCTGAAACTATGCTCTTTGGTAGACCATGTAGTCTCACCACTTCCTTGAAAAATAACTCTGCAATATGAACAGCATCATTAGTCTTCTTACAAGGAATAAAATGTGCCATCTTTGAAAATCTGTCCACCACCACAAAAATAGAATCATGCCCTCTCTGTGTCCTTGGTAAACCAAGAATAAAATCCATACTAATATCATCCCATGGCTTCTCTGGTACAGGTAATGGTTGATACAACCCTGTATTCTGACTTGTTCCTTTTGCCATCTTACATACTCTGCAACTCTACACAAACTTCCTCACATCCTGCTGCAACTGTGGCCAATAATAATTTTTACCAACAATAGAAATGGTCCTATCTCGACCAAAGTGTCCAGCCAATC
Organism: Cunninghamia lanceolata; assembly: GCA_027924645.1. Taxonomy (NCBI): domain Eukaryota; kingdom Viridiplantae; phylum Streptophyta; class Pinopsida; order Cupressales; family Cupressaceae; genus Cunninghamia; species Cunninghamia lanceolata. The sequence goes on from BSBN01001272.1 coordinate 24,260,931, forward strand.
CTCCACTATGCTTCTCCTTAATCAGGTTCTCTCTCATGGAACTCCTCGAAATGCACAACTGGCTTCCTCTAAACAACATGCCATCTTGGATTATGAAATCCAACCATTTTGTCTTGTCCAAAGTAACAGGCTCCAGACAAGCTTTCCAAGCCTCTGCAAAATCTGGATCTTCAGGATACAAACTTTTGAGCTCATCGAACCCAACAACCTCTATCTTTATTTCTATCAACAAATTTTGCCTTCTGCTCAAGGCATCTACAACTCTAGTGGACTTCCCACTCCTATGCTTCAAAACGAAGGTATAACTCTGCAAAAACTCAACCCATTTGAAGTGCCTTTGGTTCAACTTCCCTTGACTATTAAGATACTTCAAAGCTTGATGATCAGTATATAAAACAAACTCTTTTGGCAACAAATAATGTCTCCATTTCTTCAAAGCCTGAACTATTGCATAAAATTCTTGATTATAAACATAATACTTTTTCTTGGCATCATTAAGCTTTTCACTAAAATAGGCAATGGGCTTACCTTCTTGGCTCAAAACAGCTCCTATACCACTACCACTAGCATCACAATCTACCTGAAATACCCTATTGAAATCTAGAAGTGCCAAAATAGGTTGTTCTACAACGTTCTGCTTCAATGTATCAAAGCTCTTATCTACTCCTTTAGTCCATCTAAACTCTTTTCTATCCCCTCTCATTGTCTTAGTTAGAGGTGCACAAATGCTACTAAAATTCCTGATAAACTTTCTGTAAAAACTTGCCAAACCAAGAAAGGATATTACCTTTGTTGCACTCCTTGGCGTAGGCCATTCAATGATAGCCCTTACTTTTTCTGGGTCCATCTTAAGACCTTCCTCTGAGACAACAAATCCCAGGTATACCAACTCCTTTGCAAAACTACATTTCTTCAGAATAATCAGCAACTTCTCCTCCCTCAGCTTCTTTAGAACTCTTCTGATATGCATCAGATGCTCATACCAAGTCTTACTGAAAATCAAAATATCATCCAAATAAACAATAACAAAACTTCCTAAAAATTCTTTTAGTACCTCGTTCATGAGTCGCATGAATGTGCTCGGTGCATTGGTTAGCCCAAATGGCATTACTAACCAATCATACAAACCTTCCTTTGTCTTGAAGGCTATCTTCCATTCATCTCCTTCTCTAATACGGATCTAGTGATACCCACTCTTCAGGTCAATTTTTGTGAAGTATTTGGCTCCACTTAAACAATCTATGATGTCATCCATTCTTGGCAATGGAAATCTACACTTGATCGTTATCTTATTGATGGCTCGAGAGTCTATACACATCTTCCATTCTCCATCCTTCTTTGGTGCTAGTACTGCATGTACCGTACATAGACTTAGGCTCTCCCTTATCAGTCCCTTCCTCAACAACTCCTGAACTTGTCTGTTCAACTCTTCATTCTCTGCAGGGGTCATTCTGTGGGCTACCTTGTTTGGTAAACTGGCTCTTGGTATCAAATCCATTTGATGACTTATCTTCCTTACTAGTGGTAAACCTTCTGGTACATTATCAGAGATAATGTCCTGGAACTCCTCCAACATATCTAAAACTTTTGCTGGTACATCTTCACAGTTCTCCTGACTAACCTTAGGAATCAATGCAAAGCAATGACGCTCATGCTTCATACCCTCCAAAAATTTCCTACCATCTACCAAGCAAACTCTGGCAGTACTACATACCTTTTCTTCCACCTCCTTCAAGGGCTTCAACTTATGACAAACTCCATTCTTTGTTAGGGAATATGTGTTTGCATGGCCATCATGGACAGCGCTCCTATCATACTGCCACGGCCTCCCCAACAACATATGACATGCATCCATTGGTATGATATCACACAGCACCTCATCATGGTAGTCACCAATCTTGAACTTCACTAAACACTGCTCATTGACCAAAGCTCTATGGTCCTTCTGCAACCATGCAATCCGATATGGATGCGGATGCTTTCTTCTTGTCAACTTTAACTTGTCAACCATCTCCTCTGAAACAAGATTATCAGTGCTTCCACTATCAATAATAATATCACAACACTTACCTTCACATTTGCACCTTGTGTGGAATAAACTCTTCCTCGGATTGGGTTCTTTTTCCTCATTCAGTAAGGTTCTTTTGACAACTAGGGTTTCTCCCCTTTCAGCATCTTCAGAATGCTTAGAATGTACATCTTCATCTACATGTGCAACTCGTGCATTACCTTTAGGTCTTCTATTTGTCCTTTCTTGATGTTGCGGACACTCATATGCTTGATGCCCTTCTTCTCCACATTGAAAACAAGTTCCTCTGAAACATCCTCTTCCTGGTCCTTGCCCAGGTTGGTCTCTTCCTCTTCCTCTTTGCTCACCATTGTTCTGGTCACGAGGCCAGTAGGTATTATCTCCTCTCTAATTTTGACAGGTGCTGGATTCTTCACTTTTCTTTGAATCTTCATTTCGCCCCCCATAGGGTCTTCCACTAGTCCTTCCGCCTTGATCTCTTCCCCTTTGCTTGCTGTCAAATCTTTTATTTAGCTTCTCTTCCACCTTCAGGGAAAACTGGTACGCATCTTCTATGGTGGTCATTCTGACCAGGCTTAGCTCCTCTTGTATACTTGGCCTTCTCCTTGTTGGGCTCTACATGGCCTGTCCTGATAGTAATTTTATAAAACTCTTCTGTATACTCCTTAACAGACTTGTTACCTTGCTTCAGTCCTTGCAGCTTCTTCAACAACTCCATCTCATAGTCCACAGGAATGAACTGCTTCTTCAATTTCTCCACCATCCGATCCCATCTGGTGATCTTTCCTTTTCCTCTTTTGTTCCTCTCTAATTAGACCTCCTTCCACCAAATATTAGTGTGGCCCTTCAACTTTGTTTTTGCAAACTTAACCCGATTTGGGTCCTCCACATCTTCATACTCAAAATACTCCTCCATGTCATTGATCCAATCAATAAGTTGTTCTGGATTCAAATCTCCAGAATATGTAGAAACTTCGATCCTGGGCCTCTTTCTGATATTTGAAATGGCCCTCAACAACCTAACTTATGCAGGATCTCTAGCAACTTCTTGTTCTTCTTCAGATAGCTCTTCTTTAGCTTCATCTTCACTTTCTTCTCTTATCCTTGGCTCAAACCCTCTTCGTAGCTCCTCTTGCAATGCATCGATTTGCCTTTGTAGGGCTCTAAAACTCTCTTCCGTCAAAGCATTCCTCCCAACATGATTTCTTCATGGAGGCATCTTGGTCTCCACAGCAAACCCATAACCTCAGGTCCTGGTGCAAACTACCTCACGGTCAGTGATCTGTCTACACACTCAGGAACCCTTGCTCTGATACCACTTGTTAAAGGGGCTAAATCATAAAACACACAACAACAAAAATTGCACACAGAAAATAGAACTTTGTTTATTGATTTGGACAACTTATTATATTACAGAAGCTCAAATACAGTCAGAGGAATCAACCCTCCACAGGCTGCAACACATTACAACTTCCTATTCCCAGACTCTAGAATCATTTGCCTTCTGTAACCCCAAATCAGCTAGGGTTTCTATTTTTCCCGCCTATTCTTGACTCTACACTTCCCCCCTTAACTCTACTACCGTCCAGGGTTCCCAAAAATGGTTATTAATAGCCTTTTTGGCGGCCAACAACCTAATTTCAAAATTTGCATCTCCCTCCAAAATAGGTCAACTTCTAGGAGCCATAACTTTTGATCTGGGAGTCCGATTGACGAACCGTTTTATGCATCGGAAAGCTTGCGGAGTGCTCTATGCGCTAAGAACTAGCTCTAGCAGTTTTGGCCATTTTCGGGCCCATGCGGGGCCGTTTAGTGCCTCAAACTTGAGTTTGAATAATTTTTAGGCATTTTTAGGGAAACACAAATTTTAATATCTTTCAGCTCGCAAATTATCTTTGCGTGATTCCTTTGCCAAAGGTCTTATATTTTTGTTATGTAACTTCCTGTAAATTTTCACTTCAATCCGTACCCCAATGCAGACTTTCTAAAAATAGCAGGTTACTATTTTTAGCAGTTTGGAAAAACTGAAAGTTCTACATTATTATTCAAGCGATTATGGAACCAGAACCATAAATTTTGAAAAGAAATGGAAAGAACATCAACAATTTTGAGACACATCTTTTTTTGGGTGATGCAAGATTGCCCTTACACCACTGGATGCTCCTGCATCATGTTTGGAATTGCTTTGAAGGTTTAAAGTTTTAATGTACAACTAATTCACCCCCCTCTCAGTTTTCTTGTGCATACTAATAGCTTAGGTCTATATTTATTGTGTCACATGTGAAAATGTATAATAACCATTCGACAGGCCACATAATAGTCACACCTGGTGCTAACATTTATTTCCATTTATGGTGGATTAGTTGTCATCTCAATTGGGATTGATTGTAAAGTGTCACATGATTGATAGGACTGACTGCACTTGTAGTACCTTTATAATTATCATTATTTAGAGTCATATGATTGATAGGACTGAACACACTTAACTAGCTAGATTAGCCAATATCAATTGAGTTGATTAATGGCAAGTGAGTCAGAAGTGACAAACCACCTAGATTAGCCAATGCAAATTCAGTTTATTAATAATTACATTCCAGGGTACGACAGAGTCAATTAAATGGAGTTGCTTGTTATTATCCATTTTTTACGGCAGTACATGTGTCATGTATATATCTTCATTAGTGTTTATTGTTTCAACCTTATATTGCATTACTAAGTATCAGATAGTAGAAAAATCAATAAACTGTAAAAGTTAAAAGTAATGGCTTTCATTACAGTAGCTATGAGAAGAAAGTAATTTATCAAGTACTTTTTTTTGTGTTCATTCATGATTTTGAATTTAACTGTGTGATAAAGTTCAAAGATGTAGAATAGTAATAAGTATGATAGAAAATTTTATTTGTGCATGGCTATGCAGGATGTTATTTCTTTGCAGTTCTTAAAATGAAGAAATAGAAGCCTTCGTCAAGTGGAACAAATCGTGTCAAGAATTGACACTTTTAACATTTGTAAATGACACATTCTATTCTGGGTGGTGGGTTGAATCTCCCACACATGCATACATGTATGAGAAATTGGAAACTCGAATGGATGCATGGAATTGGTATTGCAACTCAATTGCTAGTGACCTGGAGAAAATCAATTTAATTCTTCTTTACTGGCCTTGTTGCTACCCATACCTAGTGGTTTCTTCTACATATAATGCAAGGTTCCATAGAAAATCATTTATTGACATCGTGAATGAGTAGATAATTGAATTTGTAATGCAGACATTACCTATTAATAGGACAGTTATGGACTACAATGAAATATTCATTAAGTATCGTCGAAAAGAGGAACCAAATTTTTTTTGGATGACCAAAGCAAGGATTCAAGGTCGAAGGATAAAAGTTTTATTTGTAACTAGATAGTAGAGTATCTTGTTAATTGAATGTGTTGACTCTTGGTCTCTTCTTTGTGTTCAATGTTCACTGTTGTTTGGAACTTTGAGGTTGGTTAGATGTTCATGTACGATGTTATTCCCTAATTTTTTTGACAGTGATGTTAATAAAAATATAGAATTAATTACAGTTTGACATGAGTTCAATGGCAAATTGCAATGTATACAAATGGCTCAAATTTTCAATATTAAATAACATTCATCACATGGAAAAGATGAATGAGTTCAATGGCAATGTATAGCGATGTATAAAAAGGGCAAAGATAAATGGATGTGTTAGGTCAATTCAAAATTTTAGGGTTTTAATGTTATCACGATTCACTCTACAAAATCCCCAAGTAAAAATATTGCGATTGAAATTGTTTAAGGGCTTTAGGGTTTATCCTCTCATTGATTATTGACCTGTGTAGCTAGTTTCCCCAGCTTAAGTTGTCCTTTTATTCCCTTGGTGGTCGTTGAGTTACCAGCCACTTTTTTCTAAGTTACTGGCCCCGAGCCCCTTTATTTTATTCTAAGTCTAATTTCATCATGGGCATTGCAACCTCCATTTAAGCCTATATTTTTGAAGCTACAACGGTGCGCAAAGACACCACATATACCCTGTGGGTCCTTGTTTTTAATCACCCTGATCTTTTTTAATATTATTTTGATATATATTTATCGGGCGTATCCCCTTTGGGCCTACTCACATGTGGTGGTCATCTATTGTCTTGTCCTAAGGATTTGCCTCATTGTAGCCTTCCTTTAAGCTAAAAACTTAAAGGTGTGATGGTGCAATAAGGCGCCATGTATCCCTTTAGCTGTAGTAGGAATTCCATGGTCCTGCCAAAGGTATTTTCCTGACATGTGGCATTTTATCATTTGCTGTGAATATTTTGATGAAGACATTAATGCCAAAGGTTGAATAATTATTATATATAATATAATAATTATTATATATTATATTATATAATAAATAATAATAACTATATTATATAATTATTATTGTATATTATATAATTATATAATCATATAATAATTATATAATATAATAATCATTATATAATATAATTATTATTATATTATGTAATTCTTATTAGTTTTTATATAATATAATTATTATTATAATATATATAGTAATTATATTATATAATATTGTATTATATTATATCATATCATATATATACTAATAATTTGCCTCATCACACTTTGCAACCTTGCTTTAAGTCAAAAACTTAAGTTGTGATGATGTGATAATGTGCCATGTGTCCCTTTAGCTGTAGTAGGAATTCCATGGTCCCACTAAAGGTACTTTCTTGACATGTGGCATTTTATCATAATTTGGTATATAAATAAAATATTAAATGTAATGCTAACGAGATTTATAAAGTATAAACATAACTATAACCCTGATTAGATTAAAACCTTATTCTAAACTTAATTTAAGTGATTATAAAAGTTATAAGTTATCAGAAATAATTAAAACTGCTAGTAAGATTCATCATGAGAGAAGTAATAATTTATAAATCCTTGATTGTATTAATTCTCAATCATCACTTACAAAAAACACAAATGGAGATAAGATGCATAAACAATTTGCATTATGTCATTTAATTCAATTACGGAGAATATATCATACAAAAGTACTCACATACCAAAATCCCCTATAATTTATTACTCCTAAACATAGACTATAGACATAAAATTATAGATGGTGATTACATTGCATACTTTTGCACCCATGCATTATATTCCTTATTTGCCGGCCAGTTGTACTTCAAAATTTTATCAACTCTTTGCATATAAGTCATGTACCTAGCATCTAACGATATTTTAGTTTCTTTTATGAAACTACTCAAGCCAGATTCTAAATTCAGTACCCTGTCTATTTTAGCATTACATTGCACATGATCAATCTTGCTCCTAGCGATGATTAATTTGATAGAGACAAGAACTATGCTACCAAATTCTGCTTTCCAATATGACAGAAGCTTTTCAGTGCCATTATTAGTACAAACTAGTGGTAGGGAATACTTTTCAAGAGACCTAAAGCTATTAATTATGTCCTTCAACATTATATCAAGTCAGTCATGAAAAGCAGAGACTTCATTTCAAAAATTCCTATGACTTCATATGTGCTGATCACTCCATCTGGCACATCAGAACCTATGCTAGCACTATTATAAATATGATTCATCACCTGCACATGAGGAATCCAAGTACCTAGAATATCCCTTAATGATGACTCATTCATAGTGTGGCTTTCAATTGCCTTTTTTCAAATTACTTAGACAAACCCATGCATCATCTACTTTATTCAACACTTTACTCATCTGATGATCCAAGAAGTTTTTAATTAGAGCTACATGTTCACTTTTGTGCTCTTCTTTAAGTTTGTCAATCAAATTGTTGCTCCTTCTCAAATTCTCTTGTAATTCAATAACAACCATAGAATCTCCTTCATATCCTGATAAATTCTTTGGACTAGACACATAAGGTGCTGATAAGAATTAAATTCTAGTGGAAGGAACAAGTGATTTGAGCTTGTTGTACTCATGTAATAGCTTCATATAATCCTCCCTCTATTTGTCTAGTACTGCTTGTAGCTTCCTTGTTGTAGATTCACTGAATTTTGTTGTAGCTACCACCAACAATGTAGCCTGAGGGGCAGTGGTGTTAATTAATCTTCTCACAATTAACTGGCATGTGAGCTCATTTATAACCCTTGCCACTTGTGGTTTATTATCACATGGATCCATAAGCCAAATTGCCAAAGTCTCATGACTGAAATTAAAACTTGATCAAAATAATTCTTCTACTTGCTCATGTGTCAATACTTCATCATCAAATTGATCTTGCCTTCTAATAGTATCCATAGCAATAGCAGATGAGATATCCCATCCTGGCAAGAGAAAAAAACCACTTTCATTCACTACCTTCTTCCTTCCTCAGGGATAATGCTACTAGTTACATCCATGTCAACTTCCTTCAAAACCCTCTGAGCAATTGCCACCTTATCCTCATTTTCAACTTTACCCTGTTCCTCATTCAACTTCTTCAAGTACATCTCAAATTTTCTCTGCACAAGTAAAGCTTTGAATTCCTTTGATTTAATGAATTTATCATCAGATAAAAATTCCTTGCAAGCCAATGCCCTGACATCTTTTACAATTGCACTTCTTTCTTGCAGGCTCAATAAAGTTCTTGATGGGGGAGGCGACTGTATTTCATTCCTAGGAGGGCACCTTAACACCCATTGTACCTCATCCAAGTCATTTTGGTTTTCCTTGACCTCCTCTGTCAAGGAGTAATCAACTAAAGGTTAATTTTCAACAGTCGGTTCAGGGGGAGGAAGTGAATTCCATGCCTCTCCGGTAACCTCCTCAACCATAGGTTGAGAAGGTTCTTCAATATTTTCCTTAGGCAACTACTGCTTCTTAGGAGACTGTGGCTTCCTTTTGGCTACAAACTTGAGTTCCTCGACATGTTCTGGTGTGACAACATCACTTGTATCCTAAGAATAGGATCAACAATCTCACTAAAGACAACATTGTATGTAGGGTTCTTCAACTTCCTCTACCTTTCTCCAGGGAGAATGAGACCCTAATTTTCTCTTGTCAATTTTATCTCTACCTTTAAAACACAATTTCTAAGAAAAATACTCTTGCTCATCAAAACAATGATTGAACCCTGATTTGTGTTTCTATCTCCTTACCCTGTTAATAAAGTGCTCAGGGTCATAATTCCTATGCTCTATTGTGGGTAGTCTGTATTGTTGCAATTTCGCCAAGCAGGCCTCCAAATCTTCTTCAACATTGATAAAGAAACCAGGGAACTTGATTGTTGAAGGAAAGTCCCCTTTTTACTATTTCTCAAGTGAAACTTATTGGATTCATTCAACTGCCACATAATCTCCAAAAATGCAACCCTGTTTGGCACATTATTGGGCAATAAGTGGGGTCTGACATTTGCTCCATAAACCATGATTATGGTTAGATTCCTATAAAGGAACCAATCAGCCCAATTGTGATCCCTCACACCATCTGGTGTTCTCTCAAAATGCCTTAGCAAGTCCATTATCTTCTTGGAGACTCTAGGCCTCTCTTATCCTAATAGTCCCAACACCCTTTGTGCAAAATGCTCCTCAAACACTAGGTAATTTGCATTGTTGCAAAATGAGTCCCATAAGTGAACTTTGCCCTACATTGGCATAAGCTCTTCATCTTTGGTCTGATCTTGGATCTGCAATTCACTGCCCCAAAATCTTCTCCCATAGTGCAATAAAATATGGCATAACAAGGAATACCTAGAAAAGGTGGGGGCATTATCTCCCTGTTTGCATCCTACCAATTCCTTATGGATTTGTTCAACCAGAAATGTAGCATAATCAAACCTTCTATATTGGTATTTATCTTGTATATCAACAATCATGCCCAATAAATGATTTGGTATCAAGGGATTATAATCAATCCCAAAAACTTGACAGAGGGAAAAGTAAGTCTTCACAAAGTAGTCTTCAAACATGTCAATGCTGAAAGGTTCTATTTCATGGTCATATATTTTCAAATGCTTGCCCATGCTTCTTGGCCAATGAAGAGGTAACTTGTATGTTTTATAAGCCTGCCTGTTTCTGTTGTATTCCTTCTTTAGCTCCTCAACATCAATTCTTTCATGGGCCAGGGGGTTTAGACCAAACACTTCAATTACCAATTCTCTGTTTAGATGGAAAAGTTGTTCACCCTTTTAATTTGATAGCACCCAAGTGTTTGAATTGTAACTCTGGCTAATTTCTCGAATGAGGTCCACATTTACAAATATATTAGGGACAACTAATTTCCCTAAATCCCATTCCCAAATGTGTGAAATGGGTTTTTCTAGGGCACGATGGTTGTTTCCATAGTCAAATAGCTCCCACCCTACTGTTGGTAGAATTGCATCCTTAATGTATTGTTGAAAATCTTGAAACCTATCTTTCAATTCTTAGGTACCCTGGGCATGTTTATATTTTTTAGAAGATCTCGAGAGCTGGTTTATAAGGTCTTGGGATAAATCCCTCTTGATTTTACTCCCATGGTCGGACCTTTGACTCATGATTATAGGCAAAAGGACATGCTTTAAGGAAAAAAGGGGGTGAGGGCTTGACATCTCTAACAACTTGGGAGGGGCTTTACAACTTACAATACTACCACAAAACCACAAACATTTAAAATTCAATGTAGGTCACAGATAGCCCTATTGATAAACATACCAGTTTATTGATGATTAGGGGCCAGGGCAGTCACATGAATTTTGAAGTCACAATCACTAGCTACTCAGTCAAAACTTGCTTCAACTCGCAGAAGTCTTCAGTATGCTTGGAATTGCAATGTACATAATGGACTTCAAAATGGAGGATGAAATCCATTTATTTCTTGTCATCACCTCATTAATTGCTTAATTAAACACAACTTGGTAGCTTGCATTTGCATGCCGTGAATGGTCACTTCTTTTGAATATCAATCATTCGATCAAGACCGAACCTTGGTCCTTGAACCAACGGTCATCACATGTCACAACCATATTGCAACCTCGAACAAAGGATCGACACTTTAAAGCTGCGTGGTGTGCTAAACCATTAGATGTTTATTAGTTGAGCACCTTAAAACAACATCGTCGATCTTACTTCCTTGGAATGGACAAGTGTCACCATATTGCATTGTTGCAGCCTCAGCACTTGCTGATATCTGGAAGCATGTGCGATGTGCTCACCATTGGATCTCTCTTAGTATAACAAATTAAAACACTACCATTGATTTTACTATTATTATATGAGTCATCAAAGTGCACCTGACTTCATATAAAGGGTTTAAGGGAGCTTCAGACTTTAGTGCAATGTTTCACCATTTGATGAATATTTCGATGGATGGCTGTAGTTGAATTCTGGAATGAAATGTTTGGAGTGCTAGATTTGCAAACTCAAACCTCTGGAATCACTCTAGAGCTGTTAGATTTACAAAGATCAATGGTTGAATAATTATTATATATATTATATTATAATATAATATAATTAGTATATAATATAATATATAACTATAATTATTATATAATATATTATAATAATATATGTAACCTATATTATAATATTATATATAATTAAAATATAATCTATTATAATAATATATCTAACCTATTATTAGTACAACCCTACCCCTGGTTCCATGGTTGAAATGATGTGATGTGGTGAAATCTGTCTGATTGAAGAGGTTAAGATCAACAGTGATGTTTTAATTTAGTTGGTCGAAGGAGATCCAATGGTGTATCACATCACGTAGCTTCAAAAAGTTTTATGTTGGGGAAGGCCTACGATGGAGTTTCGGCATCTAATATCATTGATCCAAAGCCATGAATTGATCTAACCTTAATTCTAAAGTGAGCACGACTTCATATAAAGGGAGTTTCCGTGTGATGTTTCACCATTTGATGAATGTTTTGATGGACAACTGTAGTTGAATTCTTGAATGAAATATCCAGAGCACTAGACTTGTGAACTCAAACCTCTGGAATCAATCTAGAGCTGTTAGATTTACAAAGATCAACGGTTGAGATTATAGAATAGTTTTCAATTCCACCACTCGACATATGTGCTATATTAAATTATTAATTTAGGCTGTAGACTTGCAGGCCATTCTTAAATTTTGTTTGAAGTGGGAGTACAACTAGAAACTTGTACTAAAAAATAGAATAGAATATAATAACTTAAAAAAAATTAACTTCCACAAGAATAGAATAAAATTTATAAGAGAATGTAACACGTTTCACTTGCTTTACTTCACAATTTGAGTTGGCACTTAACAATTGTTTGAGAATAAGAAGAAAATTAAGAAGTTGAAAACCTAAATTGTAGCATTGCATAGAGGCAATTGAAGTTGTAACTGCTAAGTGAGATTATGGATACGAGAGCCTAGAGGGTCAGGGAGATTGTAGTGCACCAGGGAGAGTCATCTTTTCAAATTCTAGGTATGTGTCATTTGAAATATAAAAATCCTACATTCCTTCAAATTCAAATTAATTTATAAGCCTTCAGTTTAAAATTTTTGAATCTTTGGGTTTAGGGTTGAGGGTTTATAAAGTACAGACATGTCTACCACCACTACAACACCACTGATTGGGAAAGGAAAAACAATGCACAAAATAAACTACGTCAAACTGCTTAAAACCCCAGGTTTCACTAATGAATACCATGATATTTATGATCCTGAAATCTCTAGTAGGCATGTCTTAGAACTTAGATTTTCATGTGAGAGTAAGGATGGAAAGCAAATGCAAGCCAACCTAGAAAAGTAATTACTGATTAATAGTTTCATTACACCATGGGTGGTTGAACTGGGACACCTGATGCTCCCTAAGGTTTTCCCTTGCCCAAAATTTATCATGGTTTGTGCCCAGAATTATGATGAAAAAAGAAAAGAAATTGTTAATTTAAAGATACCCAGAATGAAATGTTAACCATTACTACAACAGAAATTAGCAGACTATTGGGGTTTGTAGCCAGAGATTATGGAAACTGTCACACCCCAAATTTTGACTATGTTTTACTTTTTACTTATACGTAATTAACAGTTGATTATGCATTAAATAATGATTTGACGTTATGTGAAAATGTTAGGATAAACCAATGATATAATGATTTTATGTTTATATGATCAAAATTTAGACAAGTGATTATAAGATGTCATGATTATTTATTCATAAGGTTTATGAATTGACTAACGATGTACTAATCCCAGTTTGGTGATTGCAAGTTGTAACTAGGAAACATGTTTTCTACTCTCTGAGAAAGAGAGGGACAACATCATCGGAGAGAAGAGAATAAATGTATGGATGAGAACAAATTGTTGCCATCTAAGTCTTGTGCTTTCATAAGTCTAGTGAACCTTAGTTGAGTTGGTAAGTTATGTTTGACCAATTGGTTTGAGTTTGGTTTTGACTCCACAAATCATTGACTATCAATTAGATCCATTAAGCTGAGGTTGTTGTCAAAAACTAATCTAGGATAGTTTATGACTATCAAAAAGGAAATGGTCGATTATAGTTAAACTACTATATTATCAGTAATTCCTGATTGGAATTCTATCTTGTTATTTTGTCTATTTTGGCATTTACACAATTGTTGAGGGGGAGAATACCTCAAACCCATTCTCATATCTTGCCAAGTGTTGGAAACAACATAAGTATACATTGTATACACTTGTATTATGTTGTTACACACACACACACACACACACACACACACATATATATATATATATTTAATATGACTTATAAGTTAGACTTATTGTTTTGTGGTCGATAAGCTTCCTAAGGGAACATGGTAAAGATTGCAAATTGAATGCAAACCACTTCATTATAGTTATGGGCATTCAAATCCTTACCCCATGTAAGTTTTGGAGAGTAAGGAGGAGCATAATGACCAGTTTGGAAGTGGTCTTAAAATGACTAGTTACTCCACAACCTTCTTCATGTTGGTAAAAGGCATAAATTCAGGAAGAAACTCCACCAGTAAGGGGAGAGTAAAGCCTTGAAAAAGGCTATGTTATCAAAGCATTTTGTATGCATTAGGGGATAGGATGGTTTGGCAAGAAAGCCATTTCAAGTGCAGAGGAGTCTATGTTAAAACAGAGCTAGTTGTCATCAAGAATCCATGAGGGATATTCATTGTAGCTAAAAGGGAAAAGAGCAAAGAGCGAGGACTGTGAGAAACACAAAACTCTATCATATTCCACAGTGAAAGACTCAGTGAAGGCATCGAGATAGAGTGAGTAGAAGTGGAAAACTATTAACTTCTGAGGTAAGTTTATCTCGTATAGATAATTATATCATTTTTAAACTGTGATAATTCTATTCGGTATAAACATACAGTGATCTTATGATCACAACAACTACGTAAATTTAGAGTTATGCAAAATAGATATTTAATTATCACAGCATCTATGTAAACATAGATACATAGGAAATAGGGAAATGCTATCATGGCAAGCTTTGAAATTGCACACAGAGTGCATAAGACATTAGAGTCTGAATGTATGATAGAGTTAATGTCTTTGGATGATAGTTTGAAACCACAGTATATAAACATTAGAATGCTCATGTTAACAATAGAAATACTATGTAGATATCCTTTTTGTGCCTTTGTGTTGTATCATCAAATCCATAGAAGACTGAGTTGCTTGATAAGACATAGGTAGTATGGTAAATGTTATGTTTAACATTGATTTTTTTTCAGACTTTGGTCTGTAGCAAACTTGTCCTTCAACCTTGTTTACTCGAGCTAATATAGTTTTCTATTAGTTAAGACATTATTATGAGTAGATAACTACCATATAAATGCAGAGAAATGACTATTTTATGTTTTTTTACTTTTAAACGCAAGGTATTGTGGACATATTCTTAAAGTCATAGTATTATAACTAGTTTAAGTTACATCTATAAGTGCTGAGATTCAAACTTTGTGAGAACCCTGATATAAACTTAGGAGTTGAGAGGAGCAAGATTGTAGAAAGTTTAGACTGAGATAGATATATATTTCATGATGATTTATATGTGTAAGTTTTATTGTTTACAATCAAAAGATTTTGTGATAGATATTCACTTATTTTAGTATATATACAAATGATATTGATATCATTGAGAACACTTAGTAAAGTGATATAATATCACATATTCATTCTACAACAATGATAGGTATTATCATTATAAACATAGGATGTTATGAGTTCATAACCTATCCTATATCGAGAGTCGGCGGACTTAAGAAACAAAGAGGTCGAAAATATCATATTATTATGTAGACTCAAACCTATCTAGGTTGAAAGATTGAATTAGTCAAAAGGTTAGTTATGATAATGATAGTAATCATTAAAATCTTATATGAACGAGGCTATAACTCATGTTCTATGTTTATTCATATTAGGAGAAATGTGAATTCAAACAATGCCTAAGTGGTCAAGAGAAGACTAGAGGTTTTCATTTCCATATTATATTTATATAAACTTTTACTTTTGGGAAAACAAGAGTATTTGATAATGTATTGGGTTAGAGAAGTTAAAAACCCTAGAATCAACCCAGAAGGGTTTAGTAAACTTAAAAACTCTTAAGTTAGTTATGACATTGATTTGGTTTATTATATATTATGGTCAACAACGAATGATCGAGAAACAATAGATCAAGACATTATAATTTAGGAAGAATCTAAGAAGCACTTTGATAAATTTAAATGATTTCTTGATAGAGTCGAAACGTGATATATTACACAAGAGTGCTTAATATTTGGGTTACTGAGTAGAATGACAGGAAGTCATAGACCTTGGTATTTACAAGTATGCAATGAGGGACTCTGAAAGGTTAAGATCACCTAAACCTATTTATGGAATACATCAGGTAGATTAAGGATTAATTCTAGGTCATATTGACTAAGATTTGAGTTTAGTCAAGACAATTTATGTCTAGAATTACTAGTCAAGCAAGTCAAACTGTAGGATGAGGTAGTTTCCAAGTTGAGTTAGAGGTGTGTGAACACATGACTATGTTTATTGTAAATGTCTATTTATATAGAAACTTTGGCCAAAGTGATGCATTTGTCTCTGCATGCATTAATCGATTCATTGTGTCTAGATTGTGTGACATGTCAGAATGATCATACTTAGCTAGAAGATTGTCTAGAGTTGTATGATCGATTGAGTTACGTAGGACACAACACTAAGACTCAGATGACAACCTATTGGTTCCTTATGTCTATACTCTTCATGAAGGGAAGGACCACTTCTAGAAAGGAAGGTGTACGGGGGATCGCCGGTCTGTGGTTAGAGGTAAAGCACTTGGATGATGCAAAAATTAGTAGACTATTGGGGTTTACAACTAGAGATTTTGGAAACAGTCACACCCCAAATTTTGACTATGTTTTACTTTTTACTTGTACATAATTAGCAGTTGATTATGTATGAATTAATGATTTGATGTTATGTGAAAATGTTAGGATAAATCAATGATATAATGATTTTATGTTTATATGATCAGAATTTAGACAAGTGATTATAAGATGTCATGATTATTTATTCATAAGGTTTATGAATTGACTAATGATGCACTAATCCCAGTTTGGTGATTGCAAGTTGTAACCAAGAAACATGTTTTCTACCCTCTGAGAAAGAGAGAGAGCATCATCGGAGGGAAGAGAATAGACATATGGATAAGAACAGATTGTTGCCATCTAAGTCTTGTTCTTTCATAAGTCTAGTGAACCTTCATTGAGTTGGTAAGTTATGTTTGACCAATTGGTCTGAGTTTGGTTTTGACTCGACAAATCATCGATTGCCAATTAGATCCATTAAGCTGAGGTTGTTGTCAAAAACTAACTTAGGATAGTTTATGACCATCGACAAGGAAATGGTCGATTATAGTTAAATTACTATATTATCAATAATTCCTGATTAGAATTCTATCTTGCTATTTTGTCTATTTTGGCATTTATGTAACTTTTGAGAGGGGGAGAATACCTCGACCCCATTCTCATGTCTTGCCGAGTGTTGGAAACAATGTAAGTATAAATTGTATACACTTGTATTATGTTGTTATATATATATATATATGATTTATAAGTTAGACCTATTGTTTTGTAGTCGATAAGCTTCTTAAGGGAATGTGGTAAATATCACAAATTATATGCAAACCACTTCATTATAGTTATGGGCATTCGAATCCTTACCCCACGTCAGTTTTGGAGAGTAAGGAGGAGCATAATGACTAGTTTGGGAGCGGTCTTAAAATGACCAGTTACTCCACAACCTTCTTCATGTTCGTATAAGGCATAAATTCAGGAAGAATCTCCACCGATAAGGGGAGAGTAAAGCCTTGAAAAAGGCTATATTATCGAAGCATTTTGTATGCATTGGGGGATGGGCTAGTTTTGGCAAGAAATCCATTCCAAGTGTAGAGGAGTCTATGTTAAAACAAAGCTAGTTGTCATCAAGAATCTGTGAGGGATATTCATTGTAGCTAAAAGGGAAAAAAGTAAAGAGAGAGGACTATGTGAAACACAAAAATTTATCATCTTCCATAGTGAAAGTCTCAATGAAGGCATTGAGCTAGAGTGAGTAGAAGTGGAAAACCATTGACTTCTAAGGTAAGTTTATCTCGTATAGACAATTATATCTTTTTAAAACTGTGATAATTCTTTTCAGTATAAGCATACAATGATCTTATGATCATAACAACTACGTAAATTTAGAGTTATGTAAAATAGAGATTTTATTATCACAGCGTCTATGTAAACATAGGTACATAGGAAATAGGGAAACACTATCATGGAAAGATTTGAAATTGCACACAGAGTGCATAAGACATTAGAGTCTGGATGTATGATAGAGTTAATGTCTTCGAATGATAGTTTGAAACCACAGTATATAAACATTAGAATGCTATTGTTAATAGCAGAAATACTATGTAGATATCCTTTTTGGGCCTTTGTGTTATATCATCAAATCCATAGAAGACTGAGTTGCTTGATAAGACATAGGTAGTATAGTAAATGTTATGTTTAACATTGATTTTTTTTTCAGAGACTCCAGTCTATAGCAAACTTGTCCTTCAACCTTGTTTACTCGAGCTAATATAGTTTTCTATTAGTTTTCAAGACATTATTATGAGTAGATAGCTACCATATAAATGCATAGAAATGACTATTTTATGTTTTTTACTTTTAAACACAAGGTATTGTGGACATATTCTGTTAAATTCATAGTAGTATAACTAGTTTAAGTTATATCTATAAGTGATGAGATTCAAACTTTGTGAGAACCCTAATATAAACTTAGGAGTTGAGAGGAGCAAGATTGTAGAACGTTTAGACTAAGATAGCTATATATTTCATGATGATTTATATGTGTAAGTTTTATTGTTTACAATCAAAAGATTTTGTGATAGATATTCACTTATTTTAGTATATATACAAATGATATTGATATCATTGAGAACACCTAGTAAAGTGATATAATATCACATATTCATTCTACAACAATGATAGGTATTATCATTATAAACATAGGATGTTATGAGTTCATAACCTATCCTATATTGAGAGTTAGTGGACTTAAGAAACAAAGAGGTCAAAAATACCATATTATTTTGTAGACTCAAACCTATCTAGGTTGAAAGATTGAATTAGTCAAAAGGTTAGTTATGATAATGATAGTCATCATTAAAATCTTATATGAATGAGGCTATACCTCATGTTCTATGTTTATTCATATTAGGAGAAATGTGAATTCAAACAATGCCTAAGTGATCAAGAGAAGACTAGAGGTTTTTGTTTCCATATTATATTATTATAAAATTTTACTTTTGGGAAAACAAGAGTATTTGAAATTGGAATGTATTGGGTTAGAGAAGTTAAAAACCCTAGAATCAACCCAGAAGGGTTTAGTAAACTTAAAAACTCTTAAGTCAGTTATTACATTGATTTGGTTTATTGTATATTATGGTCGACAATGAATGGTCGAGAAACCATAGATCAAGACAGTATAATTTAGGAAGAATCTAAGAAGTACTTTGATAAATTTAAATGATTTCTTGATAGAATCAAAACTTGATATATTACACAAGAGTGCTTAATCTTTGGGTTATTGAGTAGAATGACCGGAAGTCATAGACCCTAGTATTTGCAAGTATGCAATGAGGGACTCTGAAAGGTTAAGATCACCTAAACCTATATATGGAATACATCAGGTAGATTAAGGATTAATTCTAGGTCAGATTGACTAAGATTTGAGTTTAGTCAAGACAATTTATGTCTAGAATTACTAGTCAAGCAAGTCAAACTGTAGGATGAGGTAGTTTCCAAGTCGAGTTAGAGGTGTGTGAACACATGACTACATTTATTGCAAATGTCTATTTATATAGAAACTTTAGCCAAAGTGATGCATTTGTCTCTGCATGCATTAATTGGTTCACTGTGTCTAGATTGTGTGACCTGTCAGAATGATCATACTTAGCTAGAAGATTGTCTAGAGTTGTATGATCGATTGAGTTATGTAGGAAACAACACTAGGACTCAGATGATAACCTATTGGTTCCTTATGTCTATACTCTTCGTGAAGGGAAGGGCCACTTCTAGAAAGGAAGGTGTATGGGGAACTGCCGGTCTATGGTTGGAGGTAAAGCACTTGGATGATGCTCTCCCTCTATAGCAGATGACTCACCGAGACTTGTGAGATAGATACCAAGATTCTAGATGTAGTATGCTTCATGATTGACCTATGATTTTGAAAATCATGTAAAACTAGTCTTTTTGCAAGTGCAAATTATTTGTAAATGTAAAGTGAAATATTTTCATTGTTAGGATTAATGTCCCATCAACCTTGTAAATCCTATGTAATTAATTACTCCTAATATTGTTTGTAAATCACCCATAAGGGATGAAAGGTTTCACCAGTATTGATCTTGTTTCAACTGTATGTTTATATCCAGTCCTCGACGCTAATTCACCTACGACGGGGAGTCACAGGGGGTTTCCCCTTTGCGAGGGGTCCAGGGGGATCATCCCCCTGGTGGGGGCTCAAGGGGGTCGTGCGTCCTGGTGGGGGCTTGGGGGCAGTGCCGCTGGAGCCAAATTTCATCATTGTAAATTTGGACCGTTTGTCATTAGGTCTCAGATCTGGCAGTTGATATTATGTCAATTTTCTTGCCCTAGAAGACAACCTCATTTTATAAGGATATTTGTGTTACATTTTTATAAAAGTTGAGAGTAACAAGTGATGTTGGATTGAAGACTAAAGAAAGAGGAAGTGCATGTATTTTAATCTCATATTTGAAGATAATACAATTTGGAGCCTCTTTTCTTTGTGGAATTTTTCACACGAAAGGGCTTTCTCCATGTTACATACTATGTTATGTGTTTAGTTCTTAATGCATGTTATTTTTGTGTAGTGGGTTTTTATTTCTGTTGCAATCTCCATTGATTCTACATTATTTATAGGACATTAATAAGGTTTGAATCAAATTTTCATTGTGTGGTTTGCACCTTCATTTCTAACATTCACTATGATTTTATCTTTGGATATATTGTAATTTTAAGGTTGAAAAATGTTCAGAAAAGATGTGCATTTATTTCTTGAGATTATGCAAATGTTAAACAAAATTTTTATTTCATGTATAAACATGTTCATTTACTTTATGAGTAAATTTTGTGAGTAATTCCAAGTTGTATGAGATGGTATGTTACATATGGTACTCAAAGCTACCAGGTTCAACACATGGATCTAGGAGCTCACTACGAGAAAAACTTGTCAACATTCAGCAGATTGGCTAATGTTTGAAATTGGTTTTATGCCAAAATGGCATGGAGAAGAACCAAGAAAGCCGCCAAGAAGTGTATTCCCTAGAACTTACCCAAGATAGTGGTTAAGAAAGAACCAATTGAGGAGGTAAAACTCCAAGAACATATTAACTATGTTGAGGGTACATGGCTGGAAGACTCTGAAACATTGGTTGATTCTCTTAAGCATATTCGACTAAAAAAGAAACAACACATCACAATGGTTAAGAAACCCATTGTTCCTACTCGTGTAGTTAAACTGAGCAAACCATCTTCTAGTCGTGACATGTTGTTTGGGTGTTGTCATGATGCCCCTGCTTTAGGAATGGAGGTGTTAGAGGAGTACTTGTGTGTACATCCAACCTCTAAGTTTGTTTTATTGGATTTTGATGGGGAAGAGGAACCTGAGGAATATCCTTTAACTAATAATGACATGTAGTCTTTTTGAGTTATCTATTTAAATAAGGATGTATTTATACCTAGAATAAACTGTAATAAAGATGAGATTGTTTTGCACAAATCTGAGTTCTATGAATATATTTATTGATGAATTTTGAATTAATGAGATGCATTATTTCTGAATTCTAATCTTTAAGTTAATACGAATATCAGGTATGATAAAGAGTATCATCATGGTTCAAACTCAAACAAATCTTGAAGATAGTCAAGGAGAGTCAAATCCTTCCAAAAACCCAATGACTAAGCTGGATCAGATATTTACCATGCGGAATAAAACCAAGGAAAGGCTTGGAAACAAAGAATAGGAAGTTAGGGGTCAAGGTAGACCCGAAGGAGGAAAAGAGGACTTGCATCAAGGGGATGATGATTATGTCTATGAACCTGGAATTCTCATAGTAAACAAAGGGAGGATGTTGATAAGACTAAGTCTTAAGAAGAAAGGAGAAGTAGACTTGCCTGAGAGCTATCAAGAGTTATGAAGAAAGTGGCACCACTCAAGTTCAATGGGATAGTAAGTGGTGATGCTATAGAAGCTTGGTTGATAGAGATGGAAAAGTATTTTGAGATTAGAAACTACTATGAGATAACCAAGGTAGTATGAGGTGCCTATCAGCTGGCAGGTGAAGCATCCATGTGGTGGATGAACAAAAAAATGAAACTAGGGCTAAGTTCTCCGAGCTTAACTTGGGATCAATTTGTGGTCATATTTTGATAGAGATGGTTACCACGACTTTTCTTTGACCAAAAGCTAACAGATTTTTAGAATCTATGACAAGGAGAAATGTCAGTGGTTAAATATCAGGAAAATTTACCTGACTCTTGAAGTATGTGCCACAATATCAGAAGGATTAAAGGTTTAGAATCATAAAATTCATCATGGTTCTAAATGCCCAGATAGGTGGAGAAGTGGATGTGTATGGTCCTACCACTATGGACCAAGTTTTTGAGAAGGCAATCAAACAAGAGAAAAAACTGAAGTTAGTTTCTGCATATCACGAGAAGAATCACAAGAGTTTTAATAAGTCACTAGCTTCTCAACCTTTAAAGAAAATGAATGACAATCAAGATGTGAATAAGAAAAGTGATAAGGGCTTCATAAATAACAGAAATGGACCCAGAAATGAGAAGAAAAACAATAACAATTTCTAGAAGAATGATACAAGTAAACCTGCTAAAAAGTGAGGACCTCCTAGAGGATGTTTCTCTTGTGGTGGAGATAATTATGTAAATCAATGTCCAACCAAGAACCAAGGAGTCAACAACATAGTAACACATTACCTACCCAACAAGCAACTTTTCAACAGAGGATCCATGTGGAATTGGATAATCACCAGGTGGAGTACTAGATTACTCCCATAGAGATGACATGTACTTTGTTCAGAGTTCCTATTTCTATTTTAATTGATACTAGAGCAACTGAAAGTTTTATTTCTCCAAGAGTATTGAATAAATTTCCTGGAAGAGATGGATATATGGCTAAACCCTGGTCAGTTGAATATGCTAACCAGAATAAAGCTCAGGTAGAGCAATGCTTGTTTGAAGCCAAGATTTATCTTCCTATTTTTTCTACTAAGATGAAGTTGTTTGTAGCCCCCCTAGGTTCCTATGATGTTATCTTAGGAAGAATTTGGTTATGGAGTCATAGGGCCAATGTTGACTATTTTGTAAAAATAGTTGAGTGTCTAGACAATGTAGGAAACAAAGTCTTTTTGCAAGGCACACAAAGGGAAGTCAAGATCAGACCAATCTCTGCTATGCAATTGAAGAGGGTTAGGTGAAAAGGATGTCAACTTTTTGCATTCATAATGGAACAAGTAGAAGAGGATCCTAGTAAACAAAAGGTACCCTTAAAGAACTATCCTTTCCTTTGATATTTTTAGGATGTTTTCCCAGATGAACTTCTAGGGTTACCTCCAAAGAGAGCATTTGACTTCTCTATTGATATAATACCTAGGTCTAAGCAGATTTCAAAGGCACCATACTGTATGACTACTACGAAGTTGATAGAATTGAAAGCCTAGCTTTAGTAGTTATTGGCTAAAGGGTTGATTAGACCTAGTGTTTCACCTTAGGGAGTACTTGTGATCTTTGTCAAAAAGAAGGATGGAACCTTGCGTCTGTGTATAGACTATCATATGCTCAACAAAGCAATGATAAATAATAAGTATCCTCTACCATGTATTGATGATCTTTTTGATCAGATGCGGGGCACAACAATATTATCAAAGATTGATTTGTAATCTGGATATCATCAACTGAGATAAAAGATGAAGATATTCATAAAACAACTTTCAGAACAAGGTATGGACATTATGAGTTCACAGTTCTACCATTTGGACTAACAAATTCCCCTGCAACATTCATGAATTTGATGAACAAAGTTTTTTGAGATTGCTTGGATAAATTTGTTTTAGTGTTTCTAGATGACATTCTTATATATTCCAAGAATGAGGAAGAGTATTTGCAGCATTTGCAGTTAGTTCTACAACGATTGAGGGAACATAAGTTTTATGGGAATCTTTCTAGGTGTACTTTCTTTTAGAAAGAGATACAATATCTGGGACATATAATATCAGTTGAAGAAATTTTAGTAGATCCTATAAAGACCAAAGCTATACTTGAGTGGCCTGTGCCAAATAATGTACATGAAGTGCATAGTTTCATGGGGTTAGCTGGATATTATAGGAAGTTTGTTTTGAACTTTTCTAAGATTGCAAACCTAATCACTTCACTTCAAAGAAAAGGAAAGCATTTTGATAGGTCAAAAAAATGTCAGGAGGCATTTAATCAGTTAAAAGAGAGGTTGGCAACTACACTAATATTGAAAGTTCTTGATCCGGAAAGTCAATTTGTTGTAATCATTGATGCCTCAGGAGAAGGTTTAGGAGGAGTGCTTATGCAGAATGGGTGAGTGGTAGCCTATGAATCGAGGAAGCTAAGAGCATATGATCAAAATTATGCTCCTCATGACTTAGAGTTAGTAGCATTTGTGCATGCTTTGCAAATGTGACCTGACACTATTTGCTAGGAAAGCCTTTTGAACTAAAGTCAGACCATCAAGGTATTAAGTATATATTCTCCCAACCTCATTTGAATGCTTGACAAAGAAGATGGTTGGAATTGATATTTGACTATGACTTTGAGATAAGTTGTATTAAAGGTAAAGAGAACTGAGTAGTAAATGCTCTGAGTCAATAGAGGCATATCTCATTGATTGTCTCTATCCACTCAAACTTCAAGGATTTAGTGTTACAAAATTCTATAGGTGATGAGTACTATGAGCAAGTTAAGCAGGCTCTCATAGTAAATCCTCACGACTCAAGGTATGATGGGTTCTATTTTGAACTAGATGGGATTTTAAGATACAAAGGAAGGATGTATGTCCCAAACTCTGTAGAATTAAGAAACCTTGTGTGTAAGGAAGTTAATTCCGCACCATATTCAGGTCACCTTGGAGTAACCAAACTCCTAGCTGATGTGAATCCTCTTTATTTTTGGAAAGGAATGAAGAATGATGCTTTAAGATTTGTAACAAGTTTCTTGGAGTGCCAGAGAGTCAAGGATGAGCATTAGCATCCAGCAGGACTTCTGTATCTGTATGATATTCCAGAGTGGAAGTGGTAGGTCATTAGTATGGACTTTGTTCAAGGTCTCCCAATGTCTCGAAATAGAAATGATGCTATTTTAGTGGTGGTGGATAAGCTCACCAAAGTAGCTCATTTTATACCTAGGAATTTAATGGATGGAGCACCAGTTTTATCTTGCAAGTTTGTGCAAGAAGTGTTTAGATTGCATGGAGTTCCTGAGAAGATTATCTTAGATAGAGATGCGTGCATGATGTCAAGATTTTGGCAAACTTTATTTTTAGCACTAGGAATTCAACTCAATATAAGCTCAACTTATCACCCTGAGATAGATGGTCAAAATGAGAGGGTAAATCAAGTTCTAGAAGATTTGTTACAAATGTATTGTATGGATTAGCAATACAAGTGGGAAGAATATCTATCGCTTGTGGAGTTTTCTTATAATAACTCCTACAATTCTTCTATCAAGATGGCTCTATTTGAAGCATTATATGGAAGAAGATTCTAAACTCCTATAAGAGCTAGAGGATAGGATTAGCATTGGTCTAGAAATGTTATAAAAATGGAAGAACAGATCAAGCTGATTAGAAGTAGGTTGGCAGAAGCAAATGATAGACATAAAAGTTACGTTGATGCCAAGTGTACACGAAGGCAATTCTCATTCTTTTGAGAGTTAAACCTCATAAGAGTTCCATAAAGTTTGGAAAGTCTTCCAAACTAGCTCCTCGATATGTAGGACCCTTTGAAGTTCTCAAAGTGATTAATTCAGTTGCCTACAAATTAGCTCTACCACCAGCTCTTGCCAGGATGCACAATGTTTTTCATGTTTCATATTTGCAAAAGTATATAACAGGTGATAATCATATTCTTGATTAGAATGCTTCACAGGTACAATACCCAAGAGTGGTGATGATTGAGCCTCTCAAGGTGCTCGAAGTTCACAAGCTCTGCTTTCGCAATAGAGAGGTTATTTAGTGCAAGGTCCAATGGGACCAATATGTAGAGAATAGTGCCACATGGGAAGATTATCATGATTTTTATCAGAGATTTCTTCATTTGTTTATGCTTTAGAAAGTTGATCAAAAACTTTATATTATTATTTTGGATACATTTGATCATCAAGAATGATGAATCTTATGAGGGGAGATATGTCACACCCCAAATTTTGACTATGTTTTACTTTTTACTTGTACATAATTAGTAGTTGATTATAGATGAATTAATGATTTGACGTTATGTGAAAATGTTAGGATAAATCAATGATATAATGAGTTTATGTTTATATGATTAGAATTTAGACAAGTGATTATAAGATGTCATGATTATTTATTCATAAGGTTTATGATTGACTAACGATGCACTAATCCCAGTTTTGTGATTGCAAGTTGTAACCTAGAACCAAGTTTTCCACCCTCTGAGAAAGAGAGGGAGAGCATCATCAGAGAGAAGAGAATAGACGTATGGATAAGAACATATTGTTGCCATCTAAGTCTCATGCTTTCATAATTCTAGTGAACCTTTGTTGAGTTGGTAAGTTATGTTTGACCAATTGGTTTGAGTTTGGTTTTGACTCGACAAATCATTGATTGTCAATTAGATACATTAAGTTGAGGTTGTTGTCAAAAACTAAGGATAGTTTATGACCATCAATAAGGAAATGGTCGATTGTAGTTAAAATACTATATTATCAGTAATTTTTGATTGGAATTCTATCTTGTTATTTTGTCTATTTTGGCGTTTACTTAATTTTTTAGAGGGGGAGAATACCTAGACCCCATTCTCATATATTGTTGAGTGTTGGAAACAACGTAAGTATACATTGTATACACTTGCATCATGTTGTTATATTTATATATCTTTAATATGATTTATAAGTTAAACCTATTATTTTGTGGTCGATAAGCTTCTTAAGGGAATGTGGTAAAGATTACAAATTGAATGCAAACCACTTCATTATAGTTATGGGCATTCAAATCCTTACTCCACATCAGTTTTGGAGAGTAAGGAGGAGCATAACGACCAGTTTGGGAGTGGTCTTAATGACCAATTACTCCACAACCTTTTGCATGTCTTTTGAGAGTGGTAAAAGGCATAAATTTAGGAAGGATCTCTGCCGGTATGGGGAGAGTAAAGCCTTGAAAAAGGCTATATTATTGAAGCATTTTGCATGCATTAGGGGACAGGCTGGTTTTGGCAAGAAAGCCATTCCAAGTCCAAAGGAGTCTACATTAAAATAGAGCTGGTTGTCATCAAGAATCCACGAGGGATATTCATCGTAGCTAAAAGGGAAAAGAGCAAAGAGAGAGGGCTCTTTGCAACACAAAAAAATATCATCTTCCACAGTGAAAGACTCAATGAAGGCATTGAGCTAGAGTGAGTAGTAGTAGAAAACCATCGACTTCTAAGGTAAGTTTATCTCGTATAGACAATTATATCATTTTAAAACTGTGATAATTCTTTTCGGTATAAGCATACAGTGATCTTATGATTATAACAACTACGCAAATTTAGATTTATGTAAAACAAAGATTCTATTATCACATCATCTACATAAACATAGGTATGTAGGAAATAGGGAAATGCTATCATGGCAAGATTTGAAATTGCACGTAGAGTGCATAAGACATTAGAGTCCATATGTATGATAGAGTTAATGTCTTCAAATGATAGTTTGAAACCATAGTATATAAACATTAGAATGCTATTGTTAACAATGGAAATACTATGTAGATATCCTTTGTGTGCCTTTTTGCTAGATCATCGAATCCATAGAAGATTGAGTTGCTTGATAAGACTAGGTAATATGGTAAATGTTATGTTTAACATTGATTTTTTTTTCAAACTTTGGTTTGTAGAAAACTTTTCCTTCAACCTTGTTTACTTGAGCTAATAGAGTTTTCTATTAGCTATCAAGACATTATTATGAATAGATAGCTACCATATAAATGAAGAGAAAATGCTATTTTATGTTTTTTTACTTTTAAACACAAGGTATTGTGGACATATTCTATTAAAGTCATAGTATTATAACTAGTTTAAGTTATATCTACAACTGTTGAGATTCAAACTTCACGAGAACCCTAATATAAAATTAGGAGTCGAGAGGAGCAAGATTGTAGAAAGTTTAGACTGAGATAGATATATATTTCACAATTATTTATATGTGTAAGTTTTATTGTTTATAATCAAAAGATCTTATAATAGATATTCACTTATTTTAGTATATATACAAATGATATTGATATCATTGAGAACACCTAGTAAAGTGATATAATATCACATATTCATTCTACAATAATGATAGGTATTATCATTATAAACATAGGATGTTAAACATGAGTTCATAACCTATCCTATATCAAGAGTTGGTGGACTTAAGAAACAAAGAGGTCAAAAATATCATATTATTTTGTAGACTCAAACCTATCTAGGTTGAAAGATTGAATTAGTCAAAAGGTTAGTTATGATAATGATAGTCATCATTAAAATCTTATATGAATGAGGCTATACCTCATGTTCCATGTTTATTCATATTAGGAGAAATGTGAATTCAAACAATGCCTAAGTGGTCAAGAGAAGACTAGAGGTTTTCATTTCCATATTATATTATTATAAACTTTTACTTTTGGGAAAAGAAGAATATTTGATATTGCAATGTATTGGGTTAGAGAAGTTAAAAACCCTAGAATCAACCTAGAAGGGTTTAGTAAACTTAAAAAATCTTAAGTCGGTTATGACATTGATTTGGTCTATTGTATATTATGGTCGATAGTGAATGGTCGAGAAACCATAGATCAAGATAGTATAATTTAAGAAGAATCTATGAAGCACTTTGATAAATTTAAATGATTTTTTGATAGAGTTGAAACTTGATATATTACACAAGAGTGCTTAATCTTTGGGTCATTGAGTAGAATGGTAGGAAGTCATAGACCCTGGTATTTCCAAGTATGTAATGAAGGACTCTCTGAAAGGTTAAGATCACCTAAACCTATATATGACATACATTAGGTAGATTAAGGATTAATTCTAAGTCAGATTGACTAAGATTTGAGTTTAGTCAAGACAATTTATGTCTAGAATTACTAGTCAAGCAAGTCAAACTGTAGGATGAGGTAGTTTCCAAGTTGAGTTAGAGGTGTGTGAACACACGATTACATTTATTGCAAATATCTATTTATATAGAAACTTTGGCCAAAGTGATGCATTTGTCTCTGCATGCATTAATCGGTTCACCGTGTCTAGATTGTGTGACCTATCAGAATAACCCTACTTAGCTATAAGATTGTCTAGAGTTGTATGGTTGATTGAGTTACATAGGACACATCACTAGGACTCATATGGTAACCTATTGGTTCCTTATGTCTATACTCTTCGTGAAGGGAAGGTCCACTTCGAGAAAGGAAGGTGTGTGGGGGACCGCCAGTCTATGGTTAGAAGTAAATAATTTGGATGATGCTCTCCCTCTATAGTAGATGACTTGCTAAGACTTGTGAGATAGACATCAAGATTCTAGATGCAGTATGCTTCATGATTGACCTATGATTTTTAAAAATTATGTAAAACTATTCTTTTTGCCAAGTGCAGATTATTTGTAAATGTAAAGTGAAATATTTACAATATGATTTTATCTTTGGCTATATTGTAGTTTCAAGGTTGAAAAATATTCAGAAAAGATATGCATTTATTTCTTGAGATTATACAAATGTTATTTAACAAAAAAATTATTTCATGTATAATCATGTTCATTTACTTTCTGAGTAAATTTTGTGAGTAATTCCAAGTTGTATGAGATGGTATGTTATAGAAATGTCCATATTGACCTAGAAAAGTTAGCTAGTGATTATGAAGTAGTCCCTCAAAACTCTAAAGATTCTTATCTCAGAAAAATAATAATAGATGGTTCCATACCGAAAGGTAATCAGATACCTCCTTATCAAAATGAAAATTTTAAACCATGGGTTCATGATACTATTTCCATGCTAGCATTTTACCTTGGATTGGATAGTAATAGTAAAGTGGATGCAAGCCTCCTTGAAATGGTATACAATATCCATTATGTTTTTCCCCTATTAAATACAGTTTTTTAGAGCACATTATAGAATCTATGCAGACACATTTTTTAATGATTAAAGGAGGTTCAACTTCCAATTCCAACACTAAGACCTTTAGGTTCACAACATACTTGTGTCATTTATTTCTATTGTAGTTTAGTGTAAAAATTGTGGCCAACAAGCTTCAGATTCAACCCTTCATAAATGATGGGGCAAAAGGAGTGCTTCCAATACATGCTTGGACCCATAAGATAAGGATGCATGATTCTCGAAGGAAATACAATCATTTTGTGGACTACTTTTTGGCTCCACTATATTATGCAATTATAAGTACTCCAATGCCTATATTGCCTGAGTCTTGTAGAGATTTCATTCAATTAGGAACAAAAATACAATTATCCGATTGGTACTTCATGGAAGAATATAGTGTGCTAAGATTTTATGGATCAGGAGTAGAGCCCCACAAACTTCCAATACATGTGATAGAGAGGGTTTTTGCATTGGAATACATACACTAGATGGATAATACAAATCAAATTTACTTTGTTAGTCAGCAAAAGAAGAGCATATTTCCTTCCTTTTTCATGTGGAGGGTTCATATTCAAGAGAAAAACATTCACTGTAGTACATCAAATTTTACAAATTTTTAAATTTGATGTTGACTCTCATTGGCAGTATGACCCATGTGACGTGATTAAAGCAAGGCTTGTGGCCAATAAGAATGCTGCAACTAGAATTCAACATGAAAGTACACCCTTGCTAGAAGTGTTGAGAAACAAGAATTCTTGGGATGAGGTTAGAAAAGTCATGGAAGAAATTATTGCTCAAAGAGGTATTACTTTTGAAATATTGTCATCAGAAATAATGGGATTGCATCCAATTCCACAAACACAGAGAGAGGCGGAGGTGGTAATCAAGAGATACAACAATTTCTATACAAGAGCTGCTTAAACATCTATGTATACAAGAGTTCTAAAGACTCTAAGAGAAGCTTGTACAAAGGAATAATGGTTATAATAAAAAATTAATACCTTTTGGTCTATGAGGAAGGATCTCAGTGATCCAAAAGCTACTGCAAACTTCGAAGAAATCTTAGAAGATCAAGAGTTCAACAAATTGTGGGATATAGAGCATCCCTTTGTAGTAACTAATATTGAAAGTAATGATGAGGAGGAATCCCAACTCGTAGATCTTAGTGCCTATGCATTCAAACCTTGTATGAGTGAGACCACAAGAGAAAAATATACTATAGGGGCATCAATAGCCCAACAATTGGGTTATGAAGGTGGTGGTTTGGGGCCCACAAGACAAGGCATTTGGATGGTACCAGAGGTAGACCCTAGAAAACCTATTGATCTTTGAGGCATTGGAGGTGATGAACAAGCCAAAGGGCATACACATATAGATAAGGAGATTAGTCTTATTCCAGCTTTAAATCCTCAGAGTGAGATACAATCACAAACAATACCACAAGGGTCTTCTAATCTACAAGTTTCTCATTCTTTTCTTGTAGGAAATGGTGGACATTCTAGTGCTACTGGTGGCAAATCTGGCAATGGTATAGGTAATAGTAGTAGTAGTAGTGGTCAGCAAGAGCTACAACAACAAACTCAGAAGAGGCCAACAATAACATTAGATGATACTATAAACAAACTTAGAGAACAAGGCCTTGTGAAGACTAAGAGGAAAAAGATTATGACAAGTTTTGATTCCACATCCACATCAAAGAAATTATTTATAGAAGGCACCCACCTCCTATCGTTAGTGTGACTGGGATAGGAATGGCTAATCCTCAGCCTCAATTAATTAGAGATGCCCCCAACACTACAACTACTCCTCTTCTATTCAAAGTTATGACAATAGTCACAAGTTTTGATTACAATGCTGAGTTTGAAAAGAAAGCAAAAATATCTAAAAGACACAAGAAGCAAGTGCTAGAGACAGAGACTACTGCAACTTCAGAGCCTGCAACAACCAGGGTATTGCCTACATTTGACCTAGAAACTAAAAAAATGGATTACATGATTGTTGTGCCCAAAGATCAAGATAAACTAGAGGATCAAATGCAATGCTCTGACTATGTGGTGAGCACCCTCCGAGTGAATTTTTCTGGAATGAAAAATTCTGACAAAATTAATGTATCAAAAAGGAATAGCGAAGTGGTATACACATCATTGCTAAAACAAGAGAGAAAAAAAGGTTTTTTTTTTTAATAAATTTCCTGGTAACCTTGTTTACTATATTGTTTAAAAATTAGAGTTGTAATATAGACATGTTCTAGTAATTGAGTTACAACAGAAGGAAAATATATTCAATGATGTTATTTCCATTCATCTTGATCATTTTCACTTGACTTTGTGATTGACATAGCAGGTTGTAGACTCAAATAGAAAAGTTACAAGAAGATATAGAAAATGAGAGAGCCAAGAGGAAAGGAATAGAGAGCATGACCAAAGAATTAGAGAAAAGGATAAAAAAGTTTGTCTCTACATTTACAAGTGGAGTGAATAAACAGAAAGAGGTGGAAGTGAATGAACTGAAGAAAAAGTTAAGTGAAAGTATAGATAATTATGATATAATGTAAAAGCCAATTCAGGAAAATTACAACAATCCATGAATGAAGCCAATGTTCAATTGTAGGAAGCAAAAAAAGAAGGAAAGTTGTGGGAAGAAAATGTGGAGAAAGAGAGAAAAAACTCTGAAAAATTTGTAGATAAAACTAAGGAATGCAAAAAATGAAATAAAATCCTCCCAAAATAAAGTATCTGAATTTTATAGAAACACAATGGTTTATATAAAACATAACATTTGGGAGAAAATAATGAAGAGGATTGATGATTTGTCTAAATTGTTTGAATACACTGATGATCTACTATTTTGTAGTAATACAATCAAACAATAAATTGCTGAAAATGGAGACATGACAACTTCAAGACAGTCAGATGCAAGGCAAATTTTGTAATCAATCTACAAAACTAGTGACAAAGAATTAGAATCAAAAGGAATTCATAACTGTATTGATGCCACAATAAAGGCCTCATCTATCATTCAAAAATATACAAAGATGGAAGAAGCATAGGTACTTTTGGAGCAAGCTGCAATATTGATAAAGAGGCTGTAAACAAAGGAAAAATACTTGAAAAAGCTTGGTTTTCTGATGGCTTTTGACCCATCATACCGATACATTGGAAAGGCTACTTTCAAAAAGAAGATGGAGGATAAAATGAAGTTGGATAAGGACCAGTTTCCTCATAGGCTTGATGAGACAAACTTTTTGGATTCTATCAAACCACTGATAACCTTGAATGCAACTTTGATTGATACATTCAAGTCAAGTTCCAGTATCAATTATAGATTGTTAACACACTTACAACTCGGTTACCATGAGTTAAGACAAATTGAACTTCCATCAGATGAAGAGTGGATCATGCTACAAAAGTTGCTAAATGATTTAGTAATATGTGTTTCCAACAGAGCATTATGCAGAGTTGGTTTTGAGTAAGTTATTTTACATTCTAAATGTAATACTTCTATGTATTGCTTCATTTGTAAATCAATATAAGAGTGAAATCCATTTATGTGTTCAAATTATTTGCATTATTTAATTACCTACTTCATGAAAACTCTGGTTTCTACATACACATTAAATATTTGCTAATGATGTATATTAATATGCTACTATTGTTGATTACTATGAATTTAGTTGAATGCTTGTAAAAATTATCAGTATCACACAATAATAATATGAAATTATTAATTTTTAAACAAAAAATGAAAAATATACATTGTTGATAGAAAAATAAAATGTCATCAACAACATTTTGGGGTTTGGAACATGAAATACAATATAAACACTTAGTAACTGCTAAATCCCTTCAAATTGCTAAATCATCTCTTGATTCTCCTCCCTCTGACCATGATATCCAATGTCATCTTGATCATGTTCTTCATTTTCTTCTATCTCCATATCTCCACT
The DNA here is from genome assembly GCA_027924645.1 of Cunninghamia lanceolata. Classification (NCBI taxonomy): domain Eukaryota; kingdom Viridiplantae; phylum Streptophyta; class Pinopsida; order Cupressales; family Cupressaceae; genus Cunninghamia; species Cunninghamia lanceolata. The sequence continues at coordinate 24,294,797 of BSBN01001272.1, forward strand.
TAAGAGCGTCTCATCAACACCACTACCACTACATGTGGTATTCATTGTGTCACTGCCATATGTGCTATTATTGTTTGAAGTGTTGCACAACCCTCTTCTTTCACATAAGGACCTCCAAATTGTGAGTGCCCTTTCAAAAGGAAAACTCTGGATATCATATCTAGTTGTATAGATTCTCAAGCAATTTTCCAAATTCTTGTCAAGTTTGTTTCTTATCTTTGATTTCAAGAACCCTAATGCATTGAAAACTCTCTCATCCTCCACCAACCCCAATATCATGGTTTGACATAAATCAACAAGTTTGAAATATTCTGATAATGAATCATGCAATATTTCACTCCGACTTAAGGTTTCCTAAAGCTTTGTTATCGATCCATCTTGGTAGGGAGCCTCCATGAGTTTAAACTGTTCCTTCATTGATGTTGCAAAATGAGTTGATTGCTCTATAAGCTTATATTTATTTATAATTCCTTCTATTTGTTGTCCATTGAATTCTATACTTTTGTAAAAATTATTCATTAAAGTCTTTATCTTGTTGTGAAAATTACTTGGATGATAGTTGACCCAATATTGAGGATACACTATAGACATGGCTTCAAGTAGTTCATCATGAGGGAATCGATCACTAATCTCTGAGGAAAGAGATTTCACAATATTCTTTAAAGTAGTGCTTACAGAATTTTAAAAACTTCCCTTATAATAAGTTCTCCGATGGTGCACCTGACCTTGTTGAAACAATGCATTGGTATCTCAAATCCCTTTACAGAGACACATAACTCCCTGCTTTCATTAAACTATAAAAAATTAGCAGGATTGGTCACATTTGTTATTAAGTGCTAGTTGCTAAATTTTGGACATAGTCTAATAGATATAGATTATCGAGGGTCATGCATATCATTCTATGCAGTCTAGTATATTATGAAATATACATAGTTCTTTCTTGGACTTTTTTCACAAGCATGTTCATTTCCTCCAGCATGGGAAGAATACCAGCTAAAACAAGGAGTGTCTCTATGTCACTTAATGTAATGAAACAACTTGCACAATATCTGAATATAATAGTAATATGCTGCAAATACTTGATAATAATATGCCACTTCGAGGGGGCAACCTCCTAATCCTCTTCGAGGGGGATACCTCCAATAGTCTTTAGTAAGAACACAATACTCAATATGATGTGAAATGAGACTCACTACCTCCTATATATACATATTTATGCCTAGGATATCACCCAGGCCGACTTAGATAGCCCTATAGAAGCCTTAGGCCGACCTAAACAACAAAATAACAATATAATAATGATAATATGACTTAATTAGGAGTTAAGATAGCCACAAGCCGACTATTCATAACCCTATGTACACCAATATTAAGGGCGTAGCATGCCCCCCTCTTCAAAGAAGCATTGTCCTCAATGCTAACCAAGTGTGGATTCTTTTGAATGAACTCCTCATCCTCCCATGTGGCCTCTTCAACTAGTAAATTCTTCCATTGGATGAGATACTGAGTGAGGGTTCTATTCCTCAGCTTCTTCGTGTGTGTTTGGAAACTTAACTTCAGCTCCAAGATGTGTCTTCCCTTTGCATCTAGCTCTTTATGGTGATGAATGTGTTCTTCCTTTACTTGAACCTTTTGATGTGCCATAGAGGAAGAGGTGAGGAATAGTACATGGTACCCTTGCATTGGTTGAATAGCTTGACTAGGAAGTTCTTCTTCTTCTTTCACTTCTTCTTCATTGCCTTGTTCTTTTTCTTTTGTTTCTTCTTCTTCTGCTTCTTCCACTTTTCCTTCTTCTTCTTCTTCTTCTTCTTCTTCTTCTTCTTCGTCTTCTTCTTCTTCTTCTTCTTCTGCTTCTTCTACTTCTTCTTCTTCTTCTTGGTTACTTGAGACCTCCTTTCTTGGTTCCTTCATAAAAGCACTTAACATGCTTCGTATGTATGATATATCTCCTCTTAGGTCACACATATCCCTCTTAAACTCTTCCTTGAACTTACTTAATTCCTCATCCTTATCAGAGGATTTCCTCGGTGTGACAGCATTCTTTTTGCCTCTTGTTGCAGGCCCCGTCATGATGGAAACCAATATTTTTGAAATAAATCACACAAATGAAATGTAAATTCTCTAAAATTTTTACTGTAACTTACTAGGGCCAAGATACCACTTACCCAGAAAAAAATCTAAAAACTTAGCAAATTTTCTGCCTTGAGAGCGAATTTGTTGGAAACCCTAATTTTGTAATAACTCACTTATTTTTCCTTTGAAATCTGGACTGTATCTTCTTTAATATGCTCTTCAAAAACCCTTTAAAAATATTTAAAAAATTTGCTAAACTCTAAAAGTTATGCTCTTCCCAAAATCGCCTCCAATGTTGAGAAAAATCTTGCCTCTACGGTGCCAAGATCATGCTCTGATACCACTTGTAATGAAACAACTTGCACAATATCTGAATATAATAGTAATATGCTGCAAATACTTGATAATAATATGCCACTTCGAGGGGGAAACCTCCTAATTCTCTTCGAGGGGGATACCTCCAATAGTCTTTAGTAAGAACGCAATACTCAATATGATGTGAAATGAGACTCACTACCTCCTATATATACCTATTTATGCCTAGGATATCACCCAGGCCAACTTAGATAGCCCTATAGAAGCCTTAGGCTGACCTAAACAACTAAATAACAATATAATAATGATAATATGACTTAATTAGGAGTTAAGATAGCCACAAGCCGACTATTCATAACCCTATGTACACCAATATTAAGGGTGTAGCATGCCCCCCCTCTTCAAAGAAGCATTGTCCTCAATGCTAACCAAGTGTGGATTCTTTTGAATGAACTCCTCATCCTCCCATGTGGCCTCTTCAACTAGTAAATTCTTCCATTGGATGAGATATTGAGTGAGGGTTCTATTCCTCAGCTTCTTTGTGCGGGTTTGGAAAATTAACTTCAGCTCCAAGATGTGTCTTCCCTTTGCATCTAGCTCTTTATGGTGATGAATGTGTTCTTCCTTTACTTGAACCTTTTGATGTGCCATAGAGGAAGAGGTGAGGAATAGTACATGGTACCCTTGCATTGGTTGAATAGCTTGACTAGGAAGTTCTTCTTCTTCTTTCACTTCTTCTTCATTGCCTTGTTCTTTTTCTTTTGTTTCTTCTTCTTCTTCTTCTGCTTCTTCCACTTCTTCTTTTTCTTCTTCTTCTTCTTCTTCTTCTTCTTCTTCTTCTTCTTCTATTTCTTCTTCTTCTTCTTCTTCTTCTTCTGCTTCTTCGTCTTCTTCTTCTTCTTCTTCTTGGTTACTTGAGACCTCCTTTCTTGGTTCCTTCATAAAAGCACTTAACATGCTTCATATGTATGATATATCTCCTCTTAGGTCACACATATTCCTCTTAAACTCTTCCTTGAACTTACTTATTTCCTCATCCTTATCAGAGGATTTCCCCAGTGTGACAGCATTCTTTTTGCCTCTTGTTGCAGGCCCCGTCATGATGGAAACCAATATTTTTGAAATAAATCACACAAATGAAATGTAAATTCTCTAAAATTTTTACTGTAACTTACTAGGGCCAAGATACCACTTACCCAGAAAACAATCCAAAAACTTAGCAAATTTGCTTCCTTGAGAGCGAATTTGTTGGAAACCCTAATTTTGCAATAACTCGCTTATTTTTGCTTCAATTCCTCTAAAATATGGACTGTATCTTCTTTAATATGGTCTTCAAAAACCCTTTAAATTTTTTTAAAAACTCCACTAAAATCTAAAAGTTATGCTCTTCCCAAAATCGCCTCCAATGTTGAGAAAAATCTTGCCTCTACGGTGCCAAGATCATGCTCTGATACCACTTGTAATGAAACAACTTGCACAATATCTGAATATAATAGTAATATGCTACAAATACTTGATAATAATATGCCACTTTGAGGGGGCAACCTCCTAATCCTCTTCGAGGGGGATACCTCCAATAGTCTTTAGTAAGAACACAATACTCAATATGATGTGAAATGAGACTCACTACCTCCTATATATACCTATTTATGCCTAGGATATCACCCAGGCTGACTTAGATAGCCCTATAGAAGCCTTAGGCTGACCTAAACAACTAAATAACAATATAATAATGATAATATGACTTAATTAGGAGTTAAGATAGCCACAAGCCGACTATTCATAACCCTATTTACACCAATATTAAGGGCGTAGCACTTAACCTATGTAAGAGGCCATGAGCCCTATCAACTGTGAAGCAATGTTCAAACATTACTCCAATCAAGGATTGATATTCTACTAAAACTCTTTTCACTGGTTCATGCAAGGAGATCCATCTGGTATCAACATCCTTAAGAAGCTTGTTTCCTACAATTATTCCCTCAGCAAATTTTTAAAATTTCAAAAACCATTTGGACCTCGACAAAAGTAGTAGAGCTCGCAGACTAGATCTTCAACTTTTGATACTGCAGAAAACTTGCTCACCATTTTAAATGCTAAATTCATTTTGTGGGCCATGCAATGAATGGCAATCATGTATGGTGAAATAGAAGTTTGTATCTTTACACACAGATTGTTCCTATGACCTTGCATTAATGAAGCTCATCCACCCCTACACACACCAGCTTTCTGGCAATCGTGCAGTCTTCCATACCTCCAATTTCATTCAAAGAATTCTTAACTAGCTCAAATAGATTTTGTGATGTTACATTCTCCTTCATTTTATAAATAGAGAGTAGATGAGGTTGGTGGACATGATTTGTCACAGTATACACATGCATACATACCCAAGAAGTATTATCTATTGTTGTAACTTCTTCTAGAGATAATGCAATAAAACTTGACTCTTTTATTATTTTTCTTGTAAATCATGTTTTTCCACCTCAGCAAGACAACTTGCCCATTCCCATCTATTATTTATTGACTAATGTGTGTTCAAAAAGTTAGGAACGCCCATAAAAGATAATAAACTATTATATTTTAGGTAGTTTGTCATAGGATGCCCTCTAGTCAAAATATGAAAAAAAAAATCAACTGAATAGTTTTTTTCATTTGTAATTCTCCCATCATCTTTCCAAATTGAGCTTCAATTAAGCCTCCACTAGCATGAATCTTGACCTTTTTTTACATATGCGTATCATATTTGAGGGCATTCTTTACATGAAGACATTCTTCATTTGGTTTCCATCTTAGCATTGATTTTTCTTATCCATATATGATTTGTTTTTCATAAACTTTACCAATATATTTTTCTATGGTGTTAAGTTTTAGCTACAACCTCTTGTCCCTATGATATTTCTAATTGCAAATCATACACTTGCATTTTGTGGGAGGTTCATATTTGTTTGCATTCTCCACCAGTTCAATGAATGGGTACTTTGATGCCTAATCAGTCTTAAAATTTCTTGACATATCCCACTCATGCCCCGTTTTTGATTTGGCTTTTCTTTTCCCCTTGTGTGCACTTGCAGGATCTTCATCTTCATTGACTTCTATAACTTCATTAACTTCATTATCATTTGTTGAGTTTGATTTATTATATTATCATTCATGCTACCTTGGGTATTCCTTGGAACATCTATGACATTGCCATCATTCCCGCTACCTTGGGTATTCCCTAAAACATCATCTGTGCCATTGCCATCATTCCCTCTACCTTGGGTATTCCCTAGAACATCATTTGTGGCATTGTCATCATTCCTGCAACCTTGGGTGCTCCCTAGAATATCATCTATGGCATTGTGATAAGTCAATAGATGGTGCATGTTTTGATGTTGTAGCTCCATCTGATGGATCACCAACATTGCCAAAGTATGACATTATGTTTTTGTGTTTTGATGACGATCCCTTCACCACCCTCAGCAAAATTCTTCTTGCTTGACATCTCTCATGAATTAAAAGCTACATAAAAAATGTCATTTTGTTCAAGAAGGAATTATAGATTATAGAATATAGATCCCTGGGTCCTAGATTAAGATATCTCCCTAGTCCTAACTCCTACTCAATATCATTTGTAACAATGAAACCAAACAAAGACATAAATAATCAACATGAATCTTATATTATTACACAGTAAAGAAATGACCACTTACCTTTCAGTGACTCACCAATGCCTGTAGTTGTAACTTATCTATTATCTGAACTCACATCTCAGAGCTAAACAAAATGTGTAAAGGATTAATTAGAGTTTCAAATGCATTTATATCAATCCATATTTGGCAAATACCATGAGATTTTCAAATGGTAGGGTAATAATTTGGTGAATCCCATGTACTATTAATAGGTCACTTATAAATGCTAGGCAAAATGGACCACGATTAAAACACATATGTTGTAATTTTCTAGGTGAATATGGCCCTGTGATTAGCATGGAGTTATACTGGTATTGAATATGGTCACCACTAAAAACATCCCTACCCATCACACTTGGGCCATCACATTTAGCATAGTCTTCTCTGTGATGCTTAGAACTTTAGTATACAATATTATTTTAGGGCATCCTTGGATTCATGATACGGGTGTTGTCCTATCTACACTCCATTGTAATCTCAATTTTATCCATAATAATAAGAGACATGTAGTTGTGCCCCATGACAACCATTATATTTTTTTTCATATAATTGAAAAGGATAAAAACTTAACATCTCCAAACCAATTAATTACACCCATTGTACCCCTAAGGACTTCTCTTAGTCCACCTATACATCGTCTTGATACTAGGATGATTGGGATTCTCTTGATTTCACATCATAATGTAATGATGAGCATAAAGTTAAAAATGATAATCATCATATTCCTTCTTTGAACATGGATCCCAATATACATGATAAATCACCTTTAGATTCTCAACTCAATCAACGTTCTAATGAAGGTTTTATTTCTCATGGATCTAGGACTAACCATAGATTTGAATGTAGATTGTCTTCATCCAAATTAGCTAGTCGAAATGGTAAAGATTATTCCATCCTCCAAAATATTGACAATAATAAAATGCAATTAGGGTTGAGACAATAATGCATCATTGAATGAAAAGAAGCTAAGGTGCAAAAACACTTCCTACACTAATCTAAAAGGAGAGATGAACAAAAAATATGATGTAAAATAATTTGTAGGAAAGAAAAAATACAATAAAATCATTCACCATAACACAATGGTGTATCTTGAGAAAACCCTTTTAAGAAAACTTAGCCTCCAAACTCCAAACCAATGTATTAATTAGCAACAATATCAATTATGATACAATCCAAGCAAGCAGCCTTCATAGAACACAACACCAACACTGAGATCAAGAGTGATACTAGTAGCATTTAAACAACACCTATAAAATAGATTATGCAAACTCCATCCTAAGCACTTAATAAATAGAGAAATGAATACATGAAACAACCAAAGGGGAATTATAAAACCATGAGTTAATACCACCTAAAAGTGGTGCCCAAATTGCCTAGTCAAATTCTGACACCCAAATCTCAAGAGAAGTCCTATAATTATCTATCATAACATGTCATAGTTATCCTCCCAATGTGGGCACTCTAATTTGTCTTATTTTAACCATCCAAGATGCTTTATGATAGTTATAATGACATGTCATAGGTTGGTGAATGTTTGTAGTCAACATGTGTAACTCCCTCTTACAACTCTCTTATGTGTCATAAATGCTCTTACATTCTTGATGTGGGAGACCTAACTTATGGAGGCCATAACATTTGATTTGGGAACCCAATTGAGCCCATTTTTTAAGTTTAAGATCTTAAAGAGCTCTACATCATTGTGACTAGCTTTAGTCATTTAAAGGGGCCAAAAACAACCTCTACAACCCAAAAATTACATTTGAACATTAGGATGCAAGGTTTGACTAAAATCTTGAACATTGATGTATAATAACATTTGTGAGTGTTGCAGGACACTACTCAACTAAAATCTTGGTTCTCACCAAAATAGGAATAATCACTGGTTTGTTGTTGGCCATACTAAAACATTATAAAATAGACTCAACATACTTATTTTGACCAATTAAAAAACTTTTAGCCATATCCCATCTAATTTCCATCCCAAGGATGCACTTAGTAGCCCCCAAGTCCTTAATTTCAAACTATAATGAAATATAAGATTTCAAATCCCTAATCATTTCCTTATCATTACCAAAAATAACATATCATCGACATACAAAGTGATAATTTGATAAAATGAACATTGTTCTATTTATAGTAAACTCAATGATATGAGTTAGACTTGATAAACCCCAACCCCAAAACATATAAATGAGTCTCTAAATGTCAATATTCTAAATGAATGTAGCTCTTTTTGTATTTTTCCCAAACTTTAAAGTATGATCTAATTACTACTTGCATAAAAATAATTTTTCTTATGGATTGAAAAAGTAAGATGACTTTTTCCTAGATGCAATTTTGCTAATGTTTTGGTATTTTGTGGTTCAATTTTGAATAACAATTACTCTAAAGAAAGAAAAATACAATTACTCTAAGCACAACAAAAAGTAAATCTAGATCTAGTAAGTAGTAAATTCTAAACCTACTAAGAGAAAATAAGAACGAATTATTACTTCCTCAAGGGCAAGAGAATGTGCTAATTACTACTGAAAACAATTGAAAAGAACATATGAATAAATGACGGGCTTTGGTCACTGTGATAACCAAAATGTGTCTCAGACACAATGTAGAGCATTTTGTCTCTACATTTTATTTTGAGTCAAGGTGGATCAAGGTCAATTCGCTATAGGCAACACCAATTTTGAATCACAAATAGGCGGGCATATTTTGGTCCTTAGTGGTTTGAAATTAAACCTTGATCAAAGAAAGGATCCTGCAGGAAGGAAACACGTGGAGGATTTTTGCACCTCTAAGCCTCAACAATTTTGACAATATCTTCCATTTTTGCCTAGTCACCAAGTGTCACAATTTTTTGTCCAAGGGTGGGCTTGGTTCCAATAAAGGGGAGCCTAAGAAGGAAATAAAGAAAACAACTTCTATTTCTGCCACTTGTCATGTCAACACTTTCTCATAAAAGAATATTTCAACACACCCCTAATGAAGTGCCATGCAACCACGTGGCAAAGAGACTCAAGAGTTTCCAATGAGGCCAAAGATGTTGTGGAGCCATTGATCATAAGCACATAGGATCCAATGGTAAGAAAATTATGAAGGATCTTTCAAGATAGATAATGAGGTCGATACATTGGCAATGAATAGAGATGAGCCACCAAGCCTCGACGCTAGAAAATAATACACAAAAGCATTAGGTGGCCATAACTCATGTCTTAATGGTTGGGCAAAACATAAAAGGTGGTGGTTGGGTCTCTAGAACTTTTGGTGAGACTTCAATACTATGGTCTGGTGCCATCAAGATTTATCAATGAAGAGGACCACAGAGTCAGAACGATTCAATGTTGTGCCACCAAAAGTAATTGTGATAGATAATTCCTACCTCGTGTAACATCTTGAGGTAGTTAGACTGCTATATATAGGGCCATGAACCATTGTAATAAGGGTTGGGCAATGTTGATCCATTGAGCCAATTATTAGACTTTAGGAGAAGAATCTATAGGCTTTCAAGCCTTTGTGTATGCTCTTCAAAAGTAGATTGAATGTTTTATGACTGTGCCTTTGCACATTTTGTAACTTGTTCTCTGTTTATCAATGAAGAAGTGATGCCCTGTGCTTATTTTGTGCCTATTGAGTTTTTATTTCGAGTCTAAAACAGTGATGTATGCCTTTGTTTTTAGTTTTAATGAATGATGTTAGTAAGTGGTCTAAAATCATGCTTGTTTGAGCTCTTGGTAGCCATGAGTTAATATTGTGAGTTAAATAGGGAAGCACTATGCCTTTGTTGCATCATTTCAAGTCTCATTTTCCGGCACATTGACTTAGAATACATTTTACTTTAATATTCTCTATTCTCTTTCACCTCCCCAACATTTCGATAGAATTAATGGAATCTTAAGAAGAGCTAGCTTCTAAAATCATAGAGGTTATCCTATGATTCATAAAACAAGTCCCATAGTTACAAGATTTCCCATTACTTTGGTGGTTTCCTGTGATGAAGATTTAATTCCTAGGTGCAATCAACAAAAACCATCAACACACAATATAGGTGAGTTAGACTATAGATAACACATGCACTACACACTTGCTAAAGGGGTTAGCTAAACCACTCCTACCTTTCTAGGAAAAGCTAGCTAGGAAAGGGTGATTGGGATGATTACTCTCTTCACACATGGAAGAAAAACATTTTGAGTGTGAGTGGAATTTTTGTGTGGAGTCTAAATCACCCATATTGTGTTTGAGTCACATTCTAGTTATTACATATTTTGGTGAGCCCAATGTGAAGAGTAAAACCTTTTGGGATGGGCTTTTTCACATTTTTATGCATTTCTTCCATTCCACTTTCTTCTTTCACTTCCATCTTCATCTCATTCATTTTACAGTGTTTCTTACACCCCCAAACTAGGACAAAATCACATAGAGTTCAAGGAAACTTCCCCTCAAATGAAACTAGCACACCTTCAAATCTAATAGCTTTGATCTCAAATCAATTAGAATTTGAAGACCTAAATTCAAAGGGGGTCCAACAAGAGACCTAAAACTTCTTATTTTTTAACAATCCAGCATATAAAGACACATACATTCAACTTGACCAAAACAAAGAATGTTGAGTGAGCATTTGGTTTGAGATCTATTAATAGGACTGACCCATAACAAACTATAGGAAAATGACCACCTAAATGGATGATGAGGTGAGCCGTCCAAAGAAGAACCTAAAAGAATCTTGAGAGGCAAGAAGCCCTCTGCATATCATACCAAGCTAAAAGATCCATGGAATGTCAAGAAAAATATCAAACCAGAGGGGCAACCTAAAACCCCTCCCATCTAAACTTCCACTCCTATAACATAAATAATGAATAATTCATGTCTCCCTTGCCCTCATCATTCAACATGACAAATTTTAATCAAACAAGTGAGTTTCCTATGATGCAAAATCAACACAAACAATCCCACCCAATTTTAAAAACATGAACATGATGCCATCTAGTTATCCAACTTTCTCTGGATATCAACAATCTCGCATAAATTTTCAAGCACAACAAGTGCAACAGGCTCCACCTATAGGGATAATTTTTGAGGAACAAGACCCTCTACACATAACCCCCTCTTAAGAACATACCTTGAGTATTTAAAGGAGCCTCTTGAATATAACATTCTCCATGTCATACTACCACATCCTCTCCCTGAGATTCCAAAATTTAAAGGAGAGGGTGGCCCCAACTCTCATATCAAGGCCAACATCATAGTCGTGTAGGAATTCCTTCCTTGCGATGGGGTAGTAGAAAATATTTTTCCAAAGACTTTGAAGGGTATCACTCTTTATTGGTACTATCGATTTCCAAAAGCATCAATCCATTAATTTAGCCAACTCATCAATCAATTTGTGGTTTCCTTTGACATAAACAAACTGGTCAAGACATGAATACAAGAGTTTTTAACAATCAAACAAGAAACTAATGAGTCAGTTGTATATTTTATCACATGATGGAGGCAAGTGTTATTTCACCTTCTATATCATGTTGGTAATTTTATTCTTATTCTCATTTTGAATAATATTGCAGCTATTCTTTATCATTTGATTCTACATTTCTCTATTGACAAATCTTGGTGTAGACCACCACCCATTTTATCTCACATGCATACTAGAGTATTCTTCCCTATAGATTATGGTTGATACTTATAGATCTTATTTATTGTCACTTCTTTTAATTCCTAGATGCACTTAGGATAGGATCACACACTATTTTTCTACTCTAGTTATCATTTGTTGTCCATGGAGGTCAAAAGAGGTCAACATAAGGGTTTGACCTGAAGCGAAAGCCCCAAACAACCCCAACATTTTCTCTTGTTTCAACTATATGTATTTTGGGAGACATTCAACCACATAGAGGATTTTTGGTTTCTTCCTTCCTCTTGTTATTTCTATCATTTCATTTAATTTAATTAGTTTATTTATCATTTCTATCATCTAGTACCTTGTTGTTGTGTTTACTTGTTCTCGTTTTACAAATCTGGGCAAACTACTAATTAAAATTTCATGTTTAAATTGGAAATTGTTCACATTTCTAGGTTGTATGGAAAAAAGTGCTTAGTGTGGACATCCACATGACACACTGGAATCCTAGGTAGTGGCTTCCTCAGTCTGGCTCCAATTTCCTCTTTTTATCCTCTTTTCTTCTCTATAACTTATTTTTTAAAATTAGTTTCTAGTTTTCTGTAATTAGCATTTTCTTATCTATCCATATGAATGTGATGTAGAAATTAATAGTAGCTTAATTTTATATTACACATATATCCTTTACCTTGGGTTTGACCTATTGACCATCTTCTGATAGAAGTCTAGAGGGTACCTATAAATTATGTTTCTTGTGTATGTTGAATGCAACTAGTCTAAATGGTCAATCTAGATAAGGATTAGTATTTAGCCCTATGTGAAGCTTAATCCAAAAATTATTCCGTTACCTTCCCTATTCCCACATGACCCCTAATAAATTAGGTATCTTGAAAGTTTAGTAGGTCACCTTATGCTAAGTCAACCTGCAATCCCATTTATTAAAAATCATACTAAAGAGAAACCACAATGTTAGTTCTTGTAACGTCATAAAATGTCCCCTTGGGGGTTTTTCCCTCATAAGGTTTAGCTCCTGGGTCTTTTGCATGCATTTAGGACATCCTACTTCATAATTTGGCATCCCGATGGAATGAGCCCTAGGTAACATGACAAATAGGGCCTAGGGGGACCCCTTGAGCTTAACCCTACCTAAAATAGGGGGGAGGACTTGGGCGTCCATGCCCTAGTCCTGTCCTATTTTGGGTTAGACCCAAATTTTAAGTGTCAGTTTATGACAATTATTTGGATCCTATGCCAACATGGTAAGTTTGAATTACAAAATTCTTAGCGGGAGTGCTTGTAGTTGCATATAAAAGCATGTTTAGGCATTCATTTAGAAACTAGATGATCATTGTGAATTTTAGGCATTCTCAAGGTGATTCAAGGCTTTCATTGTGTTGCAAGAGCAGACTTGTGTGGTTTATGTGTTTGCAGATTTGAGCATCCATTTCATCATGGAATGAAGAGCATCTTCCTCCCATGAGATCTTCACTACAAGGTGACATTATATTGTGTTTTCATCATCATTTCCTTTGGTTTTTGCCTCTGCCTCATAGGGGCACACACTCTTTATCTGACAACGGTGTTCAGAGACTTAAGTGTCCTCCGGGGCTTGACCGAGGCAAGCCTCTAAACATCACAACCCCTTCCCAAAGTTTTCATGGTTGTAGGTTACAGGTTGCGGAGTTGGACAAAGTGAAGTTGCAAGAAGACATCTTGGAGTGTCAAAATTGTAGAACAAAAGGAAAATCTGCCCCCTAGACTTGGGCGCCCTCTCATTAGTCCTCCAAGTTCCATGTCAAAAAAATCTTGGGAACAACAGGAAAGAGTTGCAGACTGAGTTCTCAGATCCAGACAAAAACTAGGGCCTTGGACTTGGCTGCCCGCTCCTGTGTCCCTGACTTTTCCACCTCAGAACCCCAAAAATAGGTACTCTGTGATTTGACATTTTACTTCCGTCTGCAAGAACTTTTTCTATAATTCATCCATTTACTGTCGCATTTGCAAAATTAGGGTTTTAATGGTTAATTAACCATAAGAGAAGGAAATTGATAATTAAACACCCTAATCCAAGTTTCCCTACATCTCACAGTGACCTAGGGTATGATGGTGCATTGCCACTCGACTCTAGATCCTTGAATGTTAAAGGTGAAAGGAGGATTCAAACATCTAACAACCTAAACATTGAACAATCCTAATTTTACCCTAAACATTTTTGTGAACCCATGTTTTTGGACTTAATTGCAACTTGCTGTGTGTTGGTCTTCAGATTTGGATTTCATTCATTCATTCATATAGTCATTCATTTTATTGCATTGAGAAAATTCAAAAAAATGGAAGAAATTGAAATATTCAAAAAAATTGCATTGTTAGGCTTACTCATTTGTATCAATTTTTTCTAAATTTCCCTAATTTATGATTTTTGCTTCAGATCTAATATAAACTATAGAAAAATACAAAAATTCAATAATTTACATTACATTTTCATCATTTAATTGCTAAGGTTTTGTAGAAATTTTGACAATTTTCATATAATATAGTAATTCCAAAATCTAGGGTTAGTAGGCAAAATCTTCTTTCAGATTTTTCTACTGACTTTAGAGGCTCATTTAAACTTGAATTTTACTTTAGTCTTGTATTTTAGTGTAAAATTGCATTTAGATTTCAAATATTTGTATTTTTACATAAGAAATTTCAACAAAAAACTAGCAATTTTCATGCATTTTCATTAGATTTGCATTGGCATGTTGTATGTTCAAGCTTGGAATTAATTTTTAGATATAAGAGTATTTCATTTCCATCATAAATCCTACCTCAAAGCATTCATATAACATTTTGTGTCAAGATCTCAAACCTAGGGCTTAAAAAACAACGATTTTCACTAGATTTGGCCTTATCGACTCTCTAAATTTACACCATAGGCGTGTTGTGAAGAATATTTTTGCATTAATTTTTTGTTATCAGGGTAATTATTTTCTTCCCCTCCTAAAAATATTCACAACATCCTTTTATTGGGCCTTTGTATTGAAACTTTGGTGAAAACACATTTTTGCTATTTTTGCCCTAGGGTTTGGCCTAGTTTGTACTCCAAGTGTGTTGTGATAAATTTTATGGATTGAGGTGACTAATATCATTTCTTTTATTTGATTCACCTCCTAAAATTTATTACAACACCGTTTTGCTAGGTCTTGGAGTTGAAAAACTATGAAAAATAGCCTATTTTTGCTATATTTTCACTAGGGTTTGACCTTAAGCGGCACTAAAAGAGTGTTTTCATGGATATATTATTATTAAGTGGATGTTATTACTGATATAATTTTCTTTCCATCATCATTTTCCTCACAACACCCTTTGTCATGCTCTTTTCAATCAAGATTTGGTGAAAAAAGTGCCTATTTTGACATATTTTCACTATATTTTGCTTAACATTATATTATATTCGCATCAAGAGTGTGTTGTGAAGGATCTTATTGCTGTTTTGGACTGATATCAGACATATAATTTTCTACCTTGATCAAAATCCTTACAACACCCTTTGTTTCACTTATTTGCATTGAAAAAAGTACAAAAATCAAGCATTTGAGGCTATTTTGGACATATCATTTTGCACTTGCCTTTGATATACTTTTGGAAAATTTTTTGAATCTGATTTGAGCATATAAATATGGCCTCTAATCACAACAAAAATAATAGGTTCCCTCCTAGACCTTACATGAAAAGAAAAGCACTTGAACCAGAAATTGTGTTTACACCTCATGATAGAACAACTGGAGACTCTGAAGGACGTCTTTATATCACTGTGAAAATAATGGGAAACCCTATGGATAGAACTATTATTGATCCTAATTGCATGACTAATGTTTCCACTGAAGAGTTCTTCTTTTCACGTCAATTAATGCAAGGTTCTTATGACCCTTCGAACATGATGATTAAACACATAAGGGAACCTTTGAAAAACCTTTGGGTAAGATATCATTGTTGATAACTGTATTTGAGAAACATGTTGAAAAATGGTTTGATGTTACCCCTACTTATGATACCTTTGAAATCAAACTTGGAATCCCTTGGTTAAAGGCTATGAAGGCTGTCCCTTCAACTATCTATAAATGCGTAAAATTTCCTTTGAACGGACAAGTGCATGTCATTCCTTGAAATACAGACAAACCTTCAAGTACACAACAACACTTTACATTGGATTACTTTTGGAACAAATCTAAACAAGAACTAGAATTACGAACAGACTTTACCTCTTTGAGCTATAGAATCTAAAAAGAAAAACTTTTATACCCAATACCCAACCCTTCTAGGCAAGAAACGACAAAAGATAAACAACCCGCATGTGAAGAGAACCTTAGACCGAAAGGACAAGATCCCTATTCTGAGGTTCCTCCTCTGTTATCCTTATATGGATCAGGAGATAATCAAAATGCATCAGAAAAGCAAGAACAAAAACTAATACAGATGAGTGAGATGGTACAGGATGATTCCCGTTACCGTGTTAGAAAGATTCAACAACGAAAACTTGCTAAAATTTGGAAAAGAGTAAGATGACTATCAACAATTGGAAATAATAGTGGTTCTCCTCCTCATAAGCAACAAAAAGTCTCATTTAAACAAGAATTTAAGAAACAAGCATCATATGATAATAAACAAGAATTTCATAAGAACCACTCAAATTTTGCATTAAACATGATCAAGTACCTCTCCAAGAGGTTCGTAAGTTCCAAAATATAATATGAAGACCCTACACGTAAGTATCTCTAACCCTTTATCTCTCTCATGATGTGCTTCCCTCGTGATGTGTTATGTGTTGTTTAGGCCTCCTGGGATGACCTCAAATTCTCCCATAAGGTTTGGGATACCAAGAGACCACCTCTGTTGTGACCTTCTATTTGTGTCATCATTCTTCTATATTGCCTCTCTCTGATTTCGTTGTTGTGTGTTGTGTCTTACGGACATAGCATTGCAGTTGGTGACTTGGGGGCACCCTCCTACGTGACTGTCCCTAAGGCACTTGTTTCTCCTCTCTTATTTATTGTTTCCCTTCCTCTAGTGTTTCTATCTAGCGAGTGGATGACAAAAAGCATTTATACTGATGTGGACCTAGTGTCCCTTTCGAGAGCAATAAAAAATTAGACTTAGTTCCTAATATGATGATGAGGTTGTATATCTTATCCAATGCTTGGATAGTGGAAGCACTCGTGCTTTCCGTGTAGTGATTTGGATGATGTTTTTATCTCATTTACAAACCTTAACAATACTACTGCTCTATGCACCTTTGTTTGTCTTTGAATCTAGCCTTGGCGGTACTCGATTTAGAGAGATTCGTGATATAGCCCCACAATTATCGTCAAACTCCAAATTTGTTGTATAACCTTGGCTCTTTGTGTGGTTAATCATATGCATTGATGTTGTTGTTTATCATGATGTTGTAGACACTAACATGTTTCTTGCAGGGATGTGTTTGTGGGAACATTTGGCGATCGTAAAATACATGTCACCTCTAGAGGGCATGGGCTTTGCAAGAGCTTTGTTCCCTTGTGTGTTTTCTTCCCACCTTAATGTGCTTGATATCGATATGTGATATCAACCACCTTAAGGTGGGGGCATATATAAGGTAAGCTGTCTGTTGTAGATGTTAGCAATGTGCTTGTCCTTAGATGCAGTTTAAAGACTAGCGTGATGAGTGCTTCTTGCATCCTGATTTTGTTTGCAATCAACAAATCAATCAATCATGTAAGCCCTCTATAGGGGTGGGATATTGTGTATATCCTTTTTATCTTAAGCACTCTGCAGAGGTGGGGGTGGTGTATTTTTCAGAGCAGATTGTATCATCCTGTCATTTTCAATTGTCCTCTATAGAGGCGAGGAGCGGTTCTGTGACTAACTCAACCCTAAAGCATGTTTTTGGCGATTGTTGTGGCGAAGCGCAATCATCGGTGTGTGCCTATAATGTGCCTGAGATGGTGTTGGACCTAGAAATAGGTACACTCCATCGCTTGTTTGCCGTGTTTTCTCCGTGTCTTCAAGTGTGTCTGTTTTGGCATGCTTGCTTTGTGTGGCGTGTTTGTTGCCGCATATGCAGCCTAAAGACCTGCGCGATGAGTGCATCCTACATTTTGGGAGGTTTTGCATGTCTTGCGTGTGTGTTACCCCATATATATAGTATAAAGACTTGTGCGATGAGTGCATCTTGTATTATGGGAGGTTTGTTTACTTTCCAGTACTTACATCTGCATTTCATATATATGAGAAAAAGAAAAGAAAAGAATCATGCATGTCTTCTATGCATTAATGTGTCTTCTATAATTATAATTATAATTTAATGCATTTACTGTATTCTCTGTGTTTTGCATGACTATAACTATCTTCTTTGTGTTTTGCGTGCCCGTTACTGTCTTTTATGTGTCTGGTTTGTCTTCTCCGTACTTGGCGTGTTTGCTGTGTTTTTTGTGACCTTACTTTAATGCATGTATTGGCCTCACATTTATACATACATTAAAGTGGGGGCTAAATGTAACGTTAAAAAATGTCCCCTTGGGGGCTTTTCCCACATAAGGTTTAGCTCCCAGGTCTTTTGTATGCATTTAGGACATCCTACTTCATAATTTGGCATCCCGATGGAATGAGCCATAGGTAACAGGACAAATAGGACCTAGGGGGACCCCTTGAGCTTAACCCTGCCTAAAATAGGGGGGAGGACTTGGGTTCCCGCACCCTAGTCCTGCCCTATTTTGGGTCAGACCTAAATTTTAAGTGTCAGTTTATAACCGTTATTTAGGTCCTATGCCAACACGGTAAGTTTGAATTATGAAATTCTTGTAGTTGCATATAAAAGCATGTTTAGGCATTCATTTACAAACTAGATGATCATTGTGAACTTTAGGCATTCTCAAGGTGATTCAAGGCTTTCATTGTGTTGCAAGAGTAGACTTGTGTGGTTTATATGTTTGTGTTTGCAGATTTGAGCATCCTTTTCATCATGGAATGAAGAGCATCTTCCTCCCATGAGATCTTCACTACAAGGTGACATTATATTGTGTTTTCATCATCATTTCCTTTGGTTTTTGCCTCTGCCTCATAAGGGCACACACTCTTTATCTAACAATGGTGTTCAGAGACTTAAGTGTCCTCTGGGGTTTAACCGAGGCAAGCCTCTAAACACCACAACCCCCTCCCAAAGTTTTCATGGTTGTAGGTTACAAGTTGCAGAGCTGGACAAACTGAAGTTGTAGGAAAACATCTTGGAGTGTCAAAATTGTAGAACAAAAGGAAAATCTGCCCCCTAGACTTGGGCGCCCGCTCATTAGTCCTCCAAGTTCTGTGTCGGGAAAATCTCAGGAACAACAGAAAAGAGTTATAGACTGAGTTCTCAGATCTAGACAAAAACTAGGGCCTTGGACTTGGGTGCTCGCTCCTGTGTCCCTGACTTTTCCACCTCGGAACCCCAAAAATAGGTACTCTGTGATTTGACATTTTACTTCCGTCTGCAAGAGCTTTTTCTGTAATTCATCCGTTTACTGTCGCATTTGCAAAATTAGGGTTTTAATGGCCAATTAAGCATAAGAGAAGGAAATTGATAATTAAACACCCTAATCCAAGTTTCCCTACATGTCACAGCGACCTAGGGTATGATAGTGCATTTCCACTCAACCCTATATCCTTGAATGTTAAGGGTGAAAGGAGGATTCAAACATCTAACAACCTAAACATTGAATAATCCCAATTTTACCCTAAACAGTTCCATATGCATATCATTCAAAAACAAGTAATAGATAATGTCATAGAAAAATAGAATTCATAATAAAGGAAGTAGATAGGTGTATTTACATTTCTAGGTATATGTTTATTAAATACATCCATACATACTCACATTGCATGCATCTCATTTGTAACAAAAAAATAGCATGAGAATAGTATCATCATATATTAGCATCCATGGTTTTAAAAACATAAGTTCTACAACTGACCATGTGCACAAGAATGAAAGAAAATCATAACATATTGACTACAACTACATATAGATCTAAAAATAATCAAAGTCACTATAATAAGTGCTAAGTAATCTTTAAGTACAAGTCACCCCATCAAGGGAGTCCAAAGAACAAAAATGTGCACTCAAGCATGTAAAGTCTCCCCATGTAAGAGGGAAAACCATTAAATTTTTGTAATAAGAAAGTAGGGACCTATCAAATATCTCAAGGTTGGTTTTGATCCATAGAACCTCTAGAGCTCCTTCTCCATGGTCTCCTTCCACTATCTTCCATATTAAAAAGTTTGGGAGTCTTTTGAGTGTGTCCCAAGGGACGTGGATACAAATTTGTGAGTGTGACTATCTTGGTGTTTGAATTTGTGAAAGAGTAGAAGTTTGTATGTGGACCCCTAGGTTGGCCATATCTTATATTAAAGTGACTTCTACTTCCAGTGCAATAACTCTAGTCCTCTTCGATTCTATGTCCTGGTTAGCATGGTAAGTAGGATTAAGGAATCTGTGTGCTAACTTGCTAGTGTGGGCACCCCAACATCAACTAAAAGTGCCTCTCTAGCTTGTCCTATCATAGGGATCATGACATCTAAAGAAGTAGTTCTGAAGAGATCCCTCCATCTATTAGTAGTACCTATGTCAAAGTGCAAAGAAAAAAGAGTGTTAGTCTAAGCATTAAGAGCATAATCATTTTTAGATGAGAAATTGTAGAAAAGTTAAAAGGATAAGATTAAATGTATATTACTCACAAGGATCTCTAGGATACCATGAGGAATCACCTATCCCCATCTCCTCCTCCATCAACTTTATACAAATGGGACTTGTCGATGTGCAAATATGACCTTCTCTAGTGATACCTCCTCATCCTCTAGTGCTAATCCACCACCCTATGATGCTATCTCATCTATCTCACCCTTAGGATTATAGTCCTTGTCAGTCTTGTCATTGGTCTCATCATCCTCCATTGTAATAAGTCTCTAAGCTCAATGAGCTTGTTGTTGCTTAGGGCCTAGTCCTCGAAGTGGTCATGTAATTGAAACTCTTGGAACAAGTGAGACCCATAGAAGTGATCCACACTATGCATTAGTTTCCTCCTAGATAAATTTATAGCATGGGGGAACTGGAGGAAAATACTTAGGAAAATTATCTCCTAGAGCTACTAAATACTCATGCAAAAGAGTGAGTCTTGATCAAGTCATTCCCATCTATCAAATGGATAACTCCTCGACAATAGAATCATATTGCTCTATCTCCTGGCCACAACCTCTCTATCTCTCTATAGGGGTTTGAAATAAGTTCCTCATCTATCAAAGTGGTCACAACTCATGTAGAAGAATCAAAGTGTCCAATTCGATCCCATCTCATGGGTCTCGATAGTCTCAGGTCCAAAGGGTGCATCTCTCGCTGATAAGGTAAAATGTGATCAAGGATCCATGGCATAGAAAGTGAAAGGTGGTTGAAAGAAAGGGCCCCTTGTCATAAAATGTGATACATCTTGGTAGACCAAGGCCAATATGTCAATGTCCCAAGCAAAATTGTCTCTTGCTCAAGCTGTTGAATGATTGGTGCCTAGCACCATCTAAGAATTATAACCTTCTTGCCTCCCAATAAGTGAGTGGCAATCAGGACTATAAAAAACTTCTACAGTGGTAGGATAGTGAGTCTAGGGATGGAAATAAGCTGAGTTCCAAGCCTACCACTAGATTGAGTCTCTCCCATAATAGTTGCCTAACCTAGCCTCTCTTGCTTAGACTCCCTCTCTAGTTGTGTAAATTGTTCCCCTTTGATGGGAACACCAAGGATGTGGTAGATTTCATAGGGAGTGATCATCCACTATTTGTAAATAGATCGAAATTAGAATGTGATTTGATCATCATCCCAGTAAGTCAGGATGTCATAGCATATTGGAGATGAATGATGGACAATTAGAATCTATGCTAATTGAGCTAATCTAATCCTCTGAAGAATAGTATAATCTGCAATAAAAAACACCTCCAGTGCATCCATATACCAGTCCTACTCATAGGTGGCATTCCACTGTATGTAGGTGTCCTAGGAAAAGAGTACATATCAAGTTAGACGTTTGTAAAACATTTAAAAACCCTAAAAATTAGAAGGGTTAAAAATCGTAAAAGTTGCAAAACTCTCAAAATCCATAAAAATTGAATAGACTCTTTACAAAATCAATAATAAAAAGAGACTTCAATGTTAAATCAAAGAAAGTGGTTAGTTTGGCCTTGAAAAAATTAAGTTTACCTTTGATCTTGTCAACAGAACCTTCTAATAAGGTCTCTCAGGTGACATAGGATGAAGTGGCAAGGTCATCCAAGTGACTTTTCCTATTGAGAGAGGTGAGCCAAGGCCATTCCTCGATGTGCCCTAGTGGATCTAGAAATTGTAAAAATCAAGTGAAAATAGGAAAATAAAGTAGTAAAAGTGGTGAAAACCTAAAACCTAGTCAAATGCAATGAAAATTTTGAAATTTAACAAATGATTTCAAGCCAAATCTAAGAAAATAATCCAAGGTTTCAAAGAGGTTTTTTCTCATTTCTTGTACCTGATGGTCCCTAGGAGGCTGAATAATGGCCGTGATCTTGATCCTCTCATCCTAAGCCTTCCATCAGCTACTCCCTTGCTTAGTTTTGTTGCTATTTTGTCACTTTCTCTCCTTTTCCCTCTTTCTTCTCCTTTCTCCTATTCATTTTTTCTTTCATGGAAGCTTTGGTGTTGCTTAGTTTTCTTTTATAGAGTTGGATTTTGTCCTCATTTTGCATTTTATTTCATCATCTTGGTAGGTCATTGTAGCAAGGTGAGACAACATAGGTAAACATCAAACTCACACATCCAAGGTACACCGAGCTCATATTTATTTTTGTACTTACTATGATCTAATCAATCATCAAACTTACATTTGAATTATTTTTTCAATCTTTAGGTCTAGATGCAGAACAACAACAAAGGTAAGTATAGGTAAGTGCAGATCCCGTAATGCCATGCTTCAAGAATGGTACCTACCTTCTATCTAGACTATTGTCCTTGAAGGGGCAAATATGTAACCACTAAAAAAGTGCATGGGCCAACATGGTAGTCTAGAATGATGATTAAGAAATCTAGTTGATGACCCTTGAAGGCGTGAATTACATTTCTCTTAGTATTTTCATATTTGATGATATGTCCTCTATCCTATTTAGCTCCTTGACCATCTTTTCCAACCTCTGAACTGAGTTCTAAGACCTTGCATTTGACAAAGAACCCTTTACAAATCCTTAACTAGAGGATCACTTAAGAGGTCTTAGGGTCACCCAGGCAACCTGTCCCTAAGTTTCAAGGTCACCTGAGCAACCTACCCTAGCAAAATGGGTGACCCAATCCTTGAAAGGGGCTCCTCTGTCATCTTTTAACATGCATGATTTCTTGCAATTCAACTTAGTTTACTCCCCCTAACTATTTCTCTTCTCCCAATTAGTATGTTATTCATTCCCAGTCAATCCTCAGTGATCTCATAATCAATCTCTTTTCCTCTCCCCATTAGCCTCTATGATCTTCCAATCAACTCTGTAGTTCACTCCCAATCAACCCCACCTTTGGCGTTGCTTCTCAACCTATAAATACCCCTCTCCTCTCTTGTTTTAGAGGAGGCTAATTTTCTTATTTGCATTATAGATACCATAATATTTTTATAATAATAGAGGACCTTGAGAGCCTTTTCCTTTTTTGTTATCAAAGTTTTAAAGATTCAATCAATCCCAGTTTCCCTCACATCACTATCTTTTCCTGCCATTAAGTAGAGGACCCAATTGTTGAGAAGGAGATAGATGATATTAGATCTTTGAGGAAAAAATCTTGGCACCAATAGCCATCATTTATAGGTTAATTTTGTTTTGAAAAGGTAGTTTAGAGTAGTAATTAGCAAACTCCCTCACCCTTGAGCAAGTAAAATTCTTATTTTTCTCTTGGTTAGATTAATTTTTTTTTTGCTTTGCTAGTTATAGATTCCATTTTCTATTATTGTAGAATAGATGCATTTTTCTTTCATTAAAGTAAGGGTAAGTGCAAGAAGATGAGTTTACTTTTTGGCCAAAAAGTGGAAGTGCTTTTCCTATTTTTCAAATTTTGTCGTACTTGGAGTGACAATTTGAAGCACTTGCACATAAAATATTAAGATGATGTAAAAATAAGAAATGTAGGATTTTGTTTCTAGTTTTCAAATATGTAATTTTTTCTAATACCTAGATGATGCAAGTTAGTTTTTTATTGGATGTACAAAAAGTGGCTTTTTAAAAGTCCCTTATTTTTTGCAAAAGCATGCATGTGTACGACCAACATAATTTGACCTAAATTAATGTATTTTTCTAATTCCTTTTGTGGAAAAATTCTTAGGATGTTGAATTTTGGTCAGGATATTTTTTGATAATTTTTTGATAAATATTTTTTTTATTAATTTTTTAATGGCCCTAATTAGTGTTTTTTAAAACCCCTCGTGTACAACCAACATAATTTGAGCTAAACTAATCAATTCACTAAATTTTTTTTTCATCATGTAGAGAATGATGTCTAGTTTGGTGAGACATATTTTTTTTCAAGAAAAAATCAGAAGTTATTAAAAAATAGTAACATGTGTTATTTCAAGTTTATGAGTTAGTTTGTTTAGAAAATAGATAATAAATAGAAAATTATGTTCAATAGCAAAAAAAATTACATATTTAAAAACTAGACTTTTAGATTTATAATGGGTTTTAATTTCATTAAAATATTCTGAAAAAAAAGTCGTCAGCCATAGTGGTGAAACTAGTTTTTTCTCTTGCTATTTTCATGGTCTCCTAGTTGTAGGTCCAAAGCTAAGGCTTGGGTTTCCAAACCTAAAATCAATGCAAATTGGTCGGTTTGAAATTTCAAATTTTAGAAATGGGTACTCGTTATAAACGGGTACCTGTTTTAAAAATAATGGGTCCCTGTTTCTAAAAAATAAAAAATTAGCAATAGGCATGTTAAAAAAAAAAAATTGAAAACGGGTACCCATTTTCAAATTTTTTTTTTTTGTTTTTATATGCATATGGCTATTTTTATTTTTATTTTTTTGAAAATGGGTACCCGTTATGAAATGGGTACCCATTATGAAACAGGTGCCTGATCCTAAACGGGTACTCATTTTTTTCAAAACGGGTACCTATTCCAAGCGGCATTTTTCATCTGTGGGAGACTTCCGCGAAATGTATACTCATCTTTGTGCTTTCACCTATAATTCACATTCAAAATCGAACCAAAAAAAACCAAAACATTAGAAAATTGCATTTAGGAAAAAGTCATTCTAGATTTGCATCCATAAGAGATTTCAGTTTCATGCAAGTAGTAATTAGATCATACTTTAAAAGTTGGGAAAAACATAAAAAGAAGAGTTGCACTCAGTTAGGATAATTGCATTTAGAAATTCATTAAACTTAAAAAACATCAAACAAAGAAGAAAGACCTTGATTCCATCACAAGTCTCACAACTTTCAACATTCAAAAACTCAGTGAAATGAAAAAACCCTCATTTTCATCATGAAGCACATGATAAACACAAATTTCAACGTTGATGACATTAAACAAAGAAGAAATTCCTTGATTTCATCACAAGGCACACAATGCTCAAAACTAAAAAAAAATAAAGACAAGCCTTCCATCTTCGTCAACTTAGTGTTCACACTCAATGTGCCCTGGAGTGAGAGAAGATTGGATTAAAACAATCTTAGAAGAGATCAAGGAAACTTGTTAGCTCAGGAAAACCCTACATGGGAAACCATTCAAGAACAAACTTACAACAAATAGAGTGTGACACAGTTAGGGCCCACATTCTAAGGATATTCTAGATTCAGGGCCAAATCATAAACTAGTTTTACAAAGAAAAAAGGAAAGATCTAGAAATCATAAGAGAGGCAGGGAATGAGAATCTCAACTTTTATAAGAATTGACCTCTCAACTTCGTCAATTAAACCACGAGAATCACAACCATCAACCATAAACACAAAAAACCCACACAAACAACAAAACTACCATCCATAATGTTCTACTTTCTCATGAACAAATAACCCCTGGGTCCCACCACCACTCAATTGGCTCCTGCCATGAGAACAAGAGTCACTGGGCAAGCACCTCCAACAAGTGTCCAGTTCCATGTGTTGCAATAGGGTCTAACTCGTGTTGTGTTTGGATTGATTCTAAACATCACAAGAACTAGTGGTGTGGTTTCTCTAAGCCTTCTCAGCAACACTCTCCCAACAGTCTCATAGTTGTTGAAGAGGCCCTACTCCACCTCTATCATTATTGACTAGACAACCTTTTGGCTAGACTCTACCACTCAACTGCTAAGGTGGGTGGTCACAACATCATTTTCACTCTCTTGGGTCCTCCTAACAGTGTGGGTAGACTCCTCAGATTAGGGTAAATTCCTTTGTTTGTCTTTCCTATATCTCTATTAAGGACCAGGTAGAACTAGCTGCATGACAATTCTAAGAAGGGAGAAGAAGTAACTCTCACTAGTTATGAGTTTCTAGATGATGGTAAGGATTTGTTAGATAGAGGGTGGGATAACCCTAATGGGCAAGACCTCCCTTTCCCCCTCCCCATGCCCCTTCACCTAACATTGGAATTGCTCTTGCTACTTAAT
The DNA here is from genome assembly GCA_027924645.1 of Cunninghamia lanceolata. NCBI lineage: Eukaryota > Viridiplantae > Streptophyta > Pinopsida > Cupressales > Cupressaceae > Cunninghamia > Cunninghamia lanceolata. The sequence goes on from BSBN01001272.1 coordinate 24,321,088, forward strand.
AGCTCTATTTATTTATGTTTTTTGTGAAATCCTAACTTCACAATTATTTCTCTTATGGGACTGTGTTCTTGTTATTGTTGTAGTTATTTTCATCTTTTAAGGCCACAACTTTTATCAATTTAACTTAAGGCTGATCCCATACCACCCATATTTTTAAAAAAGTGTGGCTTCACATTTTAACTAACTATTTTAATATATAATCTTTTCATTGAAAAACAAATTGGCTTCTAAAACTTTAAAAACTATATAGAATTTTTTTTTAAAACATAACAAAATTACACTTCAAACTAAATAAACAAATTAAACATATATAACTTTATTCTATTAATTATCTACCAATTTTATTTTATTTTTTTCTTTATGCTTCTCTTATTCTACTCCCTAAAAATATAATTTATTATTTAATTATTAAACATTGTTTTCTCTACAGAGGCGTCTCTGTTTTCTCGGCTTACTTTGCCACTGTGCCGAACTAATCTAGTGAATAAAAATATATCACAGAAAACAAACAAGAAATAGAAATAGAAATATATATAGATAAGTCACATACACTGCTTCTCCCCCAGCTGAGCAATTCTTGATAAACTTCCAAAACATCTCTTAATGCAGTATTACTATTTTTTCTTTGATAAACGTCCAAAACTAGTGCTTTCTTGTAACTAAATTTCAAGGAAATCTTTACTATATGTGGACGATATTGTGGGTGCAGATTAAGCATTAAAACTGTGGCTTTGAGCGTTCACAGAGAACAAGAAAGAAATGGTTAGAGTACAAGAACACATAAAAGATTATGGAAGAATTTAAAATAAATGGATATTTCTAAAAGTTGTAATGAAGTTTTAAATAAAAAACTTGTTCTTAATGGTATAAATGAGGATCAAGATCAAGATCAGAATTAACAAAAGTAAAGAATCATCAGTGAATGAAGATCAAGATTAGGATGAGGAATAAAAACAACTGATCATAGACTTTATACAGAGTTGCACATTAAAACAGAATATAAACTTCACTTCAACCAATTGAAATAACAAAAAAGTTTAAAGGAAGGGCATTCTCTTGAACCACAAACACTAATCCTATTTTTGAAGCAATTTTGTAATACTATGGACTGTAATTGATTTTATGGTGTCCAAACTAATAATTGCTTGAACACATCAAATTCTGACAAATCAGTAAACCATTACAATTGAATAATTTATCAACCGATAATATCTTGTTCAGTTGAAGCTGCTTGTAGCTCTAAAAGAACCCCTTCAGTAGGAGATTTCTGTGGGGTGGTGCACCTCCATCAGTACAAATGCAATAGAAAACTGAAGTGTTGCCCTTCTGTTATCTAAATAGAATGATATCAGCCAACTGTTTTGAGAAGTTGAATAAATCTTGAAGACAAATCTTGGAATTATATGTCTCAGAATCTATTTGTAATAGTCAGTTTCACACATAACTCTGGGAGTGATGAATCCACGCCTGGGCAAAATTAGATGCTGATAAAGAATCCTTGTTACCATTTCTACTAATATTCAGTGGGTTCAGAAGCGCCTCTACTGCTTCTGCTTCTTTTGCAACTGTGCCAATTTTATCTTATCAATAAAAATATCACAAACAAAACACATCAAAGAAACAGAAACATACCCTGCTTCACCTCCAGCTGCCAAAGAAACATAGAGGTCGAAATAATGGTTGATGGGTTTCTTGATTGTCAATGTAGCATCTCTTAATGCATCATTACTCATTTTTTCTTTGATGATGTTCCAGAACAACTCCTTGCAATCACAGGAATTAGGAAAGTAGGCGATATTCTTATGGATATTTTTCTCCCAGAAAGAATCTATTTCATCGGCAAGATAGTAGCATTGTATGGAGCAATACAAGACATCATTGGCATCTTGGGGCAGAAATCTTGTTTGGCATACATGACAGCAATGGGAAAAAGAAGATGTAATTGAACTGGAGGATGATGAAGCCATCCTCAATGAAGAAGAAAATTGAATGAAAGAACTCTCGTTAAATACTCTAATACCTCATATTATTGTATGGAATTCGGCCAGAATAGCAGATGGTTTGGATTTTATAACCTTTGGCAGGTGCTTGCTTGTGAACAACATTGTTTGGTGCAGATAACCACAGTAAAACTGTGGAATTAACGTTCATAAAGAATAACAAGAAATGGTAAGAATAACAGAACAAGGAGGAGATAAAGAACTACCGAGAGTATGAAAGCATTTATAATTTACAGAGATTCCTAAATGTTATGAGGAACTTCTTTCGTGTGTGAAAACAAGAACATGTTCCTGTGTAACAGATGATAAAGATCTCGAAACAACTGATTTTTAAAAATATTCTGTTTAATTATAGCCTTTAATTATGGAATTTTTTTATTGTATTCTCCTTCCACCAACTGCTCTTCCCCATACATATGAATTTGATTACAACTCACTAGCTAGATGAACTCTTTCTGGTTGGATTTGTGACAACAAGATAAAACAAAGAAAGAAATAAGCTTATCTTTGAAAGAAAACAAAAAGCTTTTGTTTTAAATCTAGTTTTTTCCTAAAGAAAGGAAAATCTAGTTTCTTTTAAATTTGATTTGTGACAATAAGATAAAGCAAAGAAAGAAATAAACTTATTTTTAAAACAAAACAAAAAACTTTCGTTTTAAATCTAGTTTTTCCCTAAAGAAAGGAAAATCTACTTTCTTTTGAATTTGATGGAGGCACTTATGTTCAGGATATTATTTATCTTTGGAGCCTTTTGAAAGGCAAGAAATTTTTGTAATTGCAGATGTGTGAGGATTGTAATTTTTCTTCTAAACAATAAATCCTTTTGAAAGGCAATAAATTTTTGTAATTTGCAGCTATGTGAGGATTGTTGTAATTTTGCTTTTGAACAATCAAGCATATTGTTGGAGTTTTACCATGTAAATCCTTGTGTTATTGATGTGTGATTGTTTATTCTTTTTATTCATATTTTTCTTACTGTCCCTATTTTTTTGCAACTAACTTGTGCTTTTATACGATTCTAGGGTTTAAGTTTATTCTTTAAATCTAAAGGAATCTCAACAAGTGGTATCATAGCTTTTATTTCGCAGCGTGTGTTAGGATTTGGTGTTTGTTCTGCAAGATCAAATGGCAAAGGTTTCAAATGCAAGGTTCAAGGTGGAGAAATTTAATGGGAAAAAAAACTTTGCGCTGTGGAAGCTCAAGTTGTGTGATTTGTTGGTGCAATAAGGATTGAACAAGGCATTCGTAGGAAAGACAAAGAAACTTAGAAATATGACTGATGAGCAGGGATACATTTAAGAAAGCCCCCCTAAAAACCTATAAAATCCTGGTGAATCCTAGCTCAAGGCAAAAAAATTGTTAGCGAATCTATGCCTATATTTGGGAAAAAAAAATTTATTGGGAATTTTTTTTCAAATTTATTGAGATTGATTTTTTCGCTGGTGAATTGTATATAGATTTGAAAAAAAATAATTTCGTTGGCAAATTATAGTTGTATTCCAAAAAATAAAATAAAGTAGGTGGTGAATTATATAGATATTCAAAAATATAAAATTAATTACTCGGCAAATGTGTTGATGAATTTTTTAAAAAACATAATGTGGCTGACGAATATATCATATGCTAAATGATAATTATTAATGTTTTTGGCAAATTTATGGAAAATTTACATACACATTATAACATATTTCTATTGTCCGATGATCATAGATCAACGGATTAAGTACTATTTCGGGCCGAAGTTCTCACACACCTTAGTTTGAACTTAAAGTTTTTGGAATCTATTGGCGAGTCCACCTATTTTCAAACTTATCGGTGAAGCAATTTGTCTTTACATATTCTCTCTGTTATGAAATGACCAATTCTATCAATCACTAACTTAACCTTTTGTTTACGTTCTTTTATCGGTTAGTTCCATGTTTTAGAAACCTCGTCTGCCCCGATAAACTTTAAGTTGGTTCATAAAGTGTTCTTTTCGCTGATGAAAGGAGATGCTTAAACAATAAAGAACTATCAGTGAAATCTGTAAGTCACGAACTTAGTTTTCATTGAACACTTGATTATAAAGTTCATGAACTCACTAATTGAGCGATCCACTAACTCAATCACCGGTAAAGACCACTATTATTCATTGTTAGCCATTTTTTGATGTTGTTTGATAGGGTTCTTTTCTACTGATATGCACGAAAAAAAAGGCACTGTACATCTTCATTAATGGCGGGAGTAAATGTGCACCTACTCTATCCACCACCCAGTTTGATTTATTCATATTATCATTCACACTACCTTGGGTATTCCCTTGAACATCATTTGTGACATTTTCATCATTCCTGCTACCTTGGATATTCCTTGGAACATCACTTGTGGCATTGCCATCATTCCTGCTACCTTAAGTATTCCTTGGAACATCTTCTGTAGCATTGTGATCCAAGTCAATAGATGGTACAGGTTCTGATGTTGTAGCTCCATCTGATGGACCACAAACATTGCCAAAGTACGACATTATGTTTCTATGTTTTGATGACCTCCCTTTACCACCCTCAGGAACTTGTTCGTGCTTGACATCTCTCACAAATTAAAAGCTGTAGAAACAATGTCATTTTATTTATGAAGGAATCATAGATGATAGAATATAGATCCCTTGGTCCTAGATTAAGATGTCTCCCTAGTCCTAACTCCTACTCAATATCAGATCTGTAATAATGAAACTAAACTAGCAAAGACATAAATAATCAACATGAATCTTATATTATTACACAGTAAAGAAATGATCACTTACCCTTTAGTGACTCGCCAATGCCTGTAGTTGTAACTTGTCTATGATCTGAAATAAATCGAGAGCTCAAAGTTGAACAAATATGTAAAAGATTAATTAGAGTTTGAAATGCAATTATATCAAACCATATTTGGTGAATACCACAGGATTTTAAAATGGTAGGGTAATAATTTAGTGAATCTCGCATACTTGTAAAATGGTACCTATAAATGTTGGGCGAAACAGACTTCGATCTTACACAAATGTTATAATTTTCTAGGTGAATATGGCCTTGGGATTAGCATGGAGTTATAATGGTATTGACAAAATTGGTCCTCATACATGGTGAACCATTTACTGCTATTGGCAAATATGTGGGTGAATTAAAACATACCTCTGAAATTCTAGGCGAATCACCATTAGAAATGCATAGTATATAGTGGTGAAAATACTAATTAGAAATGCCTCGTAAATAAATTGGTGGTGAATTGAAATGCATTTGACCAAAAATTCAAAAAATCCAGGTGAATTGGCCCCCCATCGGTTGTAATGTATTCACCAAATTATAATTGGTGGATATGAACTATTCACCAATTGGCGAAGATTTGCCACTAAAAAAATCCCTACAGATGAGGACTAGGAAGATCTGAATACAAGAGCTCTCAACACAGTTCAATTGTGTTTGGTAGATGATGTTCTTTTTAATATTGTTGGAGAGGAAACAACAATAGGCTTATGGAGCATAGTGGAGAGCCTTTCCATGACAAAATCCTTGACAAACTAAATCTATTTGAAGAGGTGGCTATATAGTTTGGGAATGAAGGAAGGTATCAAAATTGTTGATCATTTAAATGTTTTCAATACTCTTATATGCCAGTTAACTAGTATGGGTGTAAAAATTGAAGATGAAGACAAGATAATTACACCATTGTGTTCATTGCCTGAATCTTGGAATAACTAAGTAGTCACTTCCATTAGCTTTAGCACAATTGACACCCTTGAATTTAATTCTCTTTTTTAGAGCTTTGTTGTCTGAGGAGGTGTGGAGGAAATCTAATATAAAAACCTCCACTCTAGAAGCAATGGTGGCTAAAGGTCGTTCCATAGAAAAGGGAAAAAATTTGAGAGGTACATCAAGATCTAAGTCAAAAAGCAAAAAGGGTTAAGAAAAATGTTGGTATTGAAACAAAAATGGGCATCTCAAGAAAGATTATTGGAAGAGGAAAGAAAACAATGATGATTTCAAGAAGGAAGCAAATTAGGTTGAAACAAGTTCAAGTACAGTTGATGAATTACTATCTATTTGTAATAAATTTCACAATATTGAATGAGGAATGGTTATTATATTTTGGTGCTTCGCATCACATGTGTCCACATAGAAGCGTGCTCCCACAATAATGGGTTACACTTTCTAGGACATCCTGATTTTTGTTGAAATCACATATTTTTATAAAATATAATGATTTAAGCCTTGAAAGGTTCCATTTAAAGGATTGTAATTGAATAGGGTTTGATCAAACCCCCTTGGATAGAACCCCACTAGTTTTGAACCATACCTGTCATGGAGTCTCCTCTACACCTATCAAAATGCTGATAAAAAACTACTTTTGATTTACCTTTTGGGGGATCAAATGGATTCATTTAAAATTTTATGTTTTTTAAGTATGTAGCCCTTATTATAAGCTTCCCAAAAAGTATAATTTTAAATACATTTAATTTGATTATTATATTCATTTTTTATTTCTTGTGAATGTAGGTTTTTTAATGAACATCAAGGTCTCTGTTTCATACATACGAGAAAATAGGAAAATATAGAAAAAAATTCTAAAAAATACGTGTCCTCTAGGTATTGATGTCCTTATTCCAACAAAAAAAGATTGAATTCCGATACATACAAAAAAAGTTATGCTTTACATAGTACACCTATGTCTAAATTGTAATTGGTTTGACTTCAAAAGTTAATTAAAAGAAAAATATTCAATAAAATATTATGAAACCAAATGCATCCTCTAGATATCATAGTTAAAAATCTAAATTCAAAAAAATTAGATTTTTATCCTTCATAGAAAAAGTTATGTTTTACACAGTACACTTCACTCTTTAAAAATGTTGTTTACTGTTAGAAACTAGTTATTGAAGGAGATGGAAAAGGAAATATAATTTGATTCCAAAAAAAAAATAAAAAATATTTATTTAAAATCTACAAACAAAATGTGATAAATCATTAGTTTACATCATATTCAAATTCCTCATGGTTTAGCAACTATAGGTGTTTGAAAGTGAAGATTTTTTTCAAAATGTCAATGTCAACTTTGGCCAAAAAGTGTAACCCACTATTGTGGGATCACCATAAGTTGGTTTTCTTGTTACCAAACTATTGATGGTGGTGTTGTTCTTATTTTGGAAACAATGTTTCTTGTAAGTCTGTTGGGATTGAGAGCATTAAAATTAAAATGTTTTATGGTATTGTGAGGACTTTGACAGAAGTAAGAAATGTACCAGAACTTAAAAAGAATTTAATTTCCTTTGGAGTTTCAGATTCTAGAGGTTATAAATTTACATGTCAAGGTGGATCATTGAAAGTGTTCAAGGGCATTATGGTGGTAATGAAGGCTACAAATATTGGGAACCTTTACAAGTTTCATGGGAGTACAAAAATAAGTGAAGCAGTGGTGGTATCTGAAAAAGTAAATGAATCTAATCATTTGGCATTAGCAATTGGGCCATATGAGTGAGAAAAGGGTTAAAGGTATTGGTAAATCGTAAGTTACTTCCAAATTTAAAATCTATGAATTTGAATTTCTATTAGTATTGTGTCTTTGGAAAGTAATGTATACAGAAGTTTAAAATGGGTAGTCATACAAGTAAGGGTATCCTACATTATATTTGAATTCAGATGTTTGGGGACCATCCCTTATAGTTTCATTTAAAGGATTGTCATATTTTGTGATATTTATGGATGATTACTCTAGAAAAGTGTGGGTCTATATTCTTAAAAGGAAAGATGATGTGTTTAGTGTATTTAAGTAGTTTAGAGCTTTGGTTGCAAAGAGTACTGGTAGGTCAATCAAGTGTTTAAGAATAAATAATGGAGGTGAATTAACATCTTTGGAATTTAAAAATTATTGCAAGAAAGCTGGGATCGAAAGGCAAAAAACCACAATTTACACTCAGTAAAATGGTGTTGCTGAACACATGAATATGACTCTTCTAGAGAGAGCAAGGAGCATGCTCAGTAATGCCAAGTTGGAGCAAGAGTTGTGGGCAGAAGTAGTCAATTCATCATTCTAGATCTAGTAAATTAGTCACCATTAGTTCCAATAGACTGTAAGATTCCTGAAGAGGTATGGAAAGGTAATTCTTGTGATTACTCAATTCTAATTTTTTTTTTGGTTGTGATGCTTATGCTCTTATTTCAAAAGATTAGAATTCTAAATTAGACCCCAAGTCAAAGAAGTATGTCTTTTTTGGTTATGGTGGTGGAGTTAAGGGATATAGATTGTGGGATCCTACCACCCACAAAATCATCATTAGAAGATATGTAGTTTTTGATGAATCTCCTCTCATAAAATTAGACATAGTAAAAGTTGAAATGGAATAGGAACAAGTACCAGAACATCAGGAAATTTAGTTAGAAACTCAACCATCTTCAAAAAGGGGGAACAAAAAGAAGCTTCTGAAGAAGAAGATGAGGATGCAGAAAATATACAAGAAAATATGGAAATGCCACAACCAACTATAAGGAGATCTACACAGGTCAGAAATCCTCTTAAGAAGTATGATGATTATAATTTATTTATTGCTTTGATTTCTAATGACGGGAAACCTAGTTGTTATCAGGAAGCAATGAATGATATTGAAAGTGCTAAATGGAAAATAGCAATGAAAGAAGAAATGTATGCCTTGGAGAAGAATAAAACATGAGACCTAGTAGGGCTTCTAAAGGGGAGAAAACTGTGTTGAAATACACTAGACAACTGAGACGGGTGGGGTGGGGGGGGTGAATCAGTTGTCACAAAAACTTAGCTTCATATGAATGTCAAACCATCAACAACTTAATTAATTATTATTAGATTTGACCATGAAAGCATGAATCATAAACTTAATCACATACACACATCCAACACAGTAGACACCATATTTTTATGTGGAAAACCCTAAAAAGGAAAAACCACGGTGGGTGTTAGCCCATAGAAATATATGAGTTATAACAATATTGAAAAATAAAGGCTCACTACCTACAGGGCTCACTGCCCAACTTGTTCACTGCAAAGAATGACTCACTGCCAAAGGGTGGCTCATTGCAAGGGGTGGCTCACTGCCAAAGGTGTGAACTGATTAAGTAGCATCTACTCCACGCCAGGATTTAATTCCATTGAAGCACAATATAACTTCTCTGCTATGCTCTTTCACACCTTCGCTCTTGTCTCTTCATATTCACATTCTCACACTCACTTTTTGCAACTCTATTACATGCTTTTATACAATTCATCAACCTTGGAATGTATATCAAGGTCAACATTACATTCATCAACCATTGGAACATTCTCCAAGGTCGGCATTACAAAACATACATAAAAATGGGTCTAGACCTATTACAAAATTTAGCTAAGGAAAGATGTAGAGAATAATGATGAACACCCATGCCTTAGTTGGGATTCAAGCACAATCCTCCATGCCACAACACGCTTCTACAATCTTCAATGGATCTCCGCAAATAGTGAAATCAAGCAAATCGGCCAAGACTAGAGATAAAACTAGGTCTTCTAAGAACATTCTTCTTTCACGATCCAAACTTCTCTTTGCGGACCAATCTAAAGGTAGGAACACGATCAGGAGACATCCACAAGCACATTGTAATCACCAAGAACAACCACACGATCTCTAACCACTATGTCAAGAAGATTCTTCAAACTGGATCACAAGAACAACACTATCAGCCACTGTCATAAAGAAAGGATAGCTTGCGAACCACTAAATCATGAACCATTGGAGTTGAAAGCACTTAACATCATCTCAGACTTAACTCTAGAACCGTAGATCAAAATACTTCAATGCAGAGGAATACAATGTATAATACTTTGTCCCTATCTTTGCCAAACATATAGAAAAAGATGTTTTCACTCTGGTGAACATAACTCACTCAATTCTTCATACCAGAGGCTCAAACTTGGAACATAGCATCTTCAGATGGATTTCTAAATAACTTCCAATCTGCAGACAAAGATATTCATCCTACAGGAAATGTGAAGCAATCTCTTGGACTGTTCTTCTGTATGCAATACACTGTTTCTACTGCAACTCACTGTTTCTATTGGAGAAGCTAATTTTCTCAATATCCTCAAAATCAAGATTACTTACATAAGTAAATACAAAGAATATTACTCATTACAAGCAAACAACAAGATAGGAGCACAGTTGACACCAATGACAACACAAATATGTTGACATCAATGACAACATTGATTAGGCGTGCGTACTTGCAACAAACTATTGGTTGCAAGTGGATTTAAAAACTGAAGAAGGGCGTTGATGATAAATTTGAAAGGTACAAAGCAAGACTGGTAGCAAAAGGGTATGCTCAAAAGAAAGGTGTTGATTTCCATGAAAATTTTCACCAGTTGTTAAGCTTGCTTCTATTCAGGTAGTATTGGCATTAGTTGCTTTATTTGATCTAGAGTTAGAGCAGCTAGATGTTAAAACAACATTTTTACATGGAGATTTAGATCTGAAGATATATATGGAACAACAAGAAGGGTTGTTTCAGGATCACAAAAGAAAATTTGTTTACAAACTTAGGAAGTTATTGTATGACCTAAAGTAATCACCTAGACAATGTTACAAGAAATTTGATTCCTTCATGGTGAGCCAAAATTTTACAAGAAGAGTATGACCATTGTGTTTACTTCAAAAGTTTGGAGAATGGTTTATTTATTATCTTGGTGTTATATGTTGACGATATGCTTGTAGAAAGAAAAAACGTGACATAGATCAACAAGTTAAAGGCTCAGTTAACTAGGACATTTGATATGAAGGATCTAGGATTAGTAAAATAAATTTTAGGCATGGAGATACACAGAGAGAGGAAACATGGTAAGCTTTGGTTATCACATCAAAAGTATGTGGAGAAGATTTTTATAAGATTCAATATGAATAATGTAAAACTAGTAAATATCCCTTTGGCTTCCAATTTTAAGTTTTCTTCAAGTTTATGACCTAGTAATAAAGAAGAAAAGGATTATATGTCTCGTGTACCATATGCTAATGCAATAGGAAGTTTAATGTATGTGATGGTATGTACAAGACTAGATATTTCACATGTAGTTGGTGTTGTCAGTAGATACATGGCAAATCCAGGTAAAGAGCATTGGGCAATAGTTAAATGGGTGCTTCATTATATCAAAGGCACAAGTGATTATTGTATTACCTATAATGGTTGCAATGATTTGGTTTGTGGATACGTTAATTCAGATTTTGTAGGTGATTTGGACAAAAGGAGATCTACCTTCGGTTATGTCTTTACTATTGTAGGAGGACATATTTGTTGGATGTCAAAGCTTCATGAAATAGTTGTTTTGTCCACTATTGAGGCAGAATAAATGGCTATCTCACATGCATGCACAGAGGTAATTTGGTTAAAGGGTCTTTTGGGTGAGTTTGGAAAAATGCAGGATAAGGTGAATGTATTTTGTGATAGTCAGAGTGCTCTTTATTTGGATAAAATACAACTGATCATAGTAGGATCAAGCATATTGAAATTAAATACCATTTTTTAAGATAGGTTATGGACGAGTGTGGAGTAGATCTTGAGAAAGTCTATATGAAAGAAAAGTTTGCAGACATGTTTACAAAACTGGTATTGTTAGAGAAGTTGAGGTGGAGTTTGGCTTCTTTTGGTTTGTAGAAAAGGTGATGAATGGGCATGAACAAAGTATCAGGTAAATTATTATCAAGGTGGAGATTTTTGGATTTGTGACAACAAGATAAAGCAAAGAAAACAAGAAGCTTATCTTTGAAAGAAAACAATTTTTTTTTTAAATCTAGTTTTTTCCTAAAGAAAGGAAAATCTACTTTCTTCTAAATTTGATGGAGGCAGTTATGTTGAGGATATTATTTATCTTTGGAGCCTTTTGAAAAGGCAAGAAATTTTTGTAATTGCAGTAGTGTGAGGATTGCAATTTTTCTTCTGAACAATAAGAATACTGATACTTGCCCCATGGAGGTTTCTTTGGCATATTGCTGGAGTTTTACCACATAAATTCTTGTATTATTAATGTGTGCTCATTTGTTCTATTTATTCATTATTTTGTTATTGTCTCTATTTTCTTTACAACTAACTTGTGCTACAATATTATATCATTATATGTTTTAAGTTTATTCTTTAAATCTAAAGGAATCTCAACACTTTTGGCCACCACTACCTTGTGTTGTTCAATTACCATAAAGAAAAAACCTAACCAGGTCTCTTTAAGTTGTTCTAAAGAAAGAAGTCGATCACAACAAAGTTTAGTGGACCTACCTAAGTTGAACCGTTGGGAAGGGAAACAAAGGCTTTGATTTGGCTTGTCTAGAACTTTATCTCCAACTTCATTGCCACAAATTTGAATTTTATCAAACCATGTGAGATACGATTTATAACAACCTTTCCAATAGGTTATTAATTAAAATACTTCATAACATTAGAACAAGCTATACACACATTAGGGTAAATTCTTTTGTTTGTCTCTTGCTATATCTTTGTTAAGGATAATGTAGAACCAACTGCATGACAATCCCAAGAAGGGAGAAGACATAGCTCGCACTAGTTATGAGCTTCTAGATTATGGTAAGGATTTGTTAGATAGAAAGTGGGATAACCCTAATGGGAAAGACCCCTATTGTACCCAATCCAAAACTTGGATTACGATGCACAGATCCTTGTTTTCACACTTGTTAGTCATTTTGTAATGGTAGATTTGGTGTCTTGTCACCAAAATCCAATATTTATCTTGTCGAGTTCAGTGTTTATGTTGTCAAAATTCAAACCATAAAATAACTTAGGTTGTAAAGTTAAGTGTCCAAGTTTAAAAATCCAAATCATCTTTGTTAGGTCTAAAATCACAAAGTCTAAAACTTGAATTTCATGTGTTGAGTCATCTAATCAAAATGTTCATCATTGTCAATTTTTGTTCAAATTTTGATATCACGAATCATTCTGTTAAAATATCGAAATGCCATTGTTAACTAAATCATCTTCAAGTCTTGGTCCAAAATATCGTATTTGTTTGTGTCATCGTATTTTGTAACATCAAGTTTGTCAAGTTTTTAAATGTTTGTCTTTGTTCGTAAAATCTTCAATTTAATATATTAAATTTATAATTGATAATTTAATTATTAATTATTTATTTACTTAATATTAAAGTTACTTGTATTGTTTTATTCATTGTTCGTCCATAATTTACTTTAATTTTAAAGGTATTAATTAATGATTAGTTGTTACATCCCCAACTTATGATTTAGCATTAATCTTATTTTGTGTGGTAATCAGGAGGATTAACCATAGTCTAATGATTAGATATTGTGGAAATATTTGAATTAAGCATTGATTATGATTATCGATTAATGATAGTTATGAAATTACTTGTTCATTTGAATATTTAATTTTTATGAACTGTGAATTGGATGATGATGCACTCATCATAGTTTTATGATGCGGAGTGTGAACAGGAAATGAATCATCCTTCAAAGATGGAAGGAGAGTATCATCTGGGAGGAAGAGATAGATGTTAGGAAATAGGGTCAATTGCCATCTGAGTGTCATACTTTATGTCCTTATGAACCCGTGTAAGTTGGCGTAAGTTATGCCTTTTCTTTGCTAGTTGATTTTCTATTTGTGTCGTCTTGTCGATTGAGTCATTTCAACAATGTTGCATCGACTCGACCTAACGTAGTTCTTAGAATGTCAATGTGAGTTGAGAGATAGCCTTACTGTGTGGTGGAGTATCTTCTTATTTACTCTATTTATCCCCGAATCAGGATTATGAGTCTATTATTCTTGGTTTGTTATGCTTTGGGTTTTTGCGAAGAAGGGGGAGTGGTGCTCAACCCCTAAATCGTATGTTGACCCTGCCACCATGAAGGTGGTGATGTTGAAAGATGACATCTTGATTGATATAAGTATTTACATACATCAAGAAGATGCATGAAATAATATTATGCTATGATTATATAAATCTAATATCAAATTTCTTGCAATACTAATATGGTTATTTATTTGTTTATGGGCTGACATCACCCACGATAGTGGAGTGATAAAATGATTATTTGAACCAATGGGGAGTTTTGTGCTCATCAAAGACTTGCAGATAGCAAGTATTAGGACGATGGGAGGGACATCCACAATAATGGGTTACACTTTCTGGGACATCTTGATTTTTTGCTGAAATCACATATTTTTAGAATATATAACGATTTAAGCCTTGAAAGGTTCCATTTAAAAGATTTTAATTGAAGAGGGTTTGATCAAACCCCCTTAGATTCAAAACCCCTTGGATAGAACCCCGCTAGTTTTAAACCATACCTATAATAAAGTCTCCTCTACACCTATCAAAATGCTGATAAAAAACCAATTTTGATTTATCTTTTGAGGGATCAAATGAATTCATTTAAAATTTATGCTTTGTAAGTATGTAGTCCTTATTATAAGCTTCCCAAAAAATATAATTTTAAATATATTTAATTTGATTATTATATTTATTTTTTATTTCTTGTGAATGCATGTTTTTCACCAAACATCAAGTTCTCTACTCTACACACATGGAAAATTAGTAAATTACTGAAAAAATATTTTAAAAAATATCTATGCACTAGGTATTGATGTCTATTTTTCAACAAAAGAAAAAAAATTGAACTTCGATACATACAGAAAAAGTTATGTTTTACGGAATATGCCTATGTCTAAATTATAATTGGTTTGACTTCAAAAATTAATTAAAAAATATATATTCAACAAAACATTATGAAACCAAATGCATACACTATATATCGGTGTTACCAATCTAAATTAAAAAGAATCAGAATTTTATCCTTTGTAGAAAAAAAGTTATGTGCTACGGAATATACATCACTTTAAAAAAATGTTGTTTACTATTAAAAACCAGTTATCAAAGGAGATGCAAAAAAAATTACAATTTAACTCCAATTTTTTTTTTTAAATATATTTAGAATCTACAAACAAAATCTCACAAATCATTAGTTCACGTCATCTTCAAATTCCTAATGGTTTAGCGGCTATAGGTGTTAGAATGTGAAGATTTAGTTCAAAATATTGATTTCAATGTCAAGTTTGGCCAAAAAGTGTAACCCATTATTGTGGGATGACGCGCCGGGCTCCTAAGAAACCATAAGTTGGCTGAGTGGGAAAACTACCCACCACGTCATGGGTGCAAGTGGTAGTTCCTAGCATGCGTGACATGCCAAAAAGGGAGCGATAGCAAGTTTATTGTTATCATTTGCTATCCTTATTGACTATCATTATCCATTGTTGTGCTCTCTGTGCTCGGGAGGAGGAATAGAGCAAGGAAAACATAGTCAATCAAATTGGGAGATAATATCGAATGACTTCATTCAGGTAGAATGGAGGCCTGAGAGAACTTAGTTTTTCATTGTTTGCTTTCAATGACGCTTTTTGGAATTATAAGGGTCGACTGTGTCGACTACTTCATAGTATGCTTGCTATGTTAATAGCTTTATGCTTTCATTATTTAATAATGGCTCGAGGCTGATAAGGTTGAGCTTTAAACCATTGAAGCTTTCTTTATAACAGTAGCTTGAGGCCGTTAAGGCCGAGCTCTAATCCATTGAAGCCTTCATTGTAACTGTAGCTCGAGGATGTTAAGGCCAAGCTTGAAACCTCTGTAGTTTTCAATACAATAGCAGCTCAAGGCCGTTAAGGCTGAGTACATAACCACTACAACAATTACATGTCGATTATCGATGTGGCTCTTGATAATAATTTAAAGATAGTGCCAAGACTTGTATGATGAGTCGAGCCGGTAGTGCTCATGGTACAAGATGTGTTGAACTATTGTATTATGTATATACTCAAAGGCTCAGCCTGCATGTGGCCAAGGCAGCAACCATGAACTTTGGTGATGGTCTTGTGAGACTTTAACTTTAAACTATGCTTATAGCACTTAACCACAATATTGAATTATCATACATGGAACCCACCTGTTGTTTAAAGGGTTATTAGGATAACCAAGGCAGCACTTTCCAACCCCTCGATAAAGGAGGTATGCTATACAAAAGATCATTGTTTTATTCTATGGAAGCTTTGCATGCTAGCTGAATCATTAGAGAGGATTCTCTTCTTTCTATTGATAACATTGACAGATGGGAAGCATAAATAGCTCAAGTATTATATGTATATTCTAATGTGAATCAAACTCTTTTCTTTACTTGTGATTGAACTCCATGAGGAGAGTGTTTATCAATAAAAACTCTTATGGGTATTTGAGTTATTGCTTATTAATGAAAGCCATTTTCTTTCTACAGGCCCAACTCCATGAAGGGGGTATATAATGCTATGAAATCACGTAGAGTCCTCAAGATAGAATATTTTCAATAGAATCGACCTTTTGGACCTTTGAAAATACCCTTCTAGATGACATGAACTGAAAGTAAACCTTGAGATATAAGGCTACAATGTGTTCATCGACTGAGTTAGGTCACGAGTTGAAAACATGATTAAACTTTTGTCATTATGAAAGTATGGGAATAAGGTGACGTGGAGTCACATATTCCCTTTAATAGTGCTTGATTGTTAATAATAATTATTATGATAACTATGATGCATCTTAGGTATTTAAAAGATATGTTGACTCCTTGTTGAAGAAGGAGAAATTGGATAAGAGGTAAGTTGTATTGCCTTGTAGGCGGCATTAAGTGCCTATTGGGTTTGTTGGAGGAACTATTTCTCCTAGATAATTATATACTTATGAGAATGAATACTATGATTAGTAAGAAACTCTTACAATTCAATGTAAATGGAAGCCATCTCTTTTTGAATGGCCATACTTCATGAATGAGGTATAAGATATTAAAACTCATGAGAATACTTGAGATAGAGTCTTTTTAGTAAGACCATCTTATTAGACTATTATGATATAAGTCTTAAATGCCATGAATTTGAATGTAAACCTTGTGATAGGTCAACTTGAAATTATGAACCTAGGAAGGTCATAAGTTGGAAAACTTGTTTTGGCTATTGACATTTTGAAAAGGTGGGAATAGGGTGACGTGGAGTCACAGGTTCCCTGTTGTGAAAGCAATGTAACATAATTGAATGTACTCCCAAGATAGGAGTTGTTTGTTGGAAAAAACTTGATTTGGCTATTGTCATTTTGAAAAAATGGAATAAAGTGATGAGGAGTCATAGGTTCCTTGTTGTGAAAGTAACCCATTATGTTTGGTATACTCCTAAGCCGGGAGTTGATTGTCCTAGTATTGGACTATGAATTGAACTGAACCCACTTATACTAGACCTAGAGTGAAAGGTCAAACTAAGCATACTGTAGGATGAGACAACTTATAAGTCAAGTAAAGGTGGTGGACATATGAATACGTTCATTGTGAAACGTATATGTATGTAATCTTTGGCCAAAGTAATGCATCCATCTCTGCATGCATTATCGGTCCATAGTGCTCCAGATGGCATAATGTCTCCAGTAGTGTCATGCATAGTTAGAGTGGATCTATAGTTGCGTGACTGAGAGGTATTATGAAGGACACAACACTAGATATTCAGATGGCAAACCTAATGGTTCCTTATATCTATACCTTCTATGAAGGGTAGGGTCACTTCTAGGTAGGAAGATGTGCGAGGGACCATCGGTCTATGGTTGGAGGAAAAGCACTGGGATGATCCTCTCCTTCCCAAGCATGAGACAAGCTGAGGCTTATGAAGACAGATGTCAAGAGTTCTAGATGCAGTGCTTTTTCATTATATGACTTGATAGTCAGTTATTATTTATAATTTGATATTTGATGCCTTGAGCATAGCTTTGTACATGCATAGTGAAGGTTATTCACTAATGAGATGTAATTGGATATTGTAATTCTAAGTTTTGTTATATTCTGGTTCAGAATAACATGCTTAATTATTGTAAAGATAATGATTCACTCTTGTTCAATTATGCTTTGGATAATTATGGTTTATCCTAACTCTTAATAAAGGTGAAAATGCATGTTTAATTATGGTGATTTTGGAATGTGACGTTACATTAATAATTTATTATTAATTATTAATTAATATTTTTAAAAATTTAAATTTTTTCCTTTGTATTGTGTTGTTAAAATTTAAAAATCTAAAAACTAAAATTTTTTATAAAAGAAATTGTTATTTTTGTAATAGTTATTATTAATTTATTGATAATAATTATTGTAATATTAAGTGTCAAAAAAACTCATAAAAATTAAAAAATTATTGGTATTTTTAATAGTTGTTATTAATAATAAATAGTTTTTTTTATGGATAAGTAGCTGCCAGTATGACAGCTAGGATATTATATTATAATAGAAAAAATAGTAAGCACAACTAGACCACTCAGTGGTTATATAGAAGAACAATATTTAGATACGCCAGAGGGTGATCATTCCCTCTAACACTTCTATAACGTGCTCCAACTGTGGAGCAGATAGTAAATCACTGTATTGGCTAATAATATAGGCAAAAGTATGCATGTTGTGTTTGCGAATACCTTCATTCAACACTGCCAAAGCCTGTCCCACGACACTGTTCTCCCAGTTCACAGTTGCAGCATCAAAGATTCTAGCCATATACTCGTATTTGGGATTCTTGTTGAAATTGGAAATCACAGTAGAAGTGACTTGGTACATATAATCTCTGACGTAGATGGAAGCCATGACCTTCACTCTATTCTTCTTTCTCAGAATAAGTACCGAGTTCATTAGGAACTCCTCATAGAGAATCCCATCGTGCACGTGGCCATCAGTGAAGATTTTGAAGCCAATGACCTTAAATATAACATTTGCTACGTCATCCTATTCTATCTTGAAAAGGTGTTTGATTTGCTCTAGCGAATTCTCCTCATTCTCCTCGACATCTTGTTCATCACCTTCTTCTACCTCAAGATCATCCTCTTCCCTCTCCTCTTGACATTTGCAAACACATTCAATAGACATATGATTCAACATTGATGGTAGGCTTGGATCCAACAACTGCTATTAATAGCCTGAAGAAGGGAGACAACTGAGTTGAGACTTTCCTTCAACAATATTACCCATATCCATCTTGGGATTCAAATGTCATGTTGGGATGATCTGATATCTATGAAATTCATGGAAAATCTTATTTGGACTAGTTGCAAGGTCATCTTGGTCTTGACATAAATTTAGAGCACAGAGATCTCAAATCTAAATCGACAGTTTCAAATGGCATCTTGATTTCATTATCTGGGGAACTTTCACGAATTGGCTGGGAAGAGGTCCTTTCTTAATATCACTCAGGGTCTAAAATTGGCATGTGACACACTTAGATGGGAGTTTGCAAGTAAAAGTGTCTATTAACCATGTGAAATGAGGTGAGTACCTATCCTTGGAGGAGTTTATTTTCATAGTAGAGCTGGCCATGTCCCAGGCCAGACCTCACAAGGCCTTTGGCTTCTAAAAATGCCGAAGGTTGGGTTGTTGTGCCCTTTAAATCTTGTTTCAAGGTGGGTCTTTTGTTGCCCCACCTTGGGTACCGTTGAGAAAATTAGAAATTTTCATGTTTATGATACTGTTGCCAGTCCCCTGAGATGAAATTGTAGGAGCGAGCGATGGGGTATTCCTTGTACGGTCCCTCGGCTGCTTAGCTGTTTGAATCTTTGAGCGATCCAAGGTCTTGTTTGGTAACTCATGAGTGGCTACGGATGAAGGAATGCTATGCTTTATGTTCGGATTCTCTTTGTCATTTTGCACAATGGATGGATCTTCCAAGGGTGGTGGACCTATTGAAGGAACATCTTGATCATCCATGGTGCTTAATCCCTGAGATGAGGATGATACCTTAGGTAATGAATCTTGTGTTTCTCTTGTCTTATCAAAGACCTACCGAGAGCTGTCTGGGCCTTCAGGACTGATTGGGGCATTCTTCTTAGGGAACTCATCTTCTGAGTGCCTACGACTTCTGCAATTAAGGTAGAAGAAGTGATGTTCCTCAATTTCCAATTTCGAGATTCTTTAGTAATCGTGGGTTTGCAGAATGATTTCTGAAGGAAACCTATGAACAACTACAATTTTGATTCTCGCATATAGGAAAGAGTCAATGTTGAATAGGTCTCTGTCTATGGCTACCACTGTACCAAGAGAGTGCCTGATCTTTACCAAACAATCTTCTATCCAACACTCCAATGGTAGGTTGTAAAGGCGAATCCATTTAGGCTCTTTGTAAGGATCACAAATGGTTGGATCAAAATTCAGGGTCCATTTCCTTATGTAGAGGGAGAGCCTTTTCTGGACCAATTCCTCCCTTTTAAAATCAAATCTTTGTCTGCAGGGGAAACAAAAGTTGCAATGAAAAATCCTTTCAAGAGGAATTTAATTATGCATGACACCTACCAGATTTCCTCTGCCCAGGCCTTGATTTCTCCTCTGCTAAGTTTTGGACCTTGATGAATTGGTAGATTAGGGAAGTTTCGAGGAGCATGTCTTTTTCTTTTTTGCTTTCCTGTGATAGATCAATGTTGATCATAGGTTTGTTCTCTACTCTGCTACTTGAAGAAACTAGGTTGTGTGCCTCCTTCTTGGCAAAGTTGCATCAGAAATCTACCCTAGGGGGACGCTCTTCACTCTGCTTCTACTCCGAACTCGCCATCATCAATTCCATATTAGCGCTACTAATAATAAATAGTTATTATTAATAGTTGTTAAAAATAATAAATAAAAAAGGAAGCTTTATGAAAGCGGGCCGTTATAAGGCTTTGTTAAAAAATCAAACTAAAAAAAGGGAGCGTTTCATTAAAAATGAAGACGCCTAAATTAAAAAAAATTACAAAGAGGTTAAAAGCGCACGAGGCACATCTCATATGTGCCTTACCAAAGGAATTAAAAAATTAAAACAAATAAAAGCGCTTCTTGAAATAGACTTACACGCTCATACAAAGAACATGCGCTTGCAAAAAGAAATTTGGCACTTCATAAAAGAAAAGAATGGCCCCTGATGAAAGATTCATATGCTATTCAACAAGGAGGGCATGTCAAATGGAGAGAGAAATTAGTGCCACTGAAAGATGAAGCATGTCTTTGTAAGAGAGTTCACGCCTAGAGTCAAATGGAGTGCTAGTTTTAAATCCTCACACCCCTGCCAAGAGAGAAACACCTCACACCCTTTCCAAATGCACCTATTCATAGAAAAATGTGCTAGAGAAGAGGAGGGTGTGCCTCAAAAGGCATCTAGCACCAAGGTCAAAGTGTTTTAAAAAAATGCTCCTATCATCTTCAATGCACCCATGTTTACCTAGTCAACAGGAGGATACATCACTAATAAAGGAAATAAGTGCCTTTCATCTGATATTTAATGCAGCCTATGAAGAGCATTTGAAATGCCAATAAAAGGAAAAATTGAACTATGTCAATGTCTCTGCACCTATGTAAGAGATTGAAGCACCTGTTCTGAAGACAAGAAATGCTCCATCAAACAGAATCCAAATGTTCAACAAACAAAATTACACCCTCCTCACACACTCATTAGACAAAGGGACTTTCAAAACAAAGGAAAGAAAAAGAAAAAGGTATCCAAAGAATGAAGATTGTCTCAAATCCTTCATTCCAAAAGACAACGATAAGCATCAAAGCACCAACTAAGAGGTCTTCAAAGTGCACCTTCAATCTTCAAGATAAAATTCAAACACTTGGTGCTTTGCAAAGGGACTACAAGCTTGGTCAAACTCTCTCATGCATTAGTAAAGAATCCTTCTAAATTATATGCCAAATCATGCATTTAGGAAAGCACCTTTAGAAGGCATTTAGTGTGCCCATTCATAGACTCACATCCAGCAAGGAAATGAATAAAAAAAATTCTTGGAGTGCTTGTCTAGCACGCTTACAAATAGCTAAAACAAACCATAAAGAGGTCCAAAGAATTGACCAAAGTCAACTATAGTTCAATCGCCATGTTGAGAATGTGAGGACAAAGTCAAGTTTGCACCAAAATTGATCTTTAGTTCACATGATTGATCATTAGGCAAGTGAACATTGCATCTTTGCAATTTATTTTTCATTGGAGTAGATTAATTTGTAATAAAATTGTATTTCATGCAATTAGTTAGAGTTTAGTTAGGAGTTTAGTTAATTTTCATGCAATTGCTTTGCAAATTGTATAAATAAGTGCCTTTTGCACATTATAGGGGGGTATACATTTTAGAATTCAAATTCATTGTTTGTTAGCTCTTTTCGAAGCTTTTTAGGAGTTAGCATTTTTTAGTGTTCAGTATTAGAGTTGGAGAAATCAATTGTACTCATGAAAGAATATCAATGAAAATGGCAATTCTCATGTCTTCATTATGTTGAATTTGTTAAGTCACTTGGTGTTCGAGTTGTGATTCTTGTGTCTCATTCAAGAACATTAATTATGCCTACTTTTGCTAATGGATGTTATTGCGATGTGCTATTGTCTATATTGAATCTGTGAACTTTGTGTCACAACAAAGTCATTCATGATCATATGTTCTTGTGTTATTTGTTCAATCTATCCAATCTGATCCACGTGTACTTGCCCTTTTTAGCCTCTAAATTTAGCTGAATAATGCAAGCATGTAGCTTAGGTTATATTTTCTGTTAAAAAGTAGAAAAATATTTGCTTTTCTATTGAATGTGCATCTCAGCGTTTCTGCACGTTGCAAAACCAAAATTTTTGCATATTTATGTTGTATTAAAAATAAGTGTGAAAAACCCATGAAACACACTGTACATATTTTGTTTTATTTTACAGGGAGCTTCCCCTACAAATTTGAAGAGCAGTTCTACTGCACATCTGTCCATTTTTCTTTCCCACCGAAAGGTGCAAAATAAAATGCTACCAACCCCCCTTTTCCCCTCCTCGTGCCCTCGACCTAACATTGGAATTCCCATGTTTTTTGTGAAATCCCAACTTCACAATTATTTCTCTTATGGGACTGTGTTCTTGTTATTATTGTGGTTGTTTTCATCTTTTAAGGTCACATATTTATTTTATTTCCTAACTTTATCAATTTAACTTTAGGGCATGATCCCATACCACCCATATTTTTTAAAAAGTGTGGCTTTACATTTTAACTAACTATTTGAATATATAATCTTTTCATTAAAAAAAAATTGACTTTTAAAACCTTGAAAATTATATAGAAAAAAAATATTTTTGAACATAATAAGATTTCTCTTAAAACTAAATAAACAAATTAAACATATATAACTTTATTCTATTCGTTGTCTACCAAATTTATTTTATTTTTTCTTTATGCTTCTCTTATTCCACTCCCTAAAAATATAATTTATTATATAATTATTAAACATTGTTTTCTCTACAAAGGCGTCTCTATTTTCTTGGCTTCTTTTGCCACTGTGCTGAACTAATCTAATGAATAAAAATATAGCACAAAAAACAAACAAAGAAATAGAAATAGAAATATATATAGATAAATCACATACACTCCTCCTTGAGCTGAGTAATTCTTGATAAACTTCCAAAACATCTCTTAATTTTTTCTTTAATAAATGTCCAAAACAAGTGCTTTCTTGTAACTAAATCTCAAGGAAATCTTTACTATATGTGGACAATATTGTGGGTGTAGATTAAACATTAAAACTGTGGCTTTGAACGTTCATAGAGAAAAAGAAAGAAATGGTTAGAGTAGAAGAACATAGAGGAGATTATGGAAGATTTTAAAATAAATGTATATTTCTAAATGTTGTAATGAAGTTTAAATAAAAACTTGTTCTTAATGTTGGTGTTTAATTTCTCCCTAATAACACCATTTGTATTTTGTAATTAAATGAAAAAGGGAAAAAGACAAATAATAAATAGAAAAGTCTAGAAAGATAGAGAATCTTTGAGAAGTCAAGATAAGGTTAGAAAGTTCTAGAGGAAGTTTCCAGAAGGAAATGGATTGTTTCTAGAGAAGGATTGGAAGAGCCTAGAAATGAAAAACCATGTATGACTAAGATCTCTATAAAAGAGGCATGATGTTGTTGTGTAGAAAACAAATCACAAGCCTAAATAGTTAAACTAGTTCATCCCTCTCCTACAAAACATTGGGGTACAAACTGACAATGGATTCTACCCAAGGAGGAAAGCCAAACTACATGGGTTCTACCCTTTTGTTGTATATATAAGGACCAACCAAGTTCAACCAAAGCCAAAAAAGCAAGCAAAGACTATTCATGATTAAACCATAAAATGATGAATAACAGATTGTAATTGACTATAGGAAATGAACCTTAGAGATCAACAAGTATAACAGAGATAAGAGAATAAATCAAAACTTGGAAAATGTAGTAGAAGTGCCTAGGACAGGGGCCCTTGAGCGCCCTAGTCCTATTTTAGGGTTACACATAACTTCGGATATTATCAGATCTATATCCGTTTGCATTGCCTTCTTCCTAGAAACCAATCTCTGAAACCTGCTCTTCTTACCTGGACACACGAAAAGAGGGAAAAAGGTTGTGTTTTTTTAAGGGTTTTCCTTAGTCAAACCCCATGTTGGTGTTCCCACCTCCATTACAACAAATGATAAGACCCAAGAGTGCATGCCCTAGGAGGGCAGAGGCTAGATCTGCAATAATATGATAGATAATGATGAAAGTGTTGATAATTGAGAGGGGGGGTGAATCAGTTATCCTAATTATTTCTGCTTTCTAAACTTTATTAATAATCAATGTAACATTAATCCAAATGAGCAAACATAATCATGAAATGGAAATACACATGACACAATATTTTTGACGTGGAAACCCTGTTAAGGGAGAAAACCACAGGGTGATTAACCCAAGATTGTATTCTCTGTTAGAAGAATGGAAATACAAAATGGCACTTGCCAATTAGGGCTCACTGCCCGAGCACACTACTCACAAGGAGGCACACTGCCTACAAGAGACACATTGTCTACAAAAAGAGTGTTATACAATACTTGAACTGATTGGAAGCATCTACATATGCTGGAGTTCAGTTCCGGTTAGGCTTAGTATACTGATCTGCTGCACTTCATCTTTCCTCTTCTCTTATGCTGCTTTCCTTTCACATACTAGACCTTCCTAACTACTTCTGTTTTGCTCTTCTGCTTTTATCGCACATTATCAACAACCACGACACTTCTCATAACCAAATCCATCTTGTATATATATATCCGTAAAAGTGATTTCATCACCTTTCTAGTCGGCACTCGGAATAGTCAATCTTTTCACAAACTCTAATCTGTCGGTTGAATCCTTGCACACCAAGTAATGCGGATCAAGGATATACTTGTGGAAATCATTAATTATGTCAGCCAAACATAATTCATGCCTTCATAACCTTTACCAACATCAGTAACACATCTGGAATAATGTCTGATGTTCTGCCAGTCAGTTCTTCCTCTGTCATACTGCCAATCAGGAAGCCAATACTCAAGTATTCATATCTTTTTCCTCATCTATCATCGGAGGCTAAATCCTTGGAATCTATCACTCAAGGTAGCCCTCTTGACTTTCCCAAATCCACACTTCACCAAGATACTTCCTCTGAGAGATCTAGACCTGTCTGTCAGACCTTGCCACATGCTCTATTCTTGTTTACCGGACCACAACATTCTTCACTCTGACTTCTGGTAGAGACATACCATGTCCTGCGGATGTGTGGGATGAACTTTGTTGCCATCAATGACAACATTCATGAATCCATATAGTGTCTCTTGCCAACAGAAAGATCATGATAATAACCACAAGATATCCAACCTTAGTTGATGAAGACCTAACACCAACAAAGGAGAGTGATGAAGAGGGCTTCAAACTTCCTTCCTCCAAATAACTTCAATAGCATTCACCAATAGAAGACAATCCAAACATGAAGAATCCTTTAGCATATAATGTCACATGAGAGCAATTTCTCATTGATTCGGTTAGGTGTAAAATGAACTACAACATACACTTAAATATGCATTCCTGCTCACCTTTGACAAATAAAACAATTTTAGGCCAACACATACTAACTAAAGAAGTGTCCTAAGCTAACACCGCAAAGTGGGACCAAAGTACCTAAGTGGGACCAAGGTGCTCGGAAGCCCTGGACCTTTGGCCCACAGACTCTGAAAAGTATCTTTTAATGTGAGCTTAGTCCATTCCTAAGTTGATTATGCTGGGTTTACTTGTCAGGATCGAGATATTCATCACTTTAGAGCTCAAAGAGGTGTTAAAATAGGTCCTGATTAACAAAGGCAACAAAAGTAGGTATAAGTAAGTGTAAAATGCTAGTGTACACATTTTACAACTCAACATTTAACCCCCACTTTAGTGTGGGCACAAACTTACGTTCAAACTCATACTAAAGGATAAACAAAACATACAAACATAGAAGACCAAAGAATTCCGCTAAGTTGTGAACTACAAGTAGCACCCAAACTTAGGATCCTAAAGTTACAAACACATAAGAAAAGAGAAAACATGCAAGAAAACATTAATTCACACATACGTGGAGTACTAAAAGTATACACAAGAATACACACGGAAGACACGTAGTACACAAAGGTAATACACATCAAACACAACATACACATAAGACATAGAGCATACATATAAGGGACAAAGTATACACATAAGAAGCCATGGAAAACATTGGTGAAGACATGTGAAAACATAAGTTAAAACATAATGCATAAAAGAAGCATAAGAATACATAGAACAAACACACAAGGCACATGACTCTGACACTAGCTTGCTCTGTCAATAGGGGTCATGTGAAGAAAAGTGCCACCATGGATTACATACTACTAAGGTCCACTGAATTACTAGGTGACCATGCTAAGTCACATGAAGCACACAGGCTAGCCAACCACGTTGTACTAGGTGGTCCATGGACCAAATAAGAAACATCACAGGCTAGTGAGGACCGCTGAATCACTAGGTGAGTTCCCTGCCAAAAAACAAATATGCAACCAAAAGAGAGCATAGCATGATGCATGCCCCCACCTTAAAGTGATTACTAACTCCTAACAGGGAGTAATTGCTTTAAGGTACAACAAATCACAAAACAAGCACGAGAGATTTCTGGAAGCACATGCCCATAAGATATGCATTTCCAAAGAACTACATCGCACAAAGGGGTTGCCCCCATGAAAGGAAAATTGAGGCGATGCTATAGGCATGATATGCAATGGCGTGTCTAGTCATGGTATGACCCCGAGCATAGCAACAAGGTGCAACATAAATCAAAACAAAAAAAGAAGCAACAAGTTATACCAAGTAATAACACAAAGGGATCTACTAATTGGCATCAATATAGGAATGGTTGTATATAGGAGACGTCTCAAGACCATATATATATATGGAATTGTCATCATCCGCCAACTAGTAGAACTACGGAGACAAAGGAAGAAGTAGCACATGAAATCAAAATAAACATCCCTTGGGTCAGTGAGTGAGAATGTCAAAACATCCTACTCCTTGCATCGTCTCCAAAGGACACAACAACAAAATAAATTACGACAAATAGAAGAATGATGATACAAATAGAGAGAATGTCACAATAGATTTTGGTCCCTTTGTATCCTTACACCTACAAGGGTGTCAAGGGTCATCCAAAGAGAGCATAACAACACAAGAATAATAAGAACAACAAATAAACACAAATAAAGCATCAAGAAACACATCACGGGGGAAATACAATCACATACATATATAACATAGAAAATAAGGTACCTCACATGCGAGTCAACCTAAAGCAAGTCATCCTCCTCCCAATCTAGTTCCTCATCCATTTGAACAGGAGGACAAGATGTGAGAGGAATGTTATAGCACATGAGGTATAAAGAACAATAACCATACTTGTATTATCTTCAGAATCACTATCATATAATGCAGTACAATAGGCTCCATAGCAGCATGCAAAGCTTCTTCTTTCTCTGCAGGAGACACAAGAGTAGCAGCTATCTGTATTGAAGTTTATAATAAAATTGAAACACCAGGATCACCAACAAAACCTAAGATTTACCTTCCACAAGAGAAAAAAGCAAGGAGGAATAATTTACACAATAAGGATGCAATTAATGAAATAGATTAAAGAATTACATGTGAGAACTTGCTTTTATATTTGCAAGTTAGAAAACCATAATATGACTTAAGAATAACCTAAGACTAAAATTAGCCCTAAGTAAACTTAATAAAGTATAATTAAATATTTAATTACATCAACACCCCCCATAAGTGCAACTTAGAGAGAAATGAAAAGAATGCAACTAATGCAAGAATGGGTCCTGACTACAAGACCATGTTAGGTATGTTGGATTTAGGACAAACAAATGAGAGGAGGGGGGTGAATCAGTTGCTACCAAACTTCTATAATCTATTTGCTTTAAGCCTTCTTATATTTTCAACAGCATATCAAAGATTCAATCATGGAAGCATGATGCAATAATTAAGAGCAGAAACAAATTCAACACATATAACACCAAGATTTTGACGTGAAAAACTTGGTTAAGGGAAAAACCACGAGGTGACTAACCCAAGAATGTATTCTCTATTAAAAGAATAAAGATGAATAAAATGGCACTTGCCAGTTAGGGCTCACTACTCGAGTACACTGCTCACAAGAGGCCCACTGCCTACAGGAGACACACTGTCTACAAAAGAATATAAGTATTACATACTTGAACTGGAAATAAGCATCCTTACTATGCTTGAGTCAGTTCCATTTAAGCTCAATACCTCTGCTCTACTTTTCGCTCCTCTTCACTACCACTTTCTCATCATCATCAGGACACATTTGAATGACTTCGCAACTCTTATTTATACATGACATCGAATTTGGAATGATCATCAAAGTTGGCACAATATACACTTATTTTATTACAGAGCAATTACAAAAATACAACTTGACTTATTACAAAAGCTTCATGCGCATTACTACACTATCAGCCACAAATAGCTAGGACTTCAATCTTCTTAGAGGAACACGCCAGGCTTCGCAAAACATCTTCCAGATCATCCGCAACATGTACAAAACATCCAGTCATCCAAGACTAGGAAGAACACCATCACTAGAAGGTAAATCTTCAATTACGAGCTCAATCTTCAATGCGGACCACCAACATGAACTGGACACAATCTAGAGACCCCCATAAGCTTGCTTGAATCACCAGGAACATCCACACCACTTTTGCTTACTATAATCATCTGGAGCCTCAAGAACATAGTCGCCCATCACTATCACATTAGAAGGATTGCTTGTGGACCTCCAAACCACGAACCAATTGATTTGTCAATTCACATTAGCTTCCCAAACATGCCACCAGATCCGCAGAACATGATATTGTATTTCCAGATCTCATCAGACCTATTTGTGTCACTCTATCACCTCTGAACAGTTGCCAGAACCAGTTTTACTCTCATGATAATAACTCCTCCATATTTGCATGCGGACCTCTCAAATCTTGTCTAGATCATCTTCAGACACATCTACAAACCTTTTGATACACATTCTCTGATCTTCATCTTGCTAGGAACTTCAGAGAGCTTCACTATCTTCACTAATCTTCTCTATTTCTGATAGGACTAATTTTCTCAATATCCTTAGCATACAAATCATCCAATCCTTGACATTAATGCAACAAGAGTATGTTGACATCATTAACAACATCGGTTAGGCCCATACTTGCAACAATATCCCCCTTTGTCATTGATGGCAACATATAATGTGAAAAACTATTTTAACCATCAAGACAAGAACTTCTCCTCACTGACTGACATAGCCCCCTATCAATAACAAGCATTCACATGTCTTTTCTTCCTTTACTGCTCCCCCTTTGATCATAAACCATTTGAGTTTTTCACATGTCTTCTCTCCCCCTTTGACATCAATGGCAAAGGGCACATACTTGTAACCACTTCACATACTTCAGAATCATAAAGATTATTCCCCCTGAGTAGAAGCCTCCTAACATCAATCCGGATCACAAGATGTGACTGTGGGATCCATCGAACTGATGCACATCAGTGCACCTTAATTCAGAACCGAAGGGGTAATAACCCCTAACTTCTCCCTGAGATACTCAAAAGAGTCCTTAGGTAGAGGTTTAGTAAAGATGTCTGCAATTTGGTCCTTTGAAGGCACAAACTCCAATCTAACTTCATTCTTATTTACTTGCTCTCTCAAAAAATGAAACTTGATGGACATATGTTTTGTCTTTGAATGTAACACCAGATTTTTTGATATATTTATTGCACTTGAGTTATCACAGAAGATTGTGATAGGTTCTTCATACTCCACTCTGATATCTCTTAGCATTTGCTTCATCCATAATGCTTGAGTGCAACTACCTGTTGTTGCAATATACTCTGCTTCTGTAGTGGACATAGATATTGCCTCTTGTTTCTTGCTTAGCCAAGAAACCAATCTTTTTACCAAAAAGAATGCACCACCACTGGTACTCTTTCGGTCATCCACATCTCCTGCCCAATCAGCATCTGTGTATGCATGAAGAGAGAAGTCATGATCCTTAGGATGCCATAATCCATACTCAACTGTTCCCTTCAAATATCTGAGAATTCTCTTGATTGCCATGACATGAGACTCTCTAGGATCAACTTGGAATCTTGCAACAAGACCAACCGCATTCATAATATCAGGTCTAGTTTGAGTAAGGTATAACAGTCCTCCAATCATTGACCTTTACTTTTTTGATCAGTCTTAGGGGATTCATCATCTTTGCTTATCTTACATCCGGTTGCCATGGGAGTATTCATTACCTTTGAATCTTCCATCCCAAATTTCTTCAACAATTCTTTCACATATTTGGTTTGAGATATGAAGATTCCTTTCTTTGTTTGAGTGATTTGCAGACCCAAGAAGAAATTCATTTCCCCAAACATAGACATCTCAAATTCACTTTGCATTTGATTTGCAAAAGTCTTGCACATACTATCTTTTCCTCTAAAAATGATATCATCAACAAATACTTCCACAATCAAGATATTTTCATGATCAATCTTAAAATACAAATTACTGTCAGCAATACCTTTGTTGAAACCAATCGTCAAAAGATGTTTGTCCAATCTTTCATACCAGGCTCTTGGGGCTTGTTTGAGTCCATACAATGCCTTCTTCAACTTGCAGACCATATCTCCATGATCAGACAATTGGAATCCATTTGGTTGCTCAACGTATACCTCTTCTTCCAAATCACCATTTAGGAAAGCAGACTTGACATCCATCTGAAATACCTTGAAATCCTTGAAGGTAGCAAAGGCAAGAAATAATCTGACTGCTTCAATTCTTGCCACTGGAGCAAAAGTTTCTTCAAAGTCAATTCCTTCTACTTGAGAATAACCCTTACAGACCAATCTGGCATTGTTTCTTACTGCTTCACCTTCTTCATTTAGTTTGTTCTGGAAGACCCACTTAGTCCCAATCACATTTTTGTCCTTAGGTCTGGGAACAAGATCCCAAAGTGTGATTCTTTTCAATCTGAATCAATTCTTCCTCCATTGCTTTAGCCCAAATTTAATCATTGCAAGCTTCACTTATTGTTTTTGGTTCAATTTTTGAAATCAAACAATACTTAACTGAATCTTGAGCAATTTTTCTTCTTGTTTGAACAACTTTGCTTCTATCTCCTATAATCTGATCTTCAAAATGATTCAGTCTAACATACCAGGGAGTTTTGGGAATTTCTTGCACTTCTAATTCTTGGATAGGTTCATCCAAACTTGTCTTTTCTTCTTGTATTTTAGGATTCTTCAGATCAGTCTGAATCTGAACTGTAGTTGGGGCTTGTTCTCCTTGGTCTGAGACATCATTCTGATCATTTGCTTCATACTCATAAAACCTTGAGGGATTTTCCATGCCTTCATCAACCTTCACATTTGTACTTTCTACAATCTTTCTCAATCTCTTGTTATAACACCGGTATGCTTTGCTTTGAGTGGAATATCCCAAGAATATTCCTTCATCACTTCTACCATCAAACTTGCCAAAGGTCTTCATCTCTTTTGATGTAGCATTTACTACCAAAGACTCTAAAATACTTCACAGTAGGAGTGATACCAAACCAAAGTTCATAAGGGGTCTTACCAATATTGCCTCTGATTTGTACCCGATTAAGAGTATAGACAGAAGTGCTTACAACTTCTCTCCAATAGATTTGAGGAACATTTGCTTTCATCATCATGGTCCCAGATGCTTCCTGGATGGTCTGGTTCTTTCTCTCCACAATTCCATTCTGCTATGGAGTTCTTGGAGCAAATAACTGTCTCTTTATCCCATGTTTCTCACAGAATGTTATGAACTCACCAGATGTGAATTCTCCACCTCTATCAGACCTAAGGCATTTTATGTTTATGCTAGTTTCATTTTCTACAATAGCCTTGAATATTTTGAATTTCGCAAGAGCTTCAGATTTCCCTTTTAAGAAAGTTACCCACATCATCCGGGAGTGGTCATCAATTAGCAACATGAAATACCTATCTCCATGCAGACTCCTAATTCTTTCCAGACCACAGAGATCAGTGTGCACCAAGTCTAACAATCTGGTTGAAGATTGTTCCTTACTTTTGAATGTGACTCTAATCTACTTACCCAACTAACATTCTTTGCACAAACTGTTAATAGGTTTCATCAGTCTTGGGAGATCCCTTACAGCCTGAGTGTTGCTTCTCTTGATGATATTATCAAAATTCACATGACACATTCTCCTATGCCACAACCAACTCTGATCAATTTGAACAAATAAGCAACTTTTTCCAATACCAACCAATTGGAAGATGTTACCTTTTGTCTGTGTACCAGATGCAATCTCAGTTCCAGAGCTTTCAAAGATCTTGCATTTTCTATTTTGAAATGGAGATCATAGCCTTTGTCCACCAACTATCCAACACTAAGAAGATTATGCTTCAGACCTTCAACATATAGAACATCACTGGTTTTGTTCTTTCCATCAAAAGAGATGGTTCCTCTGCCTCTAATTCTGCTAGCATAATTATCTCCAAACTTTACAACTCCACCTTCATATCTTTCCAAGCTTAAGAACTTACTCTTTTCGCCAGTCATATGGTGAGAGCATCCATTGTCAATAATCCATTCATCCTTTTCTTCAACCTAAGCATCCAAAGAACTTTCTATCATCTTATGATTGGCAGATTCAATAGGCATTGGATCTTCTTCTTTGATGGTAATAAACACCCAGTCACTTCTGGGTTTGTTTCCTATCTCAGATTCATCATCTATTACTCCATCATCATCTTCTTGAACATAGTAACACTTCTTATGAAACCTTGATCTATTAGGGTTTAGCCTTGAAAACCTTTCCGGACATCTTGAGGCAAAATGACCAATCTTATTGTAGGCAAAGCATTTGAAAGGTAATTTTCCTTCATACTTACCAGATCCTATTGGTAGTCTTTTTGCAATAAGGGCTTCAAGTTGTTCAGCTTCTAACTCATCTTCTTCCAAATCTTTCCTTTCTTTATCATACTAAGTTGATTTCCTTGAGGAACTTTCACCTGGATCATATCTCTATTTACCTTTTGCAGAGACACTAGATTTGAATGTAGATTCAGTCTTTGGAAGTGCATCACCAATCTCAGCTAACTCAAATGCAGATATCTTACCAACCAATTGATCCCTTGTGATAGTTGTCAAAGATTTGATTTCCTCAATGGCAGCAACTTTGTGTTTATATGCAGGAGGTAAGGATATAAGAACTTTAGCAACAATTTCATCTTCATCCAGTACTCCACTAGCACATTTGATGCCACATACAAGCTCATTTACTTTTGTCATATATAGAGTGATATTCTCATCTTCACTCATCTTTAAGTTTTCAAACTTTCCTTTCAAACTTTGTAGCTTGGCACACTTAACATATTTGTCTCCTTCATATAGATTTTCAAGCTTTGTCCAAATTTCATAGGCAGTCTTCAATCCCATAACATTTGTCAGCTCTGAATCAGACAAGGCACTTAGTAGGGCTTCTTTAGCATGAAGATTATTTTCTGCATCTCTGACTTCATCTAGAGTTGTTGGGCCATTCCTTGGGGGAACATATTTAGTTGAGGTTATACTCCAATATTGATATCCCATACTTTGTATGTGACATTCCATGTGGCTTTTCTAGGCAGTGAAGTTTGATCCATCAAACCTTGGACTGTCCTTCTTGTAGGTCAACATCCTGGATCTCCTCAAGCGGTTAAGCTTCTTCTAGAGGAACTTGGATCTAATACCAATTGTTGGATTTAGGACAAATAATTGAGGGGGGGTGAATCAGTTGTTACCAAACTTCTATAATCTATTTGCTTTAAGCCTTCTTATATTTTCAACATCATATCAAAGATTCAATCATGGAAGCATGATGCAATAATTCAAGAGCAGAAACAAATTCAACACATATAACACCAAGATTTTGATGTGGAAAACCTGGTTAAGGGAAAAACCATGAGGTGACTAATCCAAGAATGTATTCTTTGTTAAAAGAATAAAGATGAATAAAATGACACTTTCCAGTTAGGGCTCACTGCCTGAGCACATTGCTCACAAGAGGCCCACTGCCTATAGGAGACACACTGTCTACAAAAGAATATAAGTATTACATACTGGAACTAGAAATAAGCATCTTTACTATGCTTGAGTCAGTTCCATTTAAGCTCAATACCTCTGCTCTACTTTTCGCTCCTCTTCGCTACCACTTGCTCATCATCATCAGGACACATTTGAATGACTTCGTAACTCTTATTTATACATGACATTAACTTTGGAATGATCATCAAAGTTGACACAATATACACTTATTTTATTATAAAGAAATTACAAAAATACAACTTGACTTATTACAAAAGCTTCATGCTCATTACTACACTGTCAGTCACACATAGCTAGGACTTCAATCTTCTTAGAGGAACACGTTAGGCTTTGCAAAATATCTTCCAGATCATCCGCAAATGTGTAAAACATCCAGTTGGCCAAGACTAGGAAGAACACCATCATTGAAAGGTAAATCTTCAATGACGAGCTCAATCTTCAATGCAGACCGCCAAAACAAACTGGACACAATCTAGAGACCCCCACAAGCTTACTTGAATCACCAGGAACATCCACACCACTTTTGCTTACTATAATCATCCAAAGCCTCAAGAACACAGTCATCCATCACTGTCACATTAGAATGATTGCTCATGGATCTCCAAACCATGAACCAATTGATTTGTCAATTCACATTAGCTTCCCAAACATGCCACCAAATCCGTAGAACATGATATTGTATTTCCAGATCTTACCGGACTTATTTGTGTCACTCTGTCACCTCTGAACAGTTGCCAAAACTGATTTTACTCTAATGATCATAACTTCTCCATATTTTCATGCAGACCTCTCAAATCTTGTTTGAATAATCTTCATATACATATCTACAAACCTTTTGATACACATTCTCTGATGTTCATCTAGCGGGGAATTTCAGAGAGCTTCACTGTCTTCACTGATCTTCTCTATTTCTGATAGGACTAATTTTCTCAATATCCTCACATACAACTGATCTAATCCTTGACATTAATGCAACAAGAGTATGTTGACATTAATGACAACACCGATTAGGCCCAGACTTACAACAAGGTACCCATGAACAACAAGAATCTCTCATAAAGTAGATAAAAAGGAGAAAAACCTAGTGGGAGAAAACTCCTCTCCAAAAGAGAGAAAATACAGTTCAAGTACATGAACATGTGATGGAAGAAGGACTAACACTAAGACCCCCCAAGAACTGAATCCATCATAAAAGTACAATCATGAATGCCCCCCATAAGAGAGGAAGAAGAGAGAAGGTCTAATGACTCCCCATAAATGAGAAGGATGAAACCCCATGCGAGGAAATGCTCCCTCCCAAAATAGAGATGAGAAGAGAGACCATGTAGCTGCTCCTCAAGATGACTCCTACAGTGCTCGAAGATGCTCAACATAGAATAAAGATAAATACCCATGAATGTTGAACAACATTCCTCCCCCTGGGAAGAAATAGAACTTCAGATGTGTGCATAATGTCTTCCCATTCTGGATAGGAATATACAGGAAGACGGATAAATGTCTCTAAACTCTGCACATCATCCAAAGATAACAATGATGCTCCTGAAAACTGCTCAAATGTCTCCAATCCATTGCGAAACTATGATTGAAGAAGAGGAGGATGAAGAATAATCTCTGAAGTAGATGATGGTCATGCAACTCCATCGAAGCTGTCATCAGATAGAAGACATATGTCCTCAATGTGGTCCTCCAAATCTACAAGGTGGAACTCTAGAAACAATAATGATATATCTGGTAGATATGTACCTTAATGAGCTATCTCTAGAAGACTGATAATGTCTTGCTACAAAGAATCTAAGGTAGCAACAGGTAATAAAGATGTGATATCGATAAGAGGAGAAGGAGAAGCAAGTGAAGTCTCTGTGTTATCTAAACTAGCAAGACCTGTCAAATATGCAAGCTCCTCAATTGTATCATCATCAAAAGGTATGCAATTTGCATCATCAAGGGGTATGTGGCAATCCATAGCAAGATCATCTGAGAATGGAGAGATGTGTGGGTCTTCATAGATCTCCCAAATGCTAGTCCAAAGAGCACGTGGGCACTCAATATGTGAGATAGAACACATAGTGTCAAAATCAACACTAGAACCAATCAATCCTACATTATGATCAATATAATTACCCCATGTAGATTTCCTCCCAGGTGTATCTGGTTCAGGTATGAGTCCATACAGATAAGGCAAAAGATTAAGCCACGTGAGATGTGTTAAGATGCCCTTTCACCAAGACTCATAATTATCCTTGCCCAATGTTACCACAGAAGGGTGAATAGAAAAACCCATGATATCTCCTCAAATAAATCAGATCAGAGATCAACAATCTGAATATGGATTAATGCTAATAAATGAAGCCCAACAAAACAAACAAAACTTCTCCAGGTGCCAAAATGTCCAGACTATCAAATAGAAGCCATAAAATTGACAAACTGAATAAAGAATAGCTAGGGCTGAATCTGGAAAATGTGCATAGATGGTTGTGTATTGCTCCTCAATACCTTTTTTTTGAATTAATGTGCCTGGTACAAACTTTTTAATGTGACCAGTGATGTTGGCACAACACGCCCTTTGACTCCACGCGGACGGGGGGAGACTGGACCTCGTGAACTCCTTACCTGCAATAGGAATACTTAGCCAATTGAGCCAGGGCCCCCGTACAGCTCCTTAATACCTTTTCAATGCTTATTTGTTCGCCTGATTTTGACGCTGTATGCAAAAGATATGCCTAAAATATTGAAGGCTGCTCCAAAAAAGAAGACCTAACTTTTGGTGAAAACAACAAGCTCTGGTACCATGTTGAAGTTTATGATAAAATTGAAACACCAGGATCACCTACAAAACCTAAGATTTAGCTTCCACAAGAGAAAAAAGCAAAGAGGAATAATTTTCACAATAAGGATGCAATTAATGAAATGGATTAAAGAATTACATGTGAGAACTTGCTTTTATATTTGCAAGTTAGAAAACCCTAATATGACTTAAGAATAACCTAAGACTAAAATTAGCCCTAAGTAAACTTAATAAAGTGTAATTAAATATTTAATTACACATACAGTCTCTTTGGCGTCTGTCGGTGATAAACGCTTGTGAGGAGGGAGATTCTCCTCTCCTACGACAAGGCGAGCCATAACATGATGACACTTCTTTCTTTCTCTCACAATCTTATTTCTCTTAGCCTTGTTTGTGATGTTCTTAAGGGGAACCATAGTATCTTCCAACGTAGGTTCCTTTTCTTCCTTTGTTTCAGGACAATTAGAAGAAACAAGAGGAACCACCGAAGGTTGGGAGACCACGGGGGGAGGGTTTCTCAATGCGGGATGCTCTTCC
This sequence comes from Cunninghamia lanceolata, assembly GCA_027924645.1. Classification (NCBI taxonomy): domain Eukaryota; kingdom Viridiplantae; phylum Streptophyta; class Pinopsida; order Cupressales; family Cupressaceae; genus Cunninghamia; species Cunninghamia lanceolata. The sequence continues at coordinate 24,358,941 of BSBN01001272.1, forward strand.
TTGTCAACTTGCAAGGTAGGCGGAAGTAAAGGAGCATCCTCAAGTGGTTGAGAAACCTTGGGAAATAAAACTCATGCAACTGATTGATCACCACTAGTCTCTTAGAGGTGGGTAGAAAAAATGTTATATTATGGTTGCAAGGAGGTTTGTTTTGTGCACGAAGGTTGCCTCGTTGTCTTTGAAGGGATGGTGGAGGGGGATCCTCGGCATATCTACTAGATGCTCGGGGATGGGGAAGAACCTTCGATCCAGGCTTAGCTTCATTCTCTACCTGAGGTATATGAGGAATTACAACTAGAGCCTCAGAAGATCAAGGAGGTTCAGGAACATCACCAGAGGGAATATTACTAAGTGATAACTTTGTGATTTTCTTTGCTTTAAATTTATGATATGACAAGAAGAATAAATCATCTCTCTTGAGTGACTCCTACTGGTTGTGGACAAAAGTAGTCAAGTGAAAAGTGTCCATTTCGAGCAATAGGGTGATACTGACTATGATGTATAGCATGCACCTGTCCCTCAAATGGAAACTTGAAGCACTTATGGAATAGAGAGGGGATTGCCTTCATGGAGCAGAGCCATGGGTAGCCCAACTTCACATGAAATAGATCCTGTGGGAATGATGACAAAATGAATGTCCAAGACTCTTGGCCCAAATTTAACTTCAAGGGTTAAAGCACCAAGAGTTGGATGGATAGATCCATCATGTGCTCTAATAGCCACCTCTGATACATCACATGTATCTTGATGTAAACCATGCATGTAGAGGAACTCTTTAGTTACTACATTCACCATGCATATAGGATCTATCATAGCACCTTGAATAGATTTATCATTGATTCAAATGGTAATATAAAGAGGTCCATTAGAAGCTTCGATAGTAGCACCATGTGGAGTGAAAGATATAGCATGTTCCAAATCCACTCACTCTTTATGAGGGTGAGCATCCACCATGCAAATATCTTCATCATAATCTTCATCATGAGATATGTTCTCCACATTAGATTCATGATGAGGTAAAGGATCAATATATATTTGAAGGTTTTGAGTGGGAGCTACCACCAATTTATTCCTTATCATTCACACCAGCAACTTGGATGACATTTGCATGGATGGGGTCTTGAACTTCATGTTTAAGATGCATACATCTTTCAGTGTCATGGCCAACGAAGTGGTGGAATTGACAAAAAGCCTTCATAGCAAAGGAAGATGATTGCATCTTGCCTGGATCAATAGGTCTAATGGGTGGAAGCTTGAGAAGATTATTTTGTAAAATTTATGTCATGATAGAATGAAGAGATTCTGATAATGGTGCAAAATTTCTTGTTTTTGGTTTCAATTTATAAGGGGCGGGAGCAAGGGATGATGCTGCCGCCACATGTTTTCTAATGTTATCTGTTGAGATTTTATTTATCTTGATGAAATTCCTATTTTTCCTTTTAAAAGAATGATTATTAGAGGCTTCAGATTGACCAACTAGAGCTGATGAGGGATTATGCTCATACTGACTAACTGAGAGTTGATAATCACAAAAAGTCATGCAAAGGTGAGTGAATGAATCATACCACTTCAAGAATATCTTATCATGGATGTGAGGTTGTAAGTTTCCTATAAAGATTCTTTGCACATCAGCATCTAGAATAGAATATTGGATTTGTGAAAAGAGGGCTTGATAATGCCCCATAAAATCAATTATTTTCTCTTTCATTCCTTATTTACAATAAACCGAGTCCGTTAAAGAGACTTGAGGTCCAATGTTCACCTAAAAGTGCTCGAGGAACTTATTAACTAATTTTGAAAAGGTAGTTATATAATTAGGAGGAAGTGCACAAAACTAATCCAAGGCTATGTCCTTGAGTGACCTAGGAAAGATTTTTGCTAAGACCGCATCCTCAAAGTAGAAATCACTACACATAGAAGTAAAATCTGCCACATAGTTTCTAGGGTCTCCCTTCCCATTATATTTCTCAAAGCAGGGAGTCTCAAACTTCTTAGGAATATGATTTCTTGGGATAGAATAGGACAAAGGGCTACAAACGTAATGTGTTGTCATACTAGTTTTAGGTGGGCTATTACTCATGCTAGCCAATTATTGTTGCAAGGAGGTCACGTTCTTTGACAATTGGTTTATGCTGGGGTTAGAAGTGGAATTAGGTAGAGATTGAAATGAAGGACTAGGTAATGGTGTATGGGTAGCCTTTTGAAATGTGATAGGTGGTTTAGATGTAGGTGGAGTAACACTAGGTGTAAAATTTATGTAATTATAAGGAACAACACCATAATGGCGAACAAGATTCCCAGTAGATAACCCAACACATGTGGTAGAATTATTACTCAGCTGTGTAGTAGTGGTAATTATAGTAGATGAATAAGTAGGCATAGGTTGTGAAGGTATGGGTACCGACACTTGAGTTCCTATTTGATTAGGAGAAGTCACATTCATTATGATCTCAACACAACTAGCTAATGACATAATGTTGTTATGCACTATGTGAGCTAGGCTATGCAAGACTTATACTCCCTCTTGTCCCTCAAGTAACAACTCTCTAAGACTCTCAATGACAGGGATGACCTCCTCGGCTATATGTTCCACACTCATAAATTGCTGGAAGTTAGCCAACTCTGTGTCTAACTTTTGAATTTGGGCCTTCGAAACATGAGCGACAATGTCATCAATATCGATGGATTCTTGAGTAGTTGATGTTTTAGGGATAAGTGTAGTAGGAAGTTGTTTGAATTGATTAAGAATTTTAGTTTCAGATGCATCAACATTACAACCCATAATTTGAATACTTCTTCGCACAAAGGTATTAGAATCGGGGCACCATATCACAAAGCTCATAAAGTGACTACAAGCTTTAATAACTCACAAGATGCCAGAATAGAAGAAATTGATGATGTAGCAAAAGAAAGATTTGAGCTTTCTTTTAAGTGAAGCAATAGTATATCCTTAATCAAATTCAAACAAATAACAACAATGCTAATGCTAAAACACAATTTTTAGTGACAATTATGCAATTTTCAAATCTAGGATCAATTTTCTTTTTCAATTTTCAAATGTAACAATGCAAAATGCTTTTGAACAACAACTAACAAAAGGTACAACAAATGAAAATGCTCTAGTTAATGCAACAATATCTAAACAACCTTCAAATCTAAAAACCCTAGGGTCAAAAACGAGAAAGATTTTCTATAAAATGCAAAGTTTTGACAAACCCTAGTTTGAAATTATGGAAAATTTAACTATGTATGAATGCAAAGCAACTAAAGATCACACTCCCAATCAGATCTAGAGTGATGAATAGCATCTCAGATCTAAAAGAAGGAATAAAAAGGTGCAAGAAAAGATAGGTTCACCAAAATGTTGTGTAGAAAAGAGATCACAAGCCTAAAGAGTTAAAATAATTCATCCCTCTTCTACAAAACATTGGGGCACAAACTGAGCATGGCTTCTACCCAAGGAGAAGAGCCAAACTACAGGGGTTCTTTCCTTTTTTTGTATATAGAAGGACCAACCAAGTTCAACCAAAGCCAAAAAAGTAAGCAGAGATTGATTAAACCATAAAATGATGAATAACAGACTATAACCGACTACAGGAAATGAACCTTAGAGATCAACAAGTACAACAGAGGTAAGAGAATAAATCATAAACTAGAAAATGTAGAAGAAGTGCCTAGGACAGGGGTGCTTATGCACCCTGGTCCTTGTTTGGGGTTAGGCAGAACTTCAGGTATTATCAGATCTGTATCTGTCTGCACTGTCTTCTTCTTAGAAACCAACCTCTGAAACCTGCTCTTCTTACATGCACACACGGAAAGAGGGAAAAAGTTGTGCTATTTTAAGGGTTTGCCACAGCCAAACTCCATGTTGGTGTTCCCACCTCCACTATAACAAATGATAAGATCCAAGAGTGCGTGCCCTAAGAGGGTAGATACTAGATCTATAATAATATGATAGATAATGATGAAAGATGATGTTAATAACCACAAGATATCCAACCTTAGTTGATGAAGAACTAACACCAACAAAGGAGAGTGATGAAGAGGGCTTCAAAGCTCCTTCAAAGCCCACAAACAACTTCAATAGCATTCACCAATAGAAGACAATCCAAACATGAAGAATCCTTTATCATAGAATGTCATGTGAGAGCAATTTCACATTCATTCCATTAGGTGTAAAATAAACTACAACACACACTTAAATATGCATTCCTGCTCACCTTCAATAAATAAAACAACTTTAGGCCAACAAATACTAACTAAAGAAGTGTCTTAAGCTGACACTACAAAGTGGGACCAAAGTACCTAAGCAGGACCAGGGTGCTCGGGTGCCGTGGACCTTTGGCCCATAGACTCTTAAAAGTGTCTTTTAATGCGAACTTTTTCTAGTCCTAAGTTGATTATACTGGGTTTACTTGTTGGGATTGAGATATTCATCATTTAGAGCTCAAAGACGTGTTAAAATAGGTCATGATTAACAAAGGCAACAAAAATAGGTCTAATCAGGTGCTAAACTAAGTGTAAAATGCTAGTGTACAAATTTTACGACTCAACAGATGTAACAGTTGAATGTGTGCTCAATGAAGTGTGTATGCATGTTTAATGAAGTGTTGAATGTTGTAGCATTTTGGGCATTTGTAATGTTTGTATCAAGATTATTAATGAAAGTTGAAGTGCTGTAGCACTATAATTGTTTGAGTAAATTAGTGTTTATATTGTTAAAGTTTGAGTATTTTGTGTCTTGTGGATTTAATATCCACAACCAACAAGTGGTATCAGAGCCAAGGTCATTGGAAAGTGAGTTGATTTTGTTTTTAGGTTGATCCTGTGAAGAGATCTAGGGTTTACAAAGGTTGTTTGAAGATCAAAGGCCTGCAAGTTCAAGATTGTGTTCATAGGGAGCTAGGTTGGATTGTGTTGATTCTATTTGCAAGAGCAAGAGGATTCACAAATTAATAGTATTTTGTAGGGAGCAAGTTGTGTGAAGACAGAGGGCTTGCAAGTTGTGTGAAACTCTAGAATATTGAAGTTTACAAAGAAGATGAAAGAGCACGAAATCAAAGTTTTGTCATAGCTGTTATAGTTGTTAGAGACAAGGAAGTTTGCCATAGAAATCAACCCTGATGAACCATTGTCAAAAGGAAATGCAAGATCCATATGAGGTCATTACAAAGGTGGAATCACATATCTAAAGGCTGATGCATTTTTTCAAGAATCATAGGAAAAAGGCCATCACCAATCTAGGAAGGAGACACATAAGTTTTTTCTGAAGGGAAGATCATACCCAAGTCAGAAATTGCCCAATACTGAAGATCTCGATTTGTTGAAGATCTCAGAGGTTGATTGTATTTGATCGTGTTTGAGTGATAATGTGAAATCACAGAGCACAGGTTTATTGTCTTTATGAAGCTGAAAGATTTAAGCCATGAGTTTTTCAAAAGAAGCTGTAGTTTTTAAAGCAATTCACCCTAGTCAATAAAGGAAGCCAAAAATCTAAGACAAAGGAGGATCGTTGCCTTAAAAAAGCCATAGTTATTCCTTAGAGGAATTTCCCAAAGTATTGTTTGAATTGGAAAAGAATTGAAGCTGCCACAAAAGATAAGAAGTTGTTGTTGAAAAAAGAGTGTTCTCTGTTCAAGCCAAAGATGCCAAGATAAGAAAAAGTCGCAACTATTAAAAGGACACAGTCATCAAAAGAATATCAAGGTTGAAATTGCTGAAGTAAGCCCAAAAGAGATCCAGATTAAAGTAGATTGCAAAGAATAAGGAATAAAATTTCTTGAATGAGATGCCACTAAAGGAGTATAGAGGCCACTGAGTCAAAGACAAGTCACCAGGGTTTCTTTGAGTCACCAAGTTGTCGTAGAAGCAATATAAGCACAAAATAGAATAAGTCACCAAAGAAGGATGTTGCGCAAGTCTGGAAACAATATCGCAGGTAAGAGGGTTTGATGAGTTGTTGTAAACTAAAGTTGCCTCTGTGAAAGGAAAGGAGGATTAGGCTGAAGAATAGCATACCCAAGACGTAAAGTTTGAAGACATCATAAAAAGAGTTGATTTTTCTGAAGATAATACAGATTGCAGAGATTGCAACTAGAAGGCAGTAAGCAAAAAGATAAGTCTGAAGACATTGTAGAAGGAGCAAGGCGAGTGAAGCCATCAAAAAATCATAGTGAAGTACAATAACACCATGTAACTTAAATTATTTTTCAATGGGGAAAGTTGGAAAAAGATTAAAGAAAGAAAATGATAATTTAGTGGTTGAAAATGATTTATTGGAAGGAGAATTAATCAGGCTTAAAGAATTGATAAAGGTTAATGAAGATTTGATGAATGTTAAAAAGATTAATATAGAATATATGGAAAGGATAAAGGAGTTATGTAAGGAAAAATATGAAGATTTATGTGAAAATCATAATCTGGAAAAAGAATTGGAGAAAGTTCAAGACAAAATGAAGAGTTAGAAGAAGAGTTGAAGTTGTTTGATAAGGTTAAAAGGAGGAATAAAGATTTAGAAGAAAAGATGAAGAAATTGGAAGAGGAAAATAATTTACAAAAGGATGAAATATCAAAGTTGAAAGAACAAAATAGTCAATTAGATCAATCACTTGCTGCACGCATCAAGGAGAATGAATGTCTAAGGTCTAAACCTATACTTTGTGATATCTCATGTGATACAAATGATTTATTTGAAGGTTCTTTAGATAAAAAGAGTAAGGTTGAAAATAATAACGAGATTGGATTAGCAAAATTTGCTAGTTGTGATGATATTGACACAAAGAATGTTGGTTTTAAGATGATGAAAAAGATGGGCTATGAAGGAAAAGGTTTGGGCAAGTAATGAGAAAACCTATTGAACCAAAAGTGAGGCCAAAATATGAAGGTCTTGGATATAGAGGAAAATAAAATACAAATCATGTTACATGTGATGTAGGTACAAACTAGTTAGTTCATGAAAAGAAGAATGTACAATGTTCTTATTGTCATAGGAAACGACATATGAAGGAAATGTGTTGGGATATTTATCCTTGTAGTATATGTAGATTGAAGAATCATTGTGAAAATATGTGTTGGAGCAAAGAGTGGAAAAATGAATCTACAATGGATCAAGTATGAAAATGAATTGTGGATGGATTGAAGGATAGAATTGGAAATAAGTTGCAGGTATGTTCAAAATATTGTATAGGCATAAGTATTCACATGTTGAGAAAAGAAAATGAATTTGACTATTGAAGCAAAAGAAAAGTGCAGTAGCATGATGAAGAATATGTCTGAACATGTTTTCACAAGAGGTGTAAGCAATGGAAAATTATTTTGAGTTTTGCAGATATGTAGATCATTTGGAAAAGACATTAGGGAGAAGACAAAAGTTAGAGAATTGTGAATGCTAAAGCATTTGAGGTGGAAATTAAGGGGGAGTATGTTGGTGATTAATTTCTCCCTAATAACACCTTTTGTATTTTGTAATTAAATGAAAAAGGGAAAAAGACAAATAATAAATAGAAAAGTCTGGAAAGATAGAGATTCTTTGAGAAATCAAGATAGGTTAGAAAGTTCCAGAGGAAGTTTCCACAAGGAAATGGATTGTTTCTAGAGAAGGATTGGAAGAGCCTAGAAAGGCAAAAACATGTATGACTAAGACCTCTATAAAAGAGGAATGATGTAACAGTTGTATGTGTGCTTAATGAAGTGTGTATGAGTATTTAATGAAGTGTTGAATGCTGTAGCATTCTGGGCATTTATAATGTTTGTATCAAGATTATCATTGAAAGTTGAAGTGCTGTAGCACTATGATTGTTTGAGTAAATTTGTGTTTATATTGTTAATGTTTATGATTATTTTGTGTCTTGTGAATTTCATATCCACCACCAACACGTAATGGTATAAATGAGGATTAGAAATAAAGAATCATCAGTGAATGAAGATAAAGATTGGGATGAGAAATAAATATAACTGATCAAAGACTTCATATAGAGTTGTACATTAAAACAAAATATAAACTTCACTTTGAAACTCATTAAAATTATAAAAAAATTTCAAGGAAGTGCATTCTCTTGAACCACAAGTTCACTAATCTTATTTTTGAAGCAATTTTGTAATACTATGGAATGTAATTGATTTCATGGTGTCAAAATTAATAATTGCATGAACACATCAAAATCTGACAAATCAGTAAACCATTACAATTGAATAATTTATCAATTGATAATATCTTGTTCAATTGAATTGAATTGAAGTTGAAGTAGCTTGTAGCTCTAAAAGAACCCCTTCAATAGGAGATTTTTGTGGGGTGGTACACATCCATTAGTATAAATGTAATAGAAAACTGAAGCATTGCCCTTCTATTATCTAAATAGAATGATATCAGCCAACTATTTTGAGAAGTTGAATAAATCTTGAAGACAAATCTTAGAATTATATGTCTTAAAATCTCTTTATAATAGTCAGTCTCACACATAACTCTGGGAGCGATGAATCCATGCTTGGGCAAAATTAGATGCTGATAAAGAATCCTTGTTATCATTTCTACTAATTATCATAGATTCAGAAGCACCTCTATTGCCACTGCTTCTTTTGTAACTATGCCAATTTTATCTTATCAATAAAAATATCGCTTAGGTTCTTCTTATGGCAACAAGGTGTCAAGATAAGGGATCAGATGGATTCCCTAAGCTCTGAATTTTATTAAGCTTAATTTTGATGGAGCCTGCAAGGGGAATCCTGGAGTGTCAAGGATGGGTTGTGTCCTTAGAAATAGTGAGGGAAGTTGATTAGTTGCCAAATTGACTAAAATTTCTATAGAAACCAACAATGAATTGGAGGCTTGGGCTCTCCTTCATCGACTTCAGCTGGTGGCGTCTTTTGGGGTGAAGAATTTATGGATTGAAGGGGAATCTTAGGTTATAGTAAATGCATTGAAGGCTAAAAGGTCAGATAATTGGAAGGTTAATTATATTCTTCAGCAAGCAATTCCTTTCCTCAACCTTTTTGATAACTTTTTAATTTCCCATTGCTTCCATGAAGCAAATAAAGTAGTAGATGACTTCGCTAACTTAGCCGTTGCTCAAGAGGTGACTATAGACACCTTTTATCCTGATTGATGTAATGTTCCTAGTAGGTTGATGACTTGGATTAAGTATGATGTGGAAGGTTGTATTGCTCAAATGATCTAGATTCTAATGCTCTTGGTTTGGAGATGGCTTAGTCAGTTGGTTTGGTTGGGTGCACAAGGATAGTTGTGTGGCTGCTCCATGAGGTGCTACATGGAGTGTACATTTTCCTTGGTGGATATATGAGGGAAGAGGATTGGAGAATCTATGGCTGAAGAAAAGGTTTGATGGATAAGTTGGGGGCTTGTGGTTTGTTGGGTGGTCTCATGATGAAGAGCCACGTGGTGTGTAGGTTTTCTTTGCTGGAGATTTGAGGGGAGTGGATTGGTGTGTTTAAGGATGTGGAGAGAGGTAGGTCAACATTCATCTATGTTATGCTGACGGTTGGATGTCATATCCATCCTAATTGAGACTTCTAGGTGAGATGTCATCTCACGTTCCTTGTTTTAAAGAAGATGACAAGGTGTTAAAGAAGTTGACCAGTTGATGTAGTACTAAGGTGATGGCCTTTCTGGCCATGATTTATCACAAGGATGCCAGTCATTATTGAATAGTATGATGAATTGATTATTCTCAAGTGTGGTTTGATAATTGCACATGCCTTGCTGGATGTATGAGGGATATGAGTTGGAGCATTTTTCGCTGATGTAAGGGTTTGAAGGATAGGTTGGGGACTGGAGGTTTGTTGGGTGGTCTCATGATGTTAAGCCACGTGGTATGTAGGTTTTCTTCACTGGAGGATGGAGCGGAGTGGATTGGTGTATTTAAGACTGTGGAAAGAGGTAGGCCAATGCTCACCTATGCTATGTGGATGGTTGGATGTCATATCCAGCCTATCTGAGGATTAGATGAGATGTCATTTCACGTCTCTTGTCATACAATTTTATCTCCGTTAATGATCAAGTGGGTGAGCTTTTATAAAAGATGGTAATTATGCAATACTAGGGTGATGGCCTTTGAGGCCACAATCTCTTGTAAGGATGCCAACCTTAAATGATTAGTAAGATGTTTTGATTATTCTCAAGTGTGGTTGATATCAGGGTATTCAAACTTATTGTTTCATGATTCATATTGGATCTTCTTGATTTTGACATGAGGCTACCCAACCTTGGGTAATTAGATGGTGTTCTTTTATAGTTGCAAAGTATACCTATTCCTGTATTGTTTGATCAGTTGTGGCTTCCTGTGCTGCTCCTTGTGGTGAACTCATAGTTGGTTTCATGGTGGATACAAGGCTTAATCAACGTCTTTTCTTCCCCCCATGCAATGGGACCCTAAAATCAGGGGGAAGATTAAGATTATAGACGTCACGAGAATGATTGACATTGACCACACTATGGTGCAATTCGTAGTGTGCAATATTGCCGGCCATAGATGGATGCAAGGATATGAACAAAGTGTTACATCCCCAACTTGTGATTTAGATTAATCTTACTTTTGTATGATAATCAAGATTATTAGTTAAGATTTGAATGATTAGATGTTTATGGAAAATGTCAAATTAATCATTGTTTATAAGGAAACTAACTAATGCTAGTTAGATATGAGATTTCAAGATTGAAATGATTATTTAATTATTATGATTTATCGATCATATGATGATACACTAATCATGATTTTATGGTGGTGAGTTTGATCAGGAAAGTAATCATCCTTTGAAGATGGAAGGAGAGTATCATCTGGGAGGAAGAGATAGATGTCAAGAAATGGGCCAAATAACCATCTGAGTACTAGATTCTATGTCCTTATGAACCCTCTATAAGTTGTCATGAGTCATGCTTTCTTTCTAGGAAATTGATCTCCTTTTTGAGTCGTCTTGTTGGTGGTGCTATCTCGACAATGGTTATGATGATTAAATGACATTCCTAGAACATCATCGCAAGTTGAGAGTTAGTCTTGTGAAGAGATGAAGAATTCTCTTGATTTACTTATTTCCAAATTGGGATATTAATTCTGTATTCCTTGTTATTCAACTAAGGTCTATAGTCGATTAAGGGGGAGTGTTACTTGACCCTGAAAACCCTAAACTATTAGTGTGTCATCCTTTTCTTTCATTATGATGATGATCTTTGATATTAAAGAAGTTAGTTAACCTTTATTATTTAGTTAAGGGTGATTATATATATGTGAACCTCTTTAGGGGTTGATAACATTAGTATCTTTGATTATGCATATAACTATATTATCTTAACCACATTCTTTCCACCCTGATATCCAACACCCATGAGGAGTGGGGAGAGAGAATTTAGGCCGAGTGGTGGCTTCTTAGAGCCCTCCTCGCGGACTGGCCTATAGTGGACTGTGTGGATCAAAAGATCCCACGATGTGGCATACATGCAAAGAACCATGTTCTTGATAGTTATCGAATGCTATCAAAAGGAGGACTTGGTATTATGTCTGTGATTATTATTATTATTTTTTGGTGTGACTAGAAAAAAAGAGAGCAGGGGTTGGTGAAGAGAAAAAGGTGAGAGATATCAATTAGTAGTGGAGTTACACAACTATCACAACCGTAAGGGAAGGGCGAGGAGGATTGAGCCCAGCGTGTAAAAACATCTTTCCACAAGCAAGATACTTACTCCTATGTCATAATCACAGGTGTTGGTGATAATTTATGTTCAAGGTTTTTAGCCTGGCTCCTTCCCTAAATATCCAAAAATTTTCTAAGTCTTTGGACCTCCTTAGCATGTTTCTACATCAGCATCATATTTTCTTAAGGAGAGGAGGTCATCATCATCATATTTCCAGACATCACCCTGATGCTGCTTGCGAGGGTCATCATCATATTTTGCCAGCATGATCTTCCGCGGGGTGATATTTTAACATCGGGTTGATCTTAGTTAAGATCATCCTGATGATGTTGCTGCAAGGTTCTAAGTGTGACCCGATGTTCATCGAGGTCATCATATTTGAACATCGGGTGATCTTAGTTAATATCATCCTGATGTTACTTTACCACTTCATGTTCTTTCATCACCTGATGTTGCTGATGTCATTTCTTTTATCGGGGTGATATTTACCCGTCTGCATCATTTTCTCTTAGGAGGTGGTCAGCATTATCATGATATTCTATCAACTGGATATTTCATCAGGATCATCATGTTTCAATATCGGGTGATATTTAGATATCATCCTGATCCTGCAGTCGAGCTACAGTGTACCCTGATACTTCTGCGGGGGGTGATATTCTGAAATATCGGGTCATCTTACGAATATCACCCCGGCGCCAATATGACGATGACATCATCCAAATCCGACGGGGTCATACTTCAAGTTTTCAATTTGACCCGATATTGCAGATGTGACGATGACGTTAGCAGGATATGACGGTGACGTCATCAGGATTTTTCATCGGCCAGACATTTGGTATCGGCTAAGCAGGAGGATCTTCCTCCAATGCATCAGGTTGTGCTGATGAAGGCAATTATCATGCAGGTGATATTGCGATGTGATGTTGACGTCAGGGTGATATTTTATGCATCTGGATATCATGCTGTTGGAGGATGAGGATGATGAAGGTTTATACTAGTGTCATCGGGAGCAAAAGCACCGACATCATATATGCTCATGGCCTAGTATATTAAGTGTTAAAAGGGTTGCCGCAGGGTGCATGTGGGATAATTCGATCCTGCATATTTTCAGATATCATGATGAGGTGTCTTGGCGAGAAACGGTTGCGATGCATAGTATGTTGTTTTCCCGATGGCTGCGAGGTAGATGGACATTAATGGTGGTTGTTGTAGAGGTATGGGCGATGGTGTGGATGGATCAAGTACCCGACTGAAGTTGTACATCCACGGGCGGCGGTGCAAGGCTCGAGAACTTCCCTTGTCTCCTCCCCTACCTGCTGCATTCAATGTTGAGCGCCATTTTCTTGCAATGCATGTATCTGGCAAATTTTTGAAGTCAACCATGTACTGTTAATGCTGAGGACCTTCCTGCTATATATAGCAGGATGCATTGCTCATTAAAAGGTTGTTGAAAACTGGACACATCTGGCTCTGTAATGAAATACAACTGGTTTTGGTTGTTCTGTGCAAAAGATCTTGTGAGTTTATGTATCTCTTGTTGTATGTCTCATGCATAAATCTACTGATTTCATGATTGGTTTTATGAGTAATGCTATATTTGCATGTGTTTTGTTAATTCTCTCTCTAGTATTGCATGTGTCCTTCTTCTGAATCTAGATATCTAAGGGGTGTCTGGTATTCTAGAATATAGAGTTCCTGTATTGAATGCTTGATCTTTCAACTTCTACTCAAGGGGTAGATTAAACTATTTTCAGATTAAGTGTTGGGAAGGATATATTGCAGTAGGGATGCCATAAGTAGAGATAACTTAACACTCTGTTTTGGGAGGTGTCTGTAAGGCAGATATCACAACATCCCCTTGAAATCCAATTTTAGTGTGTTCATGTTGATCATTCACAGGTGTATGTCTACTGACTCCAAGCCCTGGATAGGCACCAATCTAGCTCTGTGTTGAGGTTATACACTAGGTCCAGGTTTGCATCCAAACATAAAATCAAACGCAAACTTCTAAAACAACCATTAGGACATTAGAAGTAGTTTAGGACCATGATCCTCTGATTCACGACTGAACATAAGCCCAAAGCTAGCCCCTTTGCACTTATCCCACAGTTTTGGTCTTCATACAGGAGGATCTATCTGCTTTGTATCAACATCCCAAGCCAACCCACAAGCATATTCTCATGGGTGTTGAATAGGGAATACCCCCTAGGTTTTGCAGAGCCTGAAGAAGAAGAGGAGATAAAATAAAGTCTATCTCCTACACTGTTGGCCCCTGGTCCAGAGATCCTATTGATCATTGATGGCTTCCTTGTAGGGAAATCTGGGAATGAACATCCCGTCAGGGAAAAAACCAACAGATTTTGGCGACTCTGCTGGGGAGATCAATGTCATATTCGTAAAGCTTGAGTCTAAGAAATTGAAGAATTAGGCCTGGAAGTGCCTTGTGGCAGCAAATGTAAAGTTTTATGTGTGGTTCTGCTGTTGGGAGACCCAGAAAGAAAGAAATCAATTTTCAGCTCCAGCCTATTTGAAGCTCATTCCTCTACCAAGGAGGTGGTGACTCTGTTGAATGAACCTATCAGCAGCTGCAACATATCCAGGTATTTGTACAAGTTTTTGAAAAGTTCCCTATTTGGTGAGATAGCACTGGTTAAAAGGGCAATATTGGTGAAAGCAGAACTTGCATGCTTTTGTTATAACCTACTCTGTATTTCAAAAGGGGATGCAGTGTTGTTCAAAAGACCCATATAGAGGACTTTAGGCAGGTTGAAATAGCAGTTTGTATTTTAAGGGCCTAAGGTCATATTGTGATTGAAAATTTGAGTAGAGAGGAGGGTTGCAAAAGCATAAAAAGATGTATTGTTAGCCCATGCACCCTTGTGAGGTGTCAAATGCAATAATGTATAGTGGTCAGTCCCAACCATGTAAGAAAAGAAGTTTCAGCATAGATAGATATAGGCCCATAAATTTTAGTGGCATTTGTGGTTATTCAAATGCTCTTCCACCTAAAATCAGAAGGTATTTGCCTAAATTCAGTGGTACAAAGGATGAATCAGCTAAGAGACACTTGCAGCAGTTTATAAATGTTATAGATGATTTTGAGATTGACCATGAAGATGTAGTTATGAGATTATTTGTTCAATCTCTAGATGAAGATGCAAGGGATTGGTTCTCCTACCTTCCAGCTAACTCTGCCAGCTCTTGGCATAATTTTAAATCTGCATTTCTAGAACAATATGGTGAAAGAATTTTTGAATATGCAGTTATTAGTGATTTTATGTACATCCATATTGAAGAAGATGAGTTGATCCCAGTCTTCAACCTCAGATTTATGAAGGCATTAAATAGAATACCAGAATGTATGAGACCTAATGATGCATTGTGCCTAGTTGTCTATTTGGGAGCATTTGATAGGAAAATGAGCTATAGATTAAGAGATAAGGAGCACACCACATTGCATCAGGCACATCAGTTTGCAATAGATATTGAAAACAATTAGAGGTATGGAATACAAAAGGGTTATTTTTCTAAAATTTTTTGTTGTCCTGTAGCCCCCAATGTTAATGAAAGATTTAATTTAGGTGTTGACAATGAATGTCAAAGTACTCACACCGATGTTGTCCCAGTTTTTGCATCATTTCAAGTTGATGATGTTTCTATTATAGAGGAGGATGTCCTATTTTGCCCAGCAAATGAAGTTGAAAATAATGATTTTTCAAGTAATATTTGCATGCCAGTCCTGAATAAAGAGCATTCATGTTTAAATGATCCAGTTATGCAAAGTTGTCATCATGTGGATCAACAGTCAATATCAGTTTCATCAGGAAGTATTAGAGGGTTGGAAAGTGATATAGATAGTTCAACTTCAGAATGCATTGAAACAACAAAAATTTTGTATGTGGGGCAATCATATGTTAAAGATGATGAAGAAGATATCCATGACCAGTGCATGGATCAGGTTTGGTCTTCTTATGACTCTGGATCTGACAATACTGAAGAAGAATTGGATTGTCATGAAGAAGAAGCAAAGACCTTTACAATGAGCATGAATCCCCTTTATGATGAGCCTCTGGATGCATTTGGTGTTGTGAGTCATGACCCTCATTGGTGCAGGACTAACCCTCTATTTGATGATGTTGATGTGGATTTGCAAACTGTGGATGATGGATGTTCATCATCAGTTGGTTCAGACATGTGCAATTATGGATGTGCAGATCAGGTTTTGTTACCATTATCCATAAATGATATAGATGATGATGAGGGTCTCATTTATTTTGAATGTCTTCAATTTTTAGATCAATTGGATGAGTGCCTGATGGTATGCAGCAGCTAGGTAGATGATGAGAATTGCCAAGAGCAACATGATGTACTGTTTGAGGGATATAACATACATGTGTTACCTAATGTTGAAGAATATTATGTGTATGGTTATATGTCTAATTTTGAAATCTAAAGTGACAGAGGTGAGAATGATAGTGGAAAGCTTTCAAAAGTGGTGGCATATCTATTTGAGCAGATGACATTATGGGCAAATTATGCCAATCTTTTCAGTTGGGATTGGGATCTTTCAGTTTGGAATCAAGCATTTGACAAGAAAAAATTATGGTTCTTCCTTTTTGGCTGCCCTCGGCTGCCAAAAATAATATTTGAAGATAATGTGTTTGGTGATGCAGATTGGTGCAAGTTTGACTCTGTGCCGAATGGATAAGGGACTGGTTTGCATCCCAGCGATCTGGGGTTCTCGCTACAGTCTTGCACCTACACATCCCCAATCGGAGCCAATGTTGGTGATAATTTATGTTCAAGGTTTTTAGCCTGGCTCCTTCCCTAAATATCCAAAATTTTTCTAAGTCTTTGGACCTCCTCAGCATGTTTCTACATCAGCATCATATTTTCTTAAGGAGAGGAGGTCATCATCATCATATTTCCAGACATCACCCTGATGCTGCTTGCGAGGGTCATCATCATATTCTGCTAGCATGATCTTCCGTGGGGTGATATTTTAACATCAGGTTGATCTTAGTTAAGATCATCCTGATGATGTTGCTGCAAGGTTCTAAGTGTGACCCAATGTTCATCAGGGTCATCATATTTGAACATCAGGTGATCTTAGTTAATATCATCCTAATGTTACTTTACCACTTCGTGTTCTTTCATCACCCGATGTTGCTGACGTCATTTCTTTTATCAGGGCGATATTTGCCCGTCTACATCATTTTCTCTTAGGAGGTGGTTAGCATTATCATGATATTCTATTGACTGGATATTTCATCAAGATCATCATGTTTCAATATCGGGTGATATTCAGATATCATCCCGATCCTGCAATCGAGCTACAGTGCACCCCGATATTTTTGCGGGGGGTGATATTCTAAAATATCAAGTCATCTTACGAATATCACGCCGGCGCCAATATGACGATGATGTCATCCAGATCCGACGGGGTCATACTTCAAGTTTTCAATCTAACCTGATATTGCAGATGTGATGATGATGTCATTAGGATTTTTCATCGGCCGGACATTTGGTACCGGCTAAGCAGGAGGATCTTCCTCCAATGCATCAGGTTGTGCCAATGAAGGCGATTATCATGCAGGTGATATTGTGATGTGATGCTGATGTCAGGGTGATATTTTATGCATCCAGATATCATGCTGCTGGAGGATGAGGATGATGAAGGTTTATACTAGTGTCGTCGGGAGTAAAAGCACCGACATCATATATGCTCATGGCCTAGTATATTAAGTGTTAAAAGGGTTGCCGTGGGGTGCATGTGGGATAATTTGATCCTACATATTTTTAGATATCATGATGAGGTGTCTTGGTAGGAAACGGTTGCGATGCACAGTATGTTGTTTTCCCGATGGCTATGAGGTAGATGGACATTAATGGCGGTTGTTGCAGAGGTATGGGTGATGGCGTGGACAGATCAAGTACCCGACTAAAGTTGTACATCCACGGGCGGCAGCACAAGGCTCGAGAACTTCCCCTGTCTCCTCCCCTACTTGCTGCATTCAATGTTGAGTGCCATTTTCTCGTTATGCATGTATCTGGCAAATTTTTGAAGTCAACCATGTACTGTTAATGCTGAGGACCTTCCTGCTATATATAGCAGGATGCGTTGCTCATTAAAAGGTTGTTGAAAACTAGACACATCTGGCTCTGTAATGAAATACAACTGGTTTTGGTTGCTCTGTGCAGAAGATCTTGTGAGTTTATGTATCTCTTGTTGTATGTCTCATGCATGAATCTACTGATTTCATGATTGGTTTTATATGAGTAATACTGTATTTGCATGTGTTTTGTTAATTCTCTCTCTAGTATTGCATGTGTCCTTCTTCTGAATCTAGATATCTAAGGGGTGTCTGGTATTCTAGAATATAGAGTTCCTGTATTGAATGCTTGATCTTTCAACTTCTACTCAAGGGGTAGATTAAACTATTTTCAGATTAAGTGTTGGGAAGGATATACTGCAGTAGGGATGCCATAAGTAGAGATAACTTAACACTGTTTTGGAAGGTGTCTGTAAGGCAGATATCACAACATCCCCTTGAAATCCAGTTTTAGTGTGTTCGTGCTGATCATTCACAGGTGTATATCTACTGACTCCAAGCCTTGGATAGGCACCAATCTAGCTCTGTGTTGAGGTTATACACTAGGTCTAGGTTTGCATCCAAACATAAAATCAAACTCAAACCTCCAAAACAACCATTAGGACATTAGAAGTAGTTTAGGACCATGATCCTCTGATTCACAACTGAACATAAGCCCAAAGCTAGCTCCTTTGCACTTATCCCACAGTTTTGGTCTTTATACAGGAGGATCTATCTGCTTTGTATCAACATCCCAAGCCATCCCACAAGCATATTCTCATGGGTGTTGAATAGGGAATACCCCCTAGGTTTTGCAAAGCCTGAAGAAGAAGAGGAGATAAAAATAGAGTCTATCTCCTACACTGTTGGCCCCTGGCCCAGAGATCCTGTTGATCATTGATGGCTACCTTGTAGGGAAATTTGGGAATGAACATCCTGTCAGGGAAACAACCAACAACAGGTATGATAACCTTAATAGCTCATGGCTTATATATAAATGGTTTCCAATATAGTTATAACCTTTTGTTAATGGAGAACGTTGACAGTGTTGGCTTGAGGAAACTGTTAACGTATGTATATGGCATGCTAAGTCATAATTATATTTTATGTATATCTTGATGAATATCTCTTGTTGTTGAAGGCTCTTGAAGCCTCATTGCATTCTTTTTATGATGTTCTTTGAAGCTACTATGTCTTAATGGCACTTGGCCAGCTTGAGGCCGTAACACTTTTGATGGTTACGCATGCAAGAGCACCTGCGATAAACCAGTTTGTCCTTGTTCAGCCATGAATCTTTTAATAGTGTTTTCTTTAAATTGTTTACCAGTCGATAAGACTTGAAAACCTATTGTTTATTAATGAGCTCGATAGGGCGATAATTGCCTGTTAAGGGAAGGCCGATGGTATTAGCTTATGAAATTGACACCACAGAATTGTTGCATGCCATAATAACTATGGTCATAAGTTATGATAGATATAATCACTCTAAACTCAGTGGTACAACTGAGTTGGTACCATGTGCACTTGATACTTTATCTTATCAACCCGATGGTAAATGATGTCGAGCCTTGACTGTTTATAAATATTATGTATATTGTAGTCATAATGACTTCTCATGGAGATGAGAAGGTTATTATATATAGATATAATATTATTTCTTGACAGCCACGATTGCATGTCATATTCCTTATGAGGAAGTAATTTCTTGATAGGTTCTTTATTTACAAGAACTTACCCTAATTTTCTATAGACTAGTGGTATAAAAGAAGGTGAATGCCATCTTGCGAATGGCAATTAATCTTATATATGTATGGTATTAGGAAGATCTCTTAAGATAAAACTTATTAAAGAGATCGACTATATGAGTCATTATAAGCATTTCATTGATGATATGAACTGAGCTTAAACCTTGAAAATAGGTAAACAAAGTAAACACCAACCAAGTAGGGTTACGTGTTGAAACCATGAACATACTTATTTCTTTATGAAATGTGGGATAGTGTGACATGGAGTCACTAGTTTCTAGATGCTTAAGAAATCAAGGACCTTAAGAATTGGTTTTTCGAGACAAGAGTTGAATGTTCAAGGAATGGACGAAGATGTTTTGAACTTAATTATTCTAGACCAAGAAGGGTCGAAAATATGTTTACTATAGGACATGACAGCTTAAAAGTCAAGTTGAGGTGGTGGACATATGACAACATTCATTGTGTAACGTTTATGTATGAAAATCTTTGGCCAAAGTAATGCATTTATCTTTGCATGCATTGTCGGTCCACAGTGCTCCAAAAGGCATAATGTCTCCAGTAGTGTCATACATAGTTAGAGTGGATCTATAGTTGTGTGACCGTGAGGCATTATGAAGGACACAACACCAGATACATAGATGGCTAACCTAATGGTTCCTTATATCTATACCTTCCATGAAGGGTAGGGTTGCTTCTAGGTAGGAAGTTGTGCAGGGGACCACCGGTCTATGGTTGTAGGAAAAGCACCTGGATGATGCTCTCCTTCCCAAGCATGAGACAAGCCGAGGCTTATGAAGATGGATGTCATATGTTCCAGATACGATGCTATTCATTTTATGAATTGATAGTCAGTTATTATGTATAATTTGATATTTGGTGCATTGAGCATAGATTTGTACATGCATAGTGAAAGTTATTCACTAATGATATGTAATTGGATATTTTAATTGTAAGCTTCTTATATTCTGGTTTAGAATAACATGCTTGATTATCAAAACGATAATGATTCATTCTTGTTTAACTCTGATTTGGATAATCACGTTGTAGTCTAATTCTTGATTAAGATGAATATTTATGTTAATTAATGAGCATTATGGAATGTGTTGTTACATATGGTATCAAAGCTACCAGGTTCAATAAATGGACCTATGAGCTCACTACTTGATGGTTACTCTATATCCAATGCTAACATATGCTAATGATTGGGTGTTCTATGCCAGAATGGCAAGAATTAGAACAACACCCTGAAAGAAGGTAACGAAACATGGACATTACCTATGTCAACAAAGGGTCTTGAGGGAACTAGCCTCAAGAATGAGAAAACTTGAACAATCTGGCTGCCTAGTAGGAGCATGGTTGACTAATGAGGAGACCTTCATTGATTCTATGAAATGCATCAAGGAGTTAAGGAAAGAAGATAGGATGGCTGCCCCTAACTCTACTGATGCATCAACAAAACCCTCTGCACCTAATGCACCAGTTGTGGAAAATAATCCTAGGGATTATGATGTACCCAAGGAGGTTGTGAAGGAGTACTTGCGTGCACCTCCACCTCCTAAAACTGTAATGATAAATCTCAAGGTTGAGAAATGAATAAGGGAAGTTATCCCAAATTGTAAGTGACTTGCAGTAACAAGGTGTAAACAAAGTTTTGTAATTTTGATGGATTATATGTAATCCAATGAAAACTACAATGTAATTGAAATTTTTTGACAATCTTTCCTTTCTTGTAAAGATTACATGAATGAGAATAGATTTGTATTATGAATGAATTAAATGACATGGGAAAACTAATCCGTGATTAATCTGCAAACTTCAGAAAGAAGTAGATTGCAGCAAAGGTTTAGATAAAAACCAAGATGGGAGATAGCCAGGATGAAGGGCATCCTTTAGGGCACTTTGAATCTAAGCTTGACTAGATCATAGCTTTGTTGAAAGAGACAAAAGCGAGGGTAGGAAATCTCAAACAAGAGGTTAGGGGTCGACAAGGACCCAGGTAGGATGCCTATGATGGGGGTTATGATGAGACACGTCATAATGATACCACCCAAAGTGAGCACGGAGAAAATAACTCCGAGGCTAGACAAGAAGTGGATAGAAGGAGCCATATGGCTATGGAACTATCCTAAGACAGGAAAAAAGTTATGCCTCCTAAATTTGATGGATCTATAAGTGGAGATGCTGTGGAGGCATGGCCTACATAAATGGAAAAGTATTTTGAAATCAGGAACTATAATGAGGTCACTAAAGTAGTATGGGGGGCATTCTAGCTGGCAGGTGAAGCATCCACATGGTGGATGAATAAAATGATGGAACTAGGCTTGAGGTCTACAAGCCTTACATGGGAAAGGTTCATGGAACTTTTTAGGCAAAGATGGTTGCTGCAACTATTCTATGACCAGAAGCTTATATACTTTCAGAATCTGAAATAGGCTGATTTGTCTATGATTGAATATTGGGAAAAGTTCACCTGCTTGCTTAAATATGTTCTGCAGTACTAACATGATGAGAGATTATGTATTTGGAAGTTTATAATGGGATTAAATTCTCAGATTGGGGGTGAGGTTGATGTTCATGGTCCTACTACAATAGACTAGGTCTATGAAAAGGCCATCAAACATGAACATAAACTAAAAGCTATGTCATCTTATAGAGAAGGGAACTGAAAGAGATACAATTGGTCCCAATCCTTGCAATCCTCTAAGAAAAAGGGGAAGAAACATGATTTTACTAAGAAAAATGATATGAGGACCAAGCATAAGCAAACTGAGTCCAAGGGAGAGAAAAAGGGCAATAACTACTCCAAGAAGAATGGAGATAATTCTAGAAAACCTCAAGAGAGGTAAGGACCAGTGGGAGGGTGCTTCACATGTGGCAGAGATCATTATGCCAACCAGTCTCCTAACAAGACACATGGAGAACAACCAAGAGAAAACCTTCTACCCTCTCAACAAGCGACATTCCAGCAACATATTCATGCATCCTTGGACAACAGGCAAGCTGATTACCAAATGACTCCCATTGAGACAATAGGTATTTTATCTGGTCTTCTGATTTCAGTTTTAATTGACACTAGTGTTACCGAATGTTTTGTTTCTCCTAAAATTGTGAGAAAAATTCCTAGAAAGGCTAGATTAATGGCAAACACATGGTCTGTAGAATATGTAAACCAAACCAAAGCTCAGCTAGAGCAATGCCTATTTGAGGCTAGGGTTGAACTTATGAACTTATCCATGGAAGTAAATCTTTATGTAGCTCCACTAGGCTCGTATGATGTTATCCTAGGGATAAATTGGCTATGGAGACATCGAGCCAAAGTGGATTGTTATGTCAAAATAGTAGAGTGTTTTGACGATTTAGGAAACAAAGTCTTTCTTCAAGGAAACCCTAGAGAAGTCAAACTAAGACAAATTTCTACCCTGCAAATGAAAAGAACTCAAAGAAAAGGATGCCAACTTTTCGCTGTCAAAATGAAAAAATTAAATGAGACTAAGGAAACCTATTCTAAGATGACTTAATGTTTTATGAATCTCAGAAACTCAATGAAGTTGGGAAGGAGTCCATAGGTCAGGAAAGATCATATATGGATAGGTATCCTTTCCTTAGAGATTTTGAGGATGTATTTTCGGATGAGCTACCGAGATTACCTCCTAAAAGAGCATTTGACTTCTCCATGATATAATTCTAGGGTCGAAACACATTTCTAAAGTCCCCTATAGAATGAACACCACATAAATAATGGAGCTAAAAGCTCAATTACAGGAATTGTTGGATAAAGGGTTGATTAGACCCAGCGTGTCACCTTGGGGAGCACTGGTCATTTTTGTGAAAAAGAAAGATGGTACCTTGTGGTTATGCATAGATTATCACATGTTGAACAAATAAACCATTAAGAATAAGTACACGTTACCTCGCATCAATGACCTTTTCGATCAAATGAGGGGTGCAACCATGCTTTCAAAGATCGATCTTCGGTTAGGGTATCACCAATTGAGGTTGAAGGATGAGGACATCCATAAGACAACCTTCAGAACAATGTATGGCCATTATGAATTCACTATCCTACCTTTTGGATTAATGAATGCACCGATGGCATTTATGAATCTAATGAACAGTGTGTTTAGGGATTGTTTGGACAAGTTTGTCCTAGTGTTCCTTGATGACATTTTAATCTATTCTAAGAATGAGGAAGAACATCTGCAACATTTAAGAATTATTCTTCAGAGGCTGAGAGAGCATAAATTGTATGGAAAGCTCTCTAAATGTACTTTCTTGCAGAAGGAAGTGCAGTATTTGGGCCACATAATTTTAGCTAAGGGAATAGCTGTAGACCCTGCTAAGATTAAGACTATTTTTGAATGCTGATACCACGAAATGTTCATGAGGTCTGAAGTTTCATGGGCCTTGCTGGTTATTATAGGAAGTTTGTGAAAAACTTTTCTAAAATTACACATCCTATAACTTCCTTGCAGAGAAAAGGCAAGAAATTTGAGTGGTCAGAAAAGTGCCACAAGGCCTTTGACCTATTGAAGGAAAAATTGACTTCAACACTAATTTTAAAAGTACCTGACCTAGATGGTCAATTTATAGTCATTACTAATGCCTTAGGGGAAGGCGTAGGTGGTGTACTAGTCCAAGATGGATAGGTCATTGCGTATGAATCACGTAAACTAAAAAATTATGAACAAAACTATGCCCCACATGATTTGGAATTGATAGTAGTCATTCATGCACTTCAAATGTGGAGACACTACTTACTTGGGAAACCTTTTGAGCTGAAAATAGATCGCTAAGGGCTTAAATCTATGTTCACTCAACCACATATTAATGCTCGATAAAGAAGATGGTTGTAATTCATCTCAGATTATGATTTCGAGATTAAATATATACAAGGAAAATAAAATTGAGTGGTAGATGCTTTGAGTAGGAGAAGACACATCTCCTCAATGATCTCCATACATTTTGATTTTAGGAATCAGGTGTTACAGAAATCTAAGGTAGATGAATTTTACGAGCAGGGAAAATAGGCCCTTGCGGAAAACCCCCAAAATCTAAGCTATGAAGGATTCAACCTTGAATCGGATGCATTATTAAGGTTTAAAGGAAGGATGTATGTACCTAAATCTATACAGTTAAGGAATATGGTATGGAAGGAGATGCATTTTGCACCATATTTTGGACATCCTGGAGTAACAAAGTTACTTGCTGATGTGAAACCCCTATATTTCTAGAAAGGAATAAAGAGGTATTCTACAAATTTTGTAGCTATGTGTATGGAATGCCAGAGGGTGAAGGTGGAACAACAGATCACCTGACAAGATTATTATACCCTCATGAAATTCCTGAGTGGAAATGGCAAATTATAAGCATGGACTTTGTGCAAGGGATTCCTATGTTTAGGAATAGGCACAATGCTATCTTGGTTGTGGTGGATAGACTCACCAAAGACCCTCATTTTATACCTAGGAACTTGATGGATGGGGCACCCGTCATAGCCTAAAACATTTGTTTAAGAGATTTTCAGACTGTATGACATTCTTGAGAAAATTATCTCAGATAGGGATGCACAAATGACATTGAGGTTTTGGCAAACCTTGTTCTCTTCACTTGGAACCCATTTGACTATAAGCTCTACTTATTATCCTGAAACTAATGGCCAAACTAAGAGGATAAACCAAGTGCTGGAGGATTTATTGAGGATGTATTGCATGGATCAACAATACAAGTGGGAGGATTATCTTCCTTTGGTGGAATTTTCCTATAATAATTCTTATCACTCAACTATTAATATGGCTCCATTTGAGGTATCATATGGACGGAAGTGCAGAACCCCTATAAGCTGGGACAAACTAGAAGATAGGGTTAGCCTTCGTCCAGAAATGCTATCAAAGATGGAAGAGCAAGTCCATCTAATTAAGAGAAGGCTAGTGGAAGCTAATGATAGACAAAAGAGTTATGCAGATGCTAAGCACATCGAAAGGCATTTCACAGTGGGAGAGAAATTTCTCCTAAGGGTAAAACCTCAGAAGAGTTCCATTAAATTTGGAAAGATGTCCAAATTGACACCTAGATATGTGGGTCCATTCGAAGTTATCAAAGAAATCAACCCAATAGCATACATAATTGCTTTACTGCCATCTCTTGCCATGATGCATAATGTGTTTCATGTTTCTTATTTGAAAAGTTTAACACTGCAGATAATCAAATTCCTATGCTTGATTGGAATGCTTTATAGGTGAAGGACCCAAGAGTGGTGGTGATCGAGCCCATCAAGGTGCTCGAAATGCGTAAGCTATGCTTACGTACGTAACAAAGAGATCTAACACAGTGCAAGGTCCAATGGGACCAATATGCAGAGCAAAATGCCACCTGGGAAAACTATGATGACATCTTTGTGAGATTCCCTCATCTTTTCAGAAAAACTTATTTATTATGCTCTTGAAACATTTCTTATTATCTTGATTAACTTTTGAGATGATTAATCATCGGGGATGATGATTCTTATGGGGGGAGACATGTTACATCCCCAACTTGTGATTTAGCTTAATATTACTTTTGCATGGTAAGCAGGATGATTAGTTAAGAGTTGAATGATTCAATGTTTGTGGAAAATGTCAGATTAATCATTGTTTATGAGGAAACTAACTAATGCTAGTTAGATATGAGATTTCAAGATTGAAATGATTATTTAATTATTATGATTTATCGATCATATGATGATACACTAATCATGATTTTCTGGTGGTGAGTTTGATCAAGAAAGTAATCATCCTTTGAAGATGGAAGGAGAGTATCATCCGAGAGGAAGAGATAGATGTTGGGAAATAGGCCAAATAGGCATTTGAGTATCGGATTCTATGTACTTATGAACCCTCTATAAGTTGTCATGAATCATGTTTTCTTTCTAGGAAATTGATCTCCTTTTGAGTCGTCTTGTCGGTGGTGCTATCTTGGCAATGGTTATGATGACTAAATGATGTTCCTAGAACATCATCGCAAGTTGAGAGTTAGTCTTGTGAAGAGATGAAGAATTCTCTTGATTTCCTTATTTTCAAATTGGGATATTAATTCTTTATTCCTTGTTATTCGACTAAGGTCTATAGTCGATGGAGGGTGAGTGTTACTCGACCCCAAAAACCCTAAACTATTAATGTGTCATCCTTTGCTTTCATTATGATGATGATCTTTAATATTATAGAAGTTAGTTAACCTTTATTATTTAGTTAAGGGTGATTATATATATGCGAACCTCTTTAGGGGTCGATGACATTAATATCTTTGATTATGCATATAACTATATTATCTTAACCACATTCTTGCCACCTCGATATCTAACACCCACGAGGAGTGGGGAGAGAGAATTTAGGCTGAGTGGTGGCTTGTTAGAGCCCTCCTTGCGGATCAGCCTATAGTGGACTGTGTGGATCAAAAAATCCCGCAAGGTGGCATGCACGGAATGCATGCAAAGAACCATGTTCTTGATAGTTATTGAATGATATCAAAAGGAGGACTTGATATTATGTCTATGATTTTTTTTTTTTTTTGGTGTGACTGGAAAAAAGAGAGTGGGGGTTGGTGAAGAGAAAAATGCAAGAGATATCGATTAGCAATGGAGTTACATGACTGTCATAGCTGTAAGGGAAGGGCGAGGAGGCTCAAGCCCAACATGTAAGAACATCTTTCCACAAGAAAGATACTTACTGCTATGTCATAATCATAGGTATGATAACCTTAAGAGCTCATAGCTTATATATAAATGGTTTCCAATACAGTTATAACTTTTTGTTAATGGAGAACGTCGACAATGTCGGCTTGAGGAAACTATTAATGTATGTATACAACATGCTAAGTCATAATTATATTATATGTATATCTTGATGAATATCTCTTGTTGTTGAAGGTTCCTAAAGCCTCATTGCATTCTTTTATGATGTTCTTTGAAGCTACTGTGTCTTAATGGCACTCGGCTAGCTTGAGGCCATAACACCTTTGATGGTTACGCATGCAAGAGCACCTGCAATAAACTGAGTTTATCCTTTCCGAGCCATGAATCTTTTAATAATGCTTTCTTTCAATTGTTTATCAGTCGATAAGACTTGAAAACCTAGTGTTTATTAATGAACTTGATAGGGTGATAATTGCCTATTAAGGGAAAGTTGATGGTATCGGCTTATGAAATTGACACTGTAGAACTGTTGCATGCCATAATAACTATGGCCATAAATTATGATAGATACAATCACTCTAAACTCAGTGGTATAATTGAGTTGGTACCTTGTGCATTTAATACTTTATCTTATCAACTCGATGGTAAATGATGTCGAGCCTCGACTATTTATGCAAATTTTGTATATTGTAGTCATAATGACTTCTCATGGAGATGATAAGGTTATTATATACTGATATAATATTGTTTCTTGGCAGCCATGATTGCATGTCATATTCCTTATGAGGAAGTAATTTCTTGATAGGTTCTTTATTTACAAGAAATTATCCTAGTTTTCTATAGACTAGTGGTATAAAAGAAGGTGAATGCCATGTTGCGAATGACAATTAATCTTATATATGTATGGTATTAGGAAGATCTCTTAAGGTAGAACTTATTAAAGAGATCGACTATATGTGATGAAGGGGGTAAATCATAAAACACACAACAAAAGAAATTGCACACAGAAAATAGAAATTTCTTTATTAATTTTGAATAACTTATTACATTACAGAAGCTCAAATACAATCAGAGGAATCAACCCTCCACTAGCTACAACACATTATAGCATCCTATCCCAAGACTCTGGAATCATTTGCCTTCTATAACCCCAAATCAGCTAGGGTTTTTTTTTTCCCACCTATTCTTGACTCTACACTTTCTCCCTTAACTCTACTACCGCCCAGGATTCCCAAAAATGGTTATTAATAGCTTTTTTTGGTGGCCAACAACCTAATTTTAAAATTTGCATCTCCCTCCAAAAATAGGTCAACTTCTGGGAATCATAACTATTGATCCGAGTGCTCGATTGATGAACCGTTTTATGCATCGGAAAGCTTGTGGAGTTTGCTACGTACTAAGAACCCACTTTGCTGGTTTAGGCCGTTTTTAGGCCTGTACGGGGCCATTTAGTGCCTTAAACTCGAGTTTGAATAATTTTCAAGCATTTTTCAAGAAACTAAAACTTTAATATCTTTCAGTTCACAAATGATCTTTGCGTGATTCCTTCACCAAAGGTGTAATTTTTTAGTTATAAAACTTTGAGTAAATTTTAACTTCATTCCATGCCCAAATACAAACTTTCTAAAAATAGCAGGTTGCATTTTTACCAGTTTAGAAAAACTGAAAGTTCTACAGCATTATCCAAGTGATTATGGAATTAGAACCACAAATTTTGAAAAGAAATGGAAAGAACATCAACAATTTTGAAATACATCTTTTTTTTAGGTGATGCAGGATTGCCCTTACACCATTGGATGCTCCTACATCAGACACCGAGGGTAATTTAAGAAGTGACCCTGTCATGTCTCAGGTGTTTGTGTGAGGAAAACTCAAATGGTCAACCTCTGCCTTAGACAACCAAGAAGAATCTTCAACATGCCTTCCTTTCCATTTCACCAAGTATTCTTCATATTGCCTGTTCCAAGTAGTTCTTCCCACATGGCTATCCAATATCTTTTCTATCTCCTCGGTTGAAGTAGATGCCAGAATACTCCACTGTTCTTCTGTTGGTCCATCCTCTATTCCACCTTCATAATATTTTGATAAATCAGCAATGTTGAAAACAGGGGAAATGTTGATCCCACTTGGCAGCTCTACCTCATATGTATTTCCTGAATCATGTTTCTTCAAAATTTTGCATGGTCTAAATTTCTTTATTTTCAGCTCATTGTATGTTCCAATTGGGAACCCTTCTTTTCTCAAGTGAACCATGACTTCATCTCCTACCTGAAATTCCTTATATCTCCTCTTCTAATCTGCCTTAGCCTTGTACTGAATATTCATTTTATTAATATGCTTTTTCACTTCTTCATGCAAATTCTTCATGTGTTTTGCAAAGTCTTCAGCCTCAGCACTTGTC
Organism: Cunninghamia lanceolata; assembly: GCA_027924645.1. Lineage (NCBI taxonomy): Eukaryota > Viridiplantae > Streptophyta > Pinopsida > Cupressales > Cupressaceae > Cunninghamia > Cunninghamia lanceolata. The sequence goes on from BSBN01001272.1 coordinate 24,388,489, forward strand.
TTTTCTCCTTTGTCCAGATTCCTTAACTTTGAAGCATTTCTTGGAATATTCCAATATACAATCTAGAATGGTGATTTACCAATACTCCTATTGATAGAATTGTTGTAAGCAAATTCTGCCTGTGTTAAAATCAAATTCCATCCCTTGGGCTTATCTCCTACTAAGCATCGTAGCAGGTTACCCAAACTCCTATTCACCACTTCGGTCTGTCCATCAGTCTGTGGATGGTGTGTAGAACTGGACTTCAAATCTATCTTCAACTTCTTCCACAATGTCCTCCATAAATAACCAACAAACTTGGTATCTCGATCTGAAACTATGCTCTTAGATAGACCATGTAGTCTCACCACCTCTCTAAAAAATAATTTAGCAATATGCATAGTATCATTAGTCTTCTTGCAAGGAATAAAATGTTCCATTTTCGAGAATCTGTCCACCACCACAAAAATGGAATTATTTCCTCTTTGTGTCGTTGGTAAACCAAGAACAAAATCCATACTAATATCATCCCGTGGCTTCTCTGGTACAGGTAGTGGCTGATATAGACCTATATTCTGACTTGCTCCTTTCGCCATCTGACATACTCTACAACTCTGCATAAATTTTCTCACATCTTGCTGCAACTGTGGCTAATAATAGTTTTTACCAACAATAGCAATGGTCTTCTCTCGACCAAAGTGTCCAACCAATCCTCCACTATGCTTCTCCTTAATCAGATTCTCTCTCATGGAACTCCTTGGAATGCACAACTAGCTTCCTCTAAACAACATGCCATCTTGGATTATGAAATCCAGCCATTTTGTCCTGTCCAAAGTAATAGGTTCCGAACAAGCTTTCGAGGCCTCTGCAAAATTTAGATCTTTAGGATACAAACTTTTGAGCTCATTGAACCCAACAACCTCTATCTTCATTTTTGTCAACAAATTTTGCCTTTTGCTCAAGGCATCTGCAACTCTGTTGGACTTCCCACTCTTGTGCTTCAAAACAAAAGTATAGCTCTGCAAAAACTCAACCCATTTTAAGTGCCTCTGGTTCAACTTTCCTTAACTATTAAGATACTTCAAAGCCTGATGATCAATATATAAAACAAACTCCTTTGGCAATAAATAATGTCTCCATTTCTTCAAAGCCTAAACTATTGCATAAAACTCCTAATCATAAACATAATAATTTTTGTTGGCATCATTAAGCTTCGCACTAAAATAGGCAATGGGCTTACCTTCTTGACTCAAAACAACTCCTATAGCACTACCACTAGCATCACAATCTACTTGAAATACCTTATTGAAATCTGGAAGTGCCAAAATAGGTTGCTCTGTGACTTTTTGCTTCAATGTATCAAAGCTTTTGTCTACTCCTTTAGATCATTTAAACTCTTTTCTATCCCCTCTCATTGTCTCAGTCAGGGGTGCACAAATGTAACTAAAATTTATGATAAACTTTCTATAAAAACTTGCCAAACCATGAAAAGATCTTACCTCTGTGGCATTCCTTGGCGTAGGCCTTTCAAGGATAGATCTCACCTTCTCTGGGTCCATCTTAAGACCTTCCTCTAAGACAACAAGTCCCAGGTATAGCAACTCCTTCTTTGCAAAACTACATTTCTTCAGATTAATTAGCAAGTTCTCCTCCCTCAGCTTCTCTAAAACTCTTCTGATATGCATCAAATGCTCATCCCAAGTCTTATTGAAAATCAAAATATCATCTAAATGAACAATAACAAAACTTCCCAAATTTTTTTTCAGTACCTCATTCATGAGCTGCATGAATGTGCTCGGTGCATTGGTTAGCTGAAATGGCATGACTAACCACTCATACAAACCTTCCTTGGTCTTGAAATCCATCTTCCATTCCTCTCCTTCTCTGGTTTAGATCTGGTGATACCCACTCTTTAGATCAATCTTCGTGAAGTACTTGACTCCACTCAAACAATCCATTATGTCATCCATTCTGGGTAATGGAAATATGTACTTGATCGTGATCTTATTGATGGCTCGAGAATCTATACACATTTTCCACTCTCCATCTTTCTTCAGTGCTAGTACTGTAGGTACTGCACATGGACTTAGGCTCTCTCTTATCAATCCCTTCCTCAACAACTCCTGAACTTGTCTGTTCAACTCTTCACTCTCTGCTGGAGTCATTCTATGGGCTGCCTTAGTCAGCAAATTGGCTCCTAGTATCAAATCCATTTGATGACTTATCTTCCTCATTGGTGGTAAACCTTCTGGTACATTATTAGAGACAATATCTTGAAATTCTTCCAACATTTTTGAAACTTCTGTTGGTACATCTTCACATTTCTCTTGACTAATATTAGGAATCAATGCAAAGCAATGATGCTCATGCTTCATACCCAACAAAAATTTTCTACCATCTACCAACCAAATTCTGGCAGTACTACATACCTTTTCTACCACCTCTTTCAAGGGCTTCAACTTATGATGAACTCCATCCTTTGTTAGGGAGTATGTGTTTGCATGGCCATCATGGACAACGCTCCTATCATACTACCATGACCTCCCCAATGACATATGACATGCATCTATCGGTATGATGTCACACAACACCTCATCATAGTAGTCACCAATCTTGAACTTCACTAAACACTGCTCATTGACCAAAGCTCTATGGTCCTTCTGCAACTATGCAATCTGATATGGATGTGGATGCTTTCTTCTTGTCAACTTCAATTTGTCAACCATCTCCTCTGAAACAAGATAATCAGTGCTTCCAGTGTGAATAATAATATCACAACTCTTACCTTCACATTTGCACCTTGTGCGGAATAAACTCTTCCTCTGATTAGGTTCTTTCTCCTCATTCAACAAAGTTCTTCTAACAACTAGGGTTTCTCCCCTTTCTACATCTTTAGAATGCTTAGACTACGCATCTTCATATACATGTGCAACTCGTGCATTACCTTTAGGTCTTCTATTCATCCTTCCTTGATGTTGCAGACACTCGTATGCTCGATGCCCTTCTTCTCCACATTAGAAACAGGTTCCTCTGAAACCTCCTCTTCTAGGTCCTCATCCAGGTCGGCCTCTTTCTCGTCCTCTTTGCTCACCATTGTTCTGGTTATGAGGGTAGTAGGTATTATCTCCTCTCTGATTTTGACTAGTGCCGGCTTCTTCAATTTTCTTTGAGTCTTCATTTTGACCCCCATAGGGTCTTCCACTAGTCCTTCTGCCTTGACCTCTTCCCCTTTGCTTGCTGTCAAATCTTTTATTCAGCTTCTCTTCCACCTTCAGGGAAAACTGGTATGCATCTTCTATGGTGGTCATTCTGACCAGACTCAACTCCTCTTGAATACTCGGTCTCAACCCATTAATGTAACGGGCTACCTTCTCCTTGTTGGGCTCTACATGGCCTGCCCTGATAGTAATTTTATAAAACTCTTTTGTATACTCCTTAACATACTTCTTACCTTGCTTCAGTCCTTGCAGCTTCTTCAGCAGCTCTATCTCATAGTCCACAGAATGAATTGCTTCTTCAGTTTCTCCACCATCCGATCCCATCTGGTGATCTTTCATTTTCCTCTTCTGTTCCTCTCTAATTTGACCTCCTTCCACCAAATACTAGCATGGCCCTTCAACTTTATTTTTGCAAACTTAACCTGATCTGTGTCCTCCACATCCTCATACTCAAAATACTCCTCCATGTCATTGATCCAATCAATAAGCTTTTCCAGATTCAAATCTCTGGAATATGTAGAAACTTAGATCCTGGGCCTGTTTCCAATCTTTGAAATGGCCCTCAACAACCTAATTTCTGCAGGATCTCTTGTAGCTTCTTGTTCTTCCTCAGATAGCTCTTCTTCAGCTTCATCTTCGTTTTCTTCTCTTGTTCTTGGATCAAACCCTCTTCCCAACTCTTCTTGCAATGCATCGATTTGCCTTTGCAGGGCTCTAAACCCCTCTTCCATCAAAGCATTCCTCCCAATACGATTTCTTTGTGGAGGCATCTTGATCTCTGTAGCAAACCCACAACCTCAAGTCCTGGTGCAAACTACCTCATGGTTAGTGATTTGTCTACACACTCAGGAACCCTTTCTCTGATACCACTTGATGAAGGGGGTAAATCATAAAACACATAACAACAGAAATTGTACACAGAAAATAGAACTTTCTTTATTGATTTTGAATAACTTATTACATAACAGAAGCTGAAATATAATTAGAAGAATCAACCCTCCACTGGTTGCAACACAGTACAGTGTCCTATCCCAAGACTTTGGAATCATCTGCCTTCTGTAACCCCAAATTAGCTACGATTTCTATTTTCCCACCTATTCTTGACTGTACACTTTCCCCCTTAACTCTGCTACCGCCCAGGGTTCCCAAAAATGGTTATTAATAGCTTTTTTTGGTGGCCAACAACCTAATTTCAAAATTTGCATTTCTCTCCAAAAATAGGTCAACTTTCGAGAGCGATAACTTTTGATTCGGGTGTTCGATTGACAAATCATTTTATGCGTCAAAAAGATTGCGGAGTGCTCTATGCGCTAAGAACCGGACCTATCAATTCTGGCCATTTTTTGGCCCGTACGGGGCCGTTTAGTGTCTCAAACCTGAGTTTGAATAATTTTCAAGCATTTTTCAGGAAATAGAAACTTTAATATCTTTTAGCTCGCAAATGATCTTTGCGTGATTCCTTCGCCAAAATTCTTATTTTTTAGTTATGAAACTTCATGTAAATTTTCACTTCATTCCGTGCCTAAATGCAAACTTTCTAAAGATAGTAGGTTGCTATTTTTAGCAGTTTGGAAAAACTAAAAGTTCTACATCATTATTCAAGTGATTATGGAACCAGAACCACAAATTTTGAAAAGAAATGGAAAAAACATCAACAATTTTGAAACACATCTTTTTTTGGGTGATGCAAGATTGCCCTTACAACATTGGATGCTCTTGCATCAGACACCTAGGGTAATTTAAGAAGTGACCCTATCACGTCTCAGGTGTTTGTATGAGGAAAACCCAAATGGTCAACCTCTACCTTAGACAACCAAGAAGAATCTTCAACATGCTTTCCTTTCCATTTCACTAGGTATTCTTCATATTGCTTGTTCCGAGTACTTCTTCCCACACAACTATCCAAGATCTCTTCTATCTCCTTGGTTGAAGTAGACTCCATAATACTACACTATTCTTTTGTTGGTCCATCCTCTGTTCCACCTTCATGATATTCTGATAAATCAGCAATGTTGAAAACAGGGGAAATGTTGATCCCACTCAGCAGCTCTACCTCATATGCATTTTCTGAATCATGTTTCTTTAAAATTCTGCATGGTCTAATTTTTTTCATTTTCAGCTTATTGTATGTTCTAATTGGGAACCTTTCTTTTCTCAAGTGAACCATGACTTCATCTCCTACCTGGAATTCCTTATATCTCCTCTTTTGATCTACCTTAGCCTTGTACTGAATATTCATCTCATTAATGTGCTTTTTCACCTCTTCATGCAAATTCTTCACGTGTTCTGCAAAGTCTTTAGCCTCGACACTTGTCTTTTGTCCTCTTTCCAGATTCTTTAACTCTGAAGAATTTCTTGGACTATTCCCATATACAATTTGGAATGGTGATTTACCAGTACTCCTATTGACAGAATTGTTGTAAGCAAATTCTACCTGTGGTAAAATCAAATCTTATCCCTTGGGCTTATCTCCTACTAAGCATCGTAGTAGGTTACCCAAACTCCTATTCACCACTTTGGTCTGTCCATTAGTCTATGGATGGTGTACAGAACTGAACTTTAAATCTATCTTCAACTTCTTCCACAATGTCCTCCAGAAATAACCAACAAAGTTGGTATCTCGATCTGGAACTATGCTCTTAGGTAGACCATGTAGTCTCACCACCTCCCTAAAAAATAATTCAACAATATGAATAGCATCATTAGTCTTCTTGCAAGGAATAAAATGTGCCATTTTTGAGAATCTGTCCACCACTATAAAAATGGAATGATGTCCTCTCTGTGTCCTTGGTAAACCAAGAACAAAATCCATACTAATATCATCCCATGGCTTCTTTGGTACAGGTAGTGGCTGATATAGACCTATATTCTGACTTGCTCCTTTCACCATCTGACATACTCTACAAATCTACACAAATTTCCTCACATCCTACTACAACTGTGGCCAATAATAGTTTTCACCAACAATAGCAATGGTCTTATCTCGACCAAAGTGTCTAGCCAATCCTCCACTATGCTTCTCCTTAATCAGGTTCTCTCTCATGGAACTCCTTGGAATGCACAACTGGCTTCCTTTAAACAACATGCCATGTTGGATTATGAAATCCAACCATTTTGTCCTGTCCAAAGTAATAGGTTCCAAACAAGCTTTCCATGCCTCTGCAAAATCTGGATCTTCAAGATACAAACTTTTGAGCTCATTGAACCCAACAACCTCTACCTTCATTTCTGTCAACAAATTTTGCCTTTTGCTCAAGGCATCTGCAACTCTATTAGACTTCCCACTCCTGTGCTTCAAAACAAAAGTATTGCTCTACAAAACCTCATCCCATTTTAAGTGCCTCTGGTTCAACTTTCCTTGACTATTAAGATACTGCAAAGCCTGGTGATCAGTATATAAAACAAACTCCTTTGGCAACAAATAATGTCTCCATTTTTCCAAAGCCTAAACTATTGCATAAAACTTCTGATCATAAACAAAATAATTTTTCTTGGCATCATTAAGCTTCTGACTAAAATAGGCAATGGGCTTACCTTCTTGACTCAAAACAACTCCTATAGCACTACCACTAGCATCACAATCTACTTGAAATACCTTATTGAAATGTGGAAGTGCCAAAACAGGTTGCTCTATGACTTTTTGCTTCAATGTATTAAATCTTTTGTCTGCTCCTTTAGTCCATTTATACTTTTTTCTATCCCCTCTCATTGTCTTAGTTAGGGGTGCACAAATGCAACTAAAATTTATGATAAACTTTTTGTAAAAACTTGCCAAACCATGAAAAGATCTTACCTTTGTGGCACTCCTTGGCATAGGCCATTCAAGGATAACTCTCACCTTCTCTGGGTCCATCTTAAGACCTTCCTCTAAGACAACAAGTCCCAGGTATACCAACTCCTTCCTTGCAAAACTACATTTCTTCAGATTAATTAGCAACTTCTCCTCCCTTAGCTTCTCTAAAACTCTTCTGATATGCATCAAATGCTCATCCCAAGTCTTACTGAAAATTAAAATATCATCTAAATAAACAATAACAAAACTTCCCAAAAATTCTTTTAGTACCTCGTTCATGAGCCACATGAATGTGCTCGGTGCATTGGTTAGCCGAAATGGCATGACTAACCACTCATACAAACCTTCCTTGGTCTTGAAAGCCATCTTCCATTCATCTCCTTCTTTGATTCAGATTTGGTGATACCCACTCTTTAGATAAATCTTCATGAAGTACTTGGCTCCACTCAAACAATCCATTATGTCATCCATTCTGGGTAATGGAAATCTATACTTGATCGTGATCTTATTGATGGATTGAGAATCTATACAAATTCTCCACTCTCCATCTTTCTTCGGTGCTAGTACTGCAAGTACCGCACATGGACTTAGGCTCTCTCTTATCAATCCCTTCCTCAACAACTCCTGAACTTGTTTGTTCAACTCTTCACTCTTTGCTGGAGTCATTCAATGGGCTGCCTTATTCAACAAACTAGCTCCGAGTATCAAATCCATTTGATGACTTATCTTCCTCACTGGTGGTAAACCTTCTGGTACATTATTAGAGACAATATCTTGAAATTCTTCCAACATTTTTGAAACTTCTGCTAGTACATCTTCACATTTCTCTTGACTAATCTTAGGAATGAATGCAAAGCAATGACGCTCATGCTTCATACCCTCCAAAATTTTTCTACCATCCACCAAGCTAATTCTAGCAATACTACATACCTTTTCTTCCACCTCCTTCAAGGGCTTCAACTTATGATGAACTCCATCCTTTGTTAGGGAGTATGTGTTTGCATGAACATCATGGATAATGCTCCTATCATACTGCCACAACCTCCTCAATAACATATGACATGCATCCATTGGTATGATGTCACACATCACCTCATCATGGTAGTCACCAATCTTGAACTTCACTAAACACTGCTCATTGACCAAAGCTCTATGGTCCTTCTGAACCATGCAATCTGATATGGATGTGGATGCTTTCTTCTTGTCAACTTCAACTTGTCAACCATCTCCTCTGAAACAAGATTATCAGTGCTTTTACTATCAATAATAATATTACAACACTTACCTTCACATTTACACCTTGTGCGGAATAAACTCTTCCTCTGATTGGGTTCTTTCTCCCCATTCAACAAAGTTCTTCTGACAACTAGGGTTTCTCCCCTTTCTGCATCTTCAGAATGCTCAGACTACGCATCTTCATCTACATGTGCAACTCATGCATTACCTTCAAGTCTTCTAATCATCCTTCCTTGATGTTGCGGACAGTCATATGCTCGATGCCCTTCTTCTCTACATTGGTAATAGGTTCCTCTGAAACCTCCTCTTCCAGTTCCTCTTCCAGGTCAGCCTCTTCCTCTTCCTCTTTGCTCACCATTGTTCTGGTCATGAGGGTGGTAGGTATTATTTCCTCTCTAATTTCGATTGGTGTTGGCTTCTTCACTTTTCTTCATTTCGACCCTCATAGGGTCTTTCATCAGTCCTTCCGCCTTGACCTCTTCCCCTTTGCTTGCTATCAAATCTTTTATTTAGCTTCTCTTCCACCTTCAAGGAAAACTGGTATGCATCTTTTATGGTGGTCATTATGACCAGGCTCAACTCCTCTTGAATACTCAGCCTCAACCCATTAATGTAATGGGCTACCTTCTCCTTGTTGGGCTCTGCATGGCCTGTCTTGATAGTAATTTTATAAAACTCTTCTGTATAATCCTTAATAGACTTGTTACCTTGCTTCAGTCCTTGCATCTTCTTTAGCAGCTGCATCTCATAGTCCACAGGAATGAACTGCTTCTTCAGTTTCTCCACCATCTGATCCCATCTGGTGATCTTTCATTTTCCTCTTCTATTCCTCTCTAATTGGACCTCCTTCCACCAAACACTGGCATGGCCCTTCAACTTTGTTTTTGCAAACTTAACCTGATCTAGGTCCTCCACATCTTCATACTCGAAATACTCCTCCATGTCATTGATCCAATTAACAAGCTGTTTTTGATTCAAATCTCCAGAATATGTAGAAACTTTGATCTTGGGCCTCTTTCCAATCTTTGAAATGGCCCTCAACAACCTAACTTCTACAGGATCTCCTACAACTTCTTGTTCTTCCTCAAATAGCTCTTTTTCAGCTTCATCTTTGCTTTCTTCTCTCATTCTTAGATCAAACCCTCTTCGCAACTCTTCTTGCAATGCATCGATTTGCCTTTGCAGGACTCTAAACCCTCTTCCATCAAAGCATTCCTCCTAATACAATTTCTTCATGGAGGCATCTTGATCTCTGTAGAAAACCCACAACCTCAGGTCCTAGTGCAAACTGCTGTCATGGTTGTCAATCTATCTACACACTCAGGAACCCTTGTTCTGATACCACTTGATGAAGGGGGTAAATCATAAAACACACAACAATAGAAATTGCACAATGAAAATAGAACTTTATTTATTAATTTTGAATAACTTATTACATTACAGAAGCTCAAATACAATCAGAGGAATCAACCCTCCACCGACTGCAACACAGTACAACGTCCTATCCTAAGACTCTGGAATCATCTACCTTATGTAACCCCAAATCAGCTAGGGTTTCTATTTTCCCACCTATTCTTGACTCTACACTTTCCCGCTTAACTCTACTACCACCCAGGGTTCCCAAAAATGGTTATTAATAGCTTTTTTTGGCGGCCAACAACCTAATTTTAAAATTTGCATCTCCCTCCAAAAATAGGTCAACTTCCGGGAGCCATAACTTTTGATCCGGGTGTTTGATTGACGAACTGTTTTATGCATTGGAAAGGTCGCAGAGTGCTCTACACGCTAAGGGATGGCTTTGCTGGTTTTGGCCATTTTGGGCCCGTACGGGGCCGTTTAGTGTCTCAAACCTGAGTTTGAATAATTTTCAAGCATTTTTAGGAAACATAAACTTTAATATCTTTCAACTCGTAAATGATCTTTGCGTGATTCCTTTGCCAAAGGTCTTATTTTTTAGTTATGAAACTTCATGTAAATTTTCTCTTCATTCCATGCCCAAATGCAAACTTTCTAAAAATAATAGGTTGCTATTTTTAGTAGTTTGGAAAACCTGAAAGTTCTACATCATTATTCAAGCGATTATGGAACCAGAACCACAAATTTTGAAAAGAAATGGAAAGAACATCAACAATTTTGAAACACATCTTTTTTTAGGTGATGCAAGATTGCCCTTACACCACTAGATTCTCCTACATCAATATGAGTCATTATAAGCATTTCATTGATGATATGGACTGAACTTAAACCTTGAAAATAGCTAAGAAAAGGAAACACCAAGAAGGGTTAAGTGTTGAAACCATGAATGTACTTATTTCTTTATGAAATGCAGGATAGTGTGACGTTGAGTCACTAGTTCCCAAATGCTTAAGAAATCAATGACCTTAAGAATAGGTTTTTCAAGACAAGAGTCGAATGTCTAAGGAATGGACTAAGACGTTTTGAACTTAATTATTCTAGACCAAGAAGGGTCAAACATATCTTTACTATAGGACATGACAACTTATAAGTCGAGTTGAGGTGGTGGACATATGACAACATACATTGCGTAAGATTTATTTATGAAAATCTTTGGTCAAAGTAATGCATTTGTCTCTGCATGCATTGTCGCTCCACAGTTCTCTATAAGGCATAATGTCTCAGGTAGTGTCATACATAGTTAGAGTAGATCTATAGTTGTGTGACTGTGAGGCATTATGAAGGACACAACACCAGATACTCACATGGCTAACCTAATGGTTCCTTATATCTATACCTTCCATGAAGGGTAGGGTCACTTCCAGGTAGGAAGTTGTGCGGGGGACTGCTGGTCTGTGGTTGGAGGAAAAGCACTTGGATGATGCTCTCCTTCTCAAGCATGAGACAAACCGAGGCTTATGAAGATGGGTGTCATATGTTCTAGATATAGTGCTATTCATTTTATGACTTGATAGTCAGTTATTATGTATAATTTGATATTTGATGCCTTAAGCATAGCTTTGTACATGCATAGTGAAAGTTATTCACTAGTGATATGTAATTGGATATTGTAATTGTAAGCTTTTTATATTCTGGTTTAGAGTAACATTCTTGATTATCAAAATGATAATGATTCATTCTTGTTTAACTCTGATTTGGATAATCATGTTGTAATCTAATTCTTGATTAAGATGAATATTTATGTTAATTAATGAGCATTATGTAATGTGTTGTTACAGAAAGGACCCTAACCTACTCGGATGTGGTTTCCCATATTTTGTCGAATATAATGGACCTAGTTTAGGATGAGAACTACGCCCATGCCATTGCTATAGGATTGTTCTTCAATCCTGTCTACAATGTGGAAAGATGGACACTGACACTGAAAGGATATGATATTATGCATGGGGATGTGCTTGTTGGAGGTCTGTTTAACATGGCTACCTTCAAAGCTTCTTTGGTGGTTCATAGTGTTTATAAGGCATTACAAAGTAGTTTGCGAAAGGTATGCATTGATGAACTAGAGAGTGAGATGGCAACTAATTGTTTCTACTTCACAAGGAAGAAGGCAACTCGTATAAAAAAGGTTTTTACTTATATCAGGGTCCTTCGGGTTCGTTCTCTTGATTGGGCTCCCCACTTACTATGAGATTTCTTTGGCAAAATAGAGGATGCAGATGATCCATAGGATGTAGGAGTGGATGAGAATGCAATTGTCATGCAGGTAGTTCTTCCGAGTGATGGCGAAGCGATGGTGGATCCAGCTGGTGGGGACGGTGTTGCATAGTTTTTGTTGGTGGCTAGTGGTATGGGTGTATGTTCTTTTGTTTTTTGGATTATCTCTGTTATGTTGGAGGTGGTTCTCCTTTTTGGGTTATAGTTCATGTTGTTTGGTACTTCTTCTGTGAGTCCTTATGATTATTCTGGCCACTTAGGGCCTTCTTTTGTGTTGATCTCTTTTTGAGACGTCGTTTGGGCAGCTGGTTGCCTTTTGTATAAACTCTAATATTTTAATATATAGGTGGTCTACTACATTTCTTGTTTATATATATATCACATAACTTGCTTCACCTCCAGCTGCCAAAGAAACATAGTGGTCAAAATAATGCTTGATGGGTTTCTTGATTGTCAATGTAGCATCATTACTCATTTTTTCTTTGATGAAGTTCCATAACAACTCCTTGCAATCACAAGAATTAGGACAGTTGGCGATATTCTTATGGAGATTATTTCTCTCCTAAAAAGAATCTATTTCATCGGCAAGATAGTAGTATTCTATGGAGCAATACAAGACATCATTGCCATCTTCAGCTAGAAATCTTATTTGGCATACATGACAGCAATGGGAACTAGATGTAATTGAACCGAAGGATGATGAAGACATCTTCAATGAAGAAGAAAATTGAATGAAAGCACTCTTGTTAAATACTCTAATACCTCATATTATTGTATGGAATTCAGCCAGAATAGCAGATGGTTTGGATTTTATAACCTTTGGAGAGAGGTCCACATTGGTAGGTCCTTAAAGAAAATCTTTACCATATGTGAACAACATTATTTGGTGCAGAAAACCACATTAAAACTGTGGAATGAATGTTCATAAAGAATAACAAGAAATGGTAAGAATAAAAGAACAAGAAGGAGATAAAGAACTACTGAGAGTATGAAAGCATTTATAATTTACAGAGATTCCTAAATGTTATTAGGAACTTCTTTCCTGTGTGAAAACAAGAAATTGTTCATGTGTAACAGATGATTTAAAGATCTCGAAACAACTAATTTTAAAAAATATTCTTTCTAATTATAACCTTTAACTATGGAATTTTTAAATTGTATTCTCTTTCTACCAACTGCTTTGCCCCACACATATGAATGTGATTGAATTTTGTCAATCTTATTTCGACTAAAGTCATACAACTCACTAGTTAGATGAGCTATTCCTATTGGATTTGTGACAGCAAGATAAAGCAAAGAAAGATAGAGGCTTCTCTTTGAAAGAAAACAAAAATCTTTTGTTTTAAATCTAATTATTTCCTAAAGAAAGGAAAACCTACTTTCTTCTAATTTGATGGAGGCAGTTATGTTGAGGATATTATTTATCTTTGGAACCTTTTGAAAGGCAATTTTATTTTGTAATTGTAACTATGTGAGGATTGTAATTTTTCTTCTCAACAATAAGAATATTGATAATTTGCCCTGTGGATGTTTCTCTAGCATATTGTTGGAGTTTTACCACGTAAATATTTGTGTTATTGATGTGTGATCGTTTATTCTTTTTATTCATTAGGTTTTTACTGTCTCTATTTTTTTTTGCAACTAACTTGTGCTGCAATATTATATGATTCTAGGTTTTAAGTTTATTCTTGAAATATGAAGGAATCTCAACAAGTGGTATCAAAGCTTTATTTTGCAGAAATTGTGTTAGGATTTAGTGTTTATTCTACAACATCAAATAGAAAAGGTTTCAAATGCAAGGTTCAAGGTGGAGAAATTTAATGGGAAGAATAACTTTGAGTTGTGGAAGCTCAAGTTGCGTGATCTGTTGGTGCAATAAGGATTGCACAAGGCATTGGTAGGAAAGACAAAGAAACTTGTGAATATGATTGATGACCAGGGGTAACTTTAAGGAACCCCCCTAAAAAAACCTATAAAATCTTGGCAAATCCTAGCCTGAGACAAAAAAATTGTTGGCAAATTTATGCCTATTTTTGAAAAAAAAAAATTTCGTTGGTGAATTATAGTTGTATTCCAAAAAATAAAATAAAGTACATGTGGTGAATTATATATATTGAAAAATATAAAATTAATTACTCGGTGAATGTGCTAATGAATTTTTAAAAAACATAATACTGTTGGTGAATATATCATATGATAAATGATAATTATTAACATTTTTGGTAAATTTATGGAAAATTTACGTACACATTATAACATATTTCCATTGTCCGAAGATCATAGATCAACAAATTAAGTGCTATTTTGGGCCAAAGTTCTGACACACCCCAATTTGAACTTAAAGTTTTTGGAATCTATTGGCAAGTCCACCTATTTTCAAACTTATCGATGAAGTGATTTGTCTTTACATATTCTCTCTATTATGAGTCAGCCAATTCTAGCAATCACTAACTTAACCTTTTGCTTAAGTTCTTTATCGGTTAGTTCCATATTTTAGAAACCTCGCCTACCCTGATAAAATTTAAGTTGGTTCATAAAGTGTCCTGTTATCTGATGAAAGGAGAAGCTTAAACAATAAAGAACTATTGATGAAATCTCTAAGTCATGAACTTATTTTTCATTGAACACTTTCTTCTAAAGTTCATGAACTCGCCGATTGAGAAATCCATCAACTCAATCACCAATAAACACATCACTATTATTCATGGTTAGGTGCATTTGTCGATGTTGTTTGATAGGGGTCTTTTCTATTGATATGCATGACAAAAAAGCTACTATACATCTTCATTAATGGTGGGAGTAAATGCACACCTACTCTATCAACCACCCTAGTTTGATTTATTCATATTATCATTCACACTACCTGGGGTATTCCCTAGAACATCATCTGTGACATTGTAATCATTCTTGATACCTTGGGTATTCTCTGGAACATCATCTGTGGCATTGCCATCATTCCCACTACCTTGAGTATTCCCTGGAACATCATCTGTGGCATTATGACCCAAGTCAATAGATGGTACATGTTTTGATGTTGTAGCTCCATTTGATGGACCACAAACATTACCAAAGTATAACATTATGTTTCTATATTTTGATAAACTCCCTTCACCACCCTCAGAAAATTTGTTCCTGCTCGACATCTCTCATGAATTAAAAACTATAGAAACAATGTTATTTTATTCAAGAAGGAATCATAGATGATAGAATATAGATCCCTGGGTCCTAGATTAAGATGTCTCCTTATTCCTAACTCCTACTTAATATCATCTGTAACAATGAAACAAAACTGACAAAGACATAAATAATCAACATGAATCTTATATTATTACACAGTAAATAAATGATCACTTACCTTTTAGTGACTCACCAATGCCTGTAGTTGTAACTTGTCTATGATATGAAATGAATAAGGAGCTTAGAGCTAAACAAAATGTGTAAAGGATAAATTAGAGTTTCAAATGTAATTATATCAATCTATATTTGGTGAATACTGTGGGATTTTAAAATGGTAGCGTAATAATTTGGTGAATCCCACGTACTTGTAAAATGGTACATATAATTGTTGGGTGAAATGGACCTCGATCTTACACAAATGTTTCAATTTTCTAGACAAATATGGCCCTAGGATTAGCATGGACTTATAATGGTATTGACAAAATTGGTCCTCCTACACGGTGAACCGTTTAATGTTATTCGTTAATATGTGGGTGAATTAAAACATGCCTCCTAAATTCTAGACAGATCACCATTAGAACCACATAGTATATGGTGGCAAAAATACTAACTATAAATGCTTCATAAGTAAATTGGTGGTTAATTGAAAAACATTTGACCATAAATTTAAAAAATCTAGGCAAATTGGCCCAACACCAGTAGCAATGTACTCTTTAAATACTGTTCGATATGAACTATTCACCAATTCAAAAAGATTTGTTACTAAAAAAATCCCTACTGATGAGAACTAGGAAGATCTAGATACAAGAGCTCTCAGCATAGTTCAGTTGTGTGTGGCAGATAATGTTATTTTTAATATTGTTGGGGAGGAAACAACAACAGGCATATGGAGCAAAATGGAGAGACTTTACATGACAATATCCTTTCCAAACTGAATCTACTTGAAGAGGTAGCTATATAGTTTGGGAATGAATGAAGGTATCAAAATTACTGATCATTTAAATATTTTCAATAGTCTTATTTGCCAATTAACTAGTATGGGTGTAAAAATTGAAGATGAAGACCAGACAATTATGTCATTGTGTTCATTACTTGAACCTTGGAATCACTTAGTCACTTCCATTATCTTTAGCACAATTGACACCCTTGAATTTGATTCTGTTGTGGGATCTTTGTTGTTTGAGGAGGTGCGGAGGAAATCTAATACAAAATCCTCCATTCCAGAAGCAATGGTGGCTAGAGGTTGATCCATAGAAAAGGGGGGAAATTTGAGAGGTACATCAAGATCTAAGTTAAAATGAAACAAGGGTAAAGGAAAATGTTGGTATTACAACAAAAATGGGCATCTCAAGAAAGATTATTGGAAGAGGAAATAAGACAATGATGACTCCAAAAAGGAAGCAAATCAGGTTGAAGCAAGTTCAGGTATAGTTGATGAAGTACTATCTGTTTGTAATATTTCACAATATCACAAGGAATGGTTATTAGATTCTGGTGCTTCACATCACATGTGTCCACATAGAAGTTAGTTTTCTTCTTACCAAACTATTGATGGTGGTGTTGTTCTTATGGGAAATAATGTTGTTGCAAGTATGTGCTTAATCAGTGTTGTCATTAATGTCAACATATCTTCGTTGTCATTGGTGTCAACTATGTCCTATTCTATTACTTTCTTAGAAGCTTTGTATGTTGAGGATATTGAGAAAATTGGCCTCTCCGGAAGAAACAAGTGAGTTACAGTGATGTGCAGTATAGATAGTGAGTTGTATGCTAAAGAACAGTCCGGTAGATTACTCGACATTTCTTGCTAGTTGAAGATCTTGGTCTGCGGATTGGAAGTTATTTAAAGGGATGTCTGAAGATACTAAATCGTGAGTTTGAGCCAATGCAGAGTAAAACCTATTTTCTCTGATTATTCTCTAGTGACAGGGAGAAAGTATTTTGCTCCACATTCCTTCGCATTAAAGTGTTTTGCTCTGCGGTTCTAAAGGGAAGTTTGGGATGATGATAAGTGCCTACAATTGCAATGGTTCATGTTTTGATGGTCTGCAAGCTATCTTTCTTTTATGACAGTTGAAGACAATGAAGTGCATGTGCTCCAGTGTGAAGAATCTCATGAATAAAGTGGTTTGAGTTTGTGCAGTTTCTCCTGATGATTTCAACATGCTTGTGGATTCCTCTTGATCATGTTCTTACCTTTACATTGGTCCACATTAAGGAAATGAGATTGTATTTGAAGATTATTCCCAGAGAACGTAGAGTGTAACCAGTCTCATCCGACTTGGTTAATTCCAGTAATTGTAGAGATCCCTTGAAGATTATGGAAGCATGTTGTGGCATGGAAGATCATGTTTGAGTCCCAGCTAAGGTGTGACATGGTTTGCATATATTTATACTATAATTCCTTAGAATAATTTGTATTAGGTCAAGACCTATTCTGTAAATGTTTGTCATACCAACCTTGGAGATTGTTCCAATGGTTGATGATTGTAGTGCCAACCTTGATGATCATTCCAAGGTTGATGAAGTGTACAAATACTTGTAATTGAGTTGTGGAAAAAATGTCCTTGTACGAAAATGGGAAGATAAGGAAAAGGGCGAGTAGATAAGGTAGAGCAGGGCAGAGCAGAGCAGAGGAATTGTTGTCTCTTAGATTTGCACCCTTGCTGAGTTGTAGAACTTGGCAATCTGGAGAAACATGGGATCTTTCTAGGTCTGTGGGTCACCTGTGATGGAAAGAACCTCCGGAGAAGGCCGGCTTGCTGTTGATACTCCACCTAAACTAATTATACTAAGGTCTTTGCAGAGAAAAGGGTAAGAAAGATTACATGAAAATGAAACCTTCTGTCTAAGGTGATGCACCAAAATATCATCAGAAAATAACCAGAAATGACACACTTCAGAACCAGTAATAATAAGAATCCTTACACAACCCAGCGAATCATAATCCTTGCATCATTACTTTGTAAGGAAGCTAAATAACAACAATCCTGCAAAGGAGAAAGAGGTTTTCTCACTACCCAAAACTGATTGTGTTGGCAAGAGACACTATATGGATTCATGGTTGTTGTCATTGATGGCAACAAAGGTCATCCCACATATCCGCAAGTCATGATGTGCCTCTACCGGAAGTCAGAATAAAGAATGTTGTGGTCCGGTGAAGAAGAACAGAGCATGTGGCAAGGTCCGACAGATTGGTCCGGATCTCTCAGAGGAAGTGTCTTGGTGCAGTGCGGATTTGGGGAAGTCAAGAGGACTACCTTGAGTGGTATATACCAAGGATTTAGCCTCCGGTGATGGACAAGGAAAAAGATATGAATGGTTGAGTACCGGATTCCTGAGAGACAGTGAAAACAGAGGAAGAACTGACTGGCAGAGTATCAAACTGCTTTCCGGATGTGTTACTGTTGATGACAGAGGTTGTGAAGGCATGAATCATGTTTGGCCGACATGATTAATGATATCTACAAGTATATGCTTGATCCGCATTGCTTGGTGAGGAAGGATTCAGCCGACAGAACAAAAGTTTGTAAGAAACTAGACTGTTCCGGATGCCGACTAGAAAGGTGATGAAATTACTTGTGCGGATATATATAGAGGATGGATTTAGTTGTGAAGGGTGTGTTGATGTGGAGAGATATGCGAATAAGTCCAGATAAGAGCAGAGGTAGCAAAAAGGATCCGGTATGTGAAAGATAGCAGAATAAAGAACAGAGGAAAGATGAAGTGCAGCAGATCAGTGTACTGAGCCTAACCGGAACTGAACTCCAGCATATGCAGATGCTTCCAATCAGTTCAAGACTGTGATTCTCATCACTTTGTAGACAGTGTGTCTTCTTGTAGGCAGTGGGCCTCTTGTGAGCAGTGTGCTCGGGCAGTGAGCCCTAATTGGCAAGTGCCATTTTTGTAATTTCCTATTCTTCTAACAGAGAATAATTTTGGGTTAATCACCCCGTGGTTTTCTCCCTTAACAGGGTTTCCACGTCAAAAATACTGTGTCATGTGTTTCTTATTTCATGGTTAATGTTTTTGTGTTTGATTTTATGCTGCATCAATTAAAAGGAAAGTTCAATAAGGGAAATAATTAGGATAACTGATTCACCCCCCCCTCTCAGTTATCAACAGATTGTTATTCCTTGCACATCTCACAACCTGCAAAAATATGTAATCCTTGCATAAAGGCACCAACATGAAAGATAGCTCCAAGGACAAAGAATATCACCAAGATCTGTACTAACACTGAGGACACACAATATCAGAAGAAATAGGAAGGTACAAATTGCTTATTACTGCTAAAAAGGTGTTACAATAATGTATATCTTTGAAATGGGTTACAAGACTGTTCACTTCTGCAAAAGAACTCAGAAAATTACAATATACAGAGTAGTGAATAGCCAGAACTCCTAAAAAATGAACAAGGAAGAAGACTATATACTTCCTAAACAGCTGTAAATAGATAAACATCCACCACCTCCATTCCCGTGCATCTCATAAATGCCCACACAATACCTCACTAAAGTCCTCCAAAAAGGTTTCCTAAGGCATAAATGGTCAAGGCATGCCATCAACTATCATAAAGGCACTTGAAAATGTCATAGAATGCCTTTAAATGATCTTTAAGGCTTCTGACATACGTCAGATCTATGCAATAACTCTCCTGCAGCATCATAAATACCTGATATTTTCTAAATAAATGACATAAATACACTTTTTTCTACATTTAATTAACATTTAACTAAGAGGCTTATAATTACACCACCTTAGTAAATGTTTTACAATTTAGAATCATACAGACCTATGCAGAAAATAACGACATTTATGACATAAAAAGGGCATCCATATCTCCTAGACAAAACAACACGACACATCACATCTGTATCATGATTTGAGGTTCAATGGAAAACGTTTCAAAAATAACCCTTATGACTCCCACATACATCATCATGATTTATGGCCTCCACTTCACTTCCATAACACCTTGCAACTCTCTACACACATTTTTATTCACAACTTACCCATTATCACCACCTTATATCTCCTAGCTGTGATATGCCTTGGTCAAATATGCCATTCGACCTTGTATTTCTCCTAAAGCATTTGGCTTGTCTTTGAAAAATAAACAAAAAGCATAAAAATACCACGGCCCCCTTGATCATTTGCTAAGTTTTAACAAATGCAATCTTCCCCACGTCGCCATATGGATAGCAATGATGTTTCAAAAATGAAAGTAAAAAATAAACCTAAAAGCAATTAGGTTATTCGACCCAAGGAGGAAGACCTAAAAAAACATTTTCATTTGCATCATATTTTCTGTCGACCTCTCCCTGCTGCGCCGCTATGAGGGATTGTAGGAAAAAATGTATCATTTCTGTTGATTTCTGGGCTGCTCTAGCCAATTTTCAAAGGAAAATGCAAGGTAAGTTGCATTTTTGAGGTTTTGATTCCCTTTTGAAGTCGATTTTGGGCCTTCAAGGCTGCGATTCTGACTGTGTATTGATGGATTTTTCACTGTTTCTCTTGGCCAACCACCATGACTGCAATTTTTTTCCGACCACCATGACTGCAAATTTTTTTGTGTGAGGCCGTTCTGGAAGGTTGAATGAGGAAAAGAAAATGTGATTTTGACACAACAAAAGGCAAAACACAGAGGTAATTTCTCACTGTCAATTTTCCTTCATTTTTTTGTCCTTTTTGCTGCATCTTGCTACCTGGGCCACGATTCTGAGGCATCTATGAGCATTTTGCTTTGCAATGAGTTGAAAACTTTGTGTTTTGACAGTGCTGAGGCATGATTTCATCAAAAACCAAGCATGTTGTTCCTGCAAAATTGAATATTCGCCTCGCTGTTGTGCGACTTGAAGGGCTTTCTGAGTATTTTGTAGTTGAGTTGAAACTTTGTATTTTGTTCTGTCTGCTGTTCAAACTTGAAAAAGAAAATTACATTTTCTTTGTGCATTGCTGCCAGAAGGCACATTTTTTGGACATTTTCTGAGCATATGTTTGAAATGAAAAAACTTCATCTTTTTCCTTTATATCTGCATTTTGGGCTGTGAACAAACTCCAGTCTTAACACAAAACTTGGAACAATGATATATATGCCTTGCTGCTCTCGAAATCCGTATTTTCTGTCAGTTGTAGCATGATCTTGAAACTCCATTTTTTGCATTCTCTTTCAGAGTTCTGTAGCATTTGAATTTGGACAACAGAAAAAATTGTATTTCTTTGTAAATCTATAATTTTCTTTTAACTGTCAGTAGCAAAAAGCTTGAAAAAAAATTCATAATTTTCACTCTGTATCTGTAGAAAACACTGAAACTCTGCATCTGTCTGGTTTATTCTTTCATTGTTTTGGCCATTCTATCATTATAACAGTCTTTGATGATAGTAATAGGACTTTTGATGAAGACAATAATGACAACCTCTCAGATATTGAGGAAGTGTAAATTGGGATATACCTGTTATCTCCTTTAAAGCATCTGCATCATTGACACTGTATTCTCTTATCATTGGTCTCTTGTCCTCATGAATGTTACTGAACCATATGACTAATCTTTGGCTCTTTTCAGGATCATTGTGCTTCAATAGTCTACTGCCTCTCTTTGAATTTATTCAAACCCTTTGTTCATGTACAAATAGGCACCACAAACCTTTATCTTGTGGCTCTCTAGCGATTACAGAAGACAAAGTTGACTATTATAAGGATGTTATATTGTTGTCTTTTATCCTACTTTCTCTGTATGTGGTCAACTACTGCTCTAGATTGTGACTGCTGCTACAAAACCTACTACCATCTTGGACTGACTGTCACAATCAACCTCATGGTCACTATCCCTATTGTGTTTGGTGATGCAAACAACCTCATACTCCTCACAGGCTCTATTCTCTTAAAAGTACTGTCTAGGGTCTACATGCTGTCATGTGACTGTTTGTACGCCACCAACCTGTTGACTATGACTTGTTCATACACAATACTGACTGCTCTCAACTGCTTTATCAATCCTTAAAGTTCTGCCTTCTCATATGTATATTGCACTGTCTCTTATATTATTTTCTCTTTCCGTTGCTGAAGTGTGACTGGAAGAAGATATGAGCATATATTTGTGAAAATCTACATTTTTCTGGCATTGAATGTGAGACTTAACTTATAAAATGACATCTCTACCCCTTAACTTGCTTTTGTGTCTTCCACTACTACTTTATGGCTATATGATTCTCTTTCTTCAATTATTATCTCAGATCTCTAAAAGAAACATGACTGAGACACTCATATGATGTCTTGAACTGCCCTTCCACAATAGTGCTGACCGATGATTGTTTATTTTGCATGCTTGTTCTTACTCCTGTAAATGCTTATAGTCATACATTTCATATGAGAAAGAAAGCAGAAGTTTTGAGCACTTATCTCCAGTGTTGCTTATAGTAGTTGAACTCTGTCTGTGCTCTTGTTGTCCTTAAGTGCTTGGGTCTTGTTGTTGACTGTTGGCTGTCCTTTATTATGACAATCAACTGTTCCATGTGATCTTTGCTATGACAGTCTTTTTGCTGCTGTGCTTGAAACTAGTTTGCTGCTTCATCGTGCCTTGCTGTCTTGTTTTGCTTGGACTTTCCTGATTATTTACTGTCCTACCATGACTGAAACCTCTTGAAAGTCATGATCTGCCCTTTGAATATGCTCCTTGAGCTATGCTTTTGCATTTGTATATTGCATCTTTGATGTTCTATAGGGTCTATGAGCTAGGCTCAACCCTTGTGGGAGCCACACTTCCTCCACTCATAATGTAACTGATGGATTAAATAGAAACATAATTATACCTGTATTTGCACATGAAGCAAACATGTTAAGAAAAACAAGGGCTCGTAGTTGATATACTTGATTTGTCTTCTCAATAGTTTATGTGACACTAACTGGTTTACTACATCTGAAAAAAACAAATTGTATATTTATAGGTGCATATCATGTGATGTATGATGCCCCGTCATTGCTCTAACATCAGTTTTCCAAAATTTTATGCAGATGACTAGGGGGTAGCAAGGAGACAGCAGCTAGATGTAGGACACGCAGACAATCTAGGATGACACAAGACGCGGCAACAACATGAAGGCTCATCATTCAGGCAATGATGAGTCACCCTACCTCATATGCATATTTGCTTTTTAGCTCTTTTATAAATGTATAGTTTGTCTATTTTCATTTTGCAATGAGACAGTTAGCCTCACGGCTTGTGTGAGACCTTATACACTTATTTTTTCAATACCAATTGCTGATCTTACAAAAGATTTGTACAATTTCTTAAGTCTAAAAAACATCTGAATGCAACAATACAATTTAATCTCAATTTGTACCAAACATGCACATGGATATAATGCAGCAGCAATAAAATGTACCTTCCTCTCCTTTCAAAAATTGGAAAGTTCTACTTGATTTAGCTAGTAATGAAAACTAGGTAACATGAACTATTGTACTTCAATGTATTAATATCAAACATGAAGAAGATGGTGATTTTGGCAGTGAGCCTGGCAGTGAGCGGCCAGTAGGGTTTAACATCCCTTAGGGTTTAACAACCCTTATTGTAATCTTTCTAGGTTTAGGGTTGAGGTAGTGAGCCTGCTAGACCTAGCTGTACTTCATGGCAGTGAGCCAATATCTTCTAGGCCCATGGAGTGACCAAGCCTGAACATTATTTTTCAAAGATTGCAATATATTTTGAGAGCTAATCCTCTTCGTGGTTTTTCCTCACCTTGGGGTTTTCCACGTAAAAATCTAGCATCTCTTGTGTTTAATATTGCATTTGTGTTTAAGTTTCTAATTTTATGCATTCTTTGTTTAATCATAATAAGTGTAGACAAGTGATTAATGTTTAATTGTAGAAGTGTTTGAGTTTTTGGGACAACTGATTCATCCCCGCCTCTCAGTTGTCCGACACATTTCAATAATTGGTATCAGAGCGAGGTTCCTCTGAAGAAAGTCTAACAGGTTGAGGAAGATCCATAATGTCTTATAAGAAGGAAACGCCACATTTTGATGGGACAAATTATGCTCTTTGGAAGGCTCAAATGAAAAGTCATCTTCTTTGTCTTGGTTACAAAGTATGGAAAGTTGCAAAAAAAAAAAACACCTTGCCTCAAAATGGTTTGATGATTTAAGATGAAATTAACAAATATGAAGTGGATGTTAAAAAGAAAAAGATTCTCCGTTAAGTTCATTGAGATCTTGAAATTGCAAATGAGGTATGGGAAAATATGAAAAATCTGTATGAGGGAGATGATTCTGTGAAGGAGGCCAAGCTACAAAGTCTGAAAGTGAAATATGAAATTTTGAAGATGAATGAAGATGAAAACATAACAACCTTTATGCAAAGAGTTGATGAACTTGTCACCAGAATAAAAGGTATGGGGGGAACTCTTGGTGATAAGGAAGTTGTGATGAAAATTCTTAGATCTCTACCAATTAAGTCCTACAGTCACAAGATAGCTGCAATTGAAGAGTTTATGCAAGTAAAAGCTATTGACAGAGATCAGTTTCTTGGTAAGCTTACTGCCTTTGAGATGAGAAAGTTTGGTGATGCCTTACCAAAAGTTGAGACTGCCTTCAAAGCCAGTACTTCTGGAAAAACCTCCAGATCAAAAAAGTACAAGGTAGAATCTGATGATGAGTTTGATGAAATTGAAGCCAACTTTGTGGATAAACTGCAAAGAGGATCTGGTAAGTTCAAAGGTAAATTACCTTTTAAATGTTTTGCATGCAGTAAAGTAGGCCACTTTGCTTCTAGATGTCTTGAAAGAATTGAAAGAAATAGGAAAAGATATGAGAACATGCCTAGGATCCAAAATAAATGTTATTATGTTGAAGATTTTGATGATGATGGAGTATCAGATAATGGTGAACTAGATAATGTTAGTACTTCTAGTAATGAATGCTTGTTTATTTCTATTAAAGAAGAATCCGTGTCTACTAATCTTGCTAGCTATGTGAAGGTAGAAAAACCAGTAGAAAGTGCTTTGGCTGCTCAGGTTGTTGAAGACAAAGATGAATGGGTTATTGATAGTGGCTGCTCTCACCACATGACTAGTGACAAAAGTACGTTTGTGAGTTTGGAAAGATATGATGGTGGACTGGTTAGGTTTGGAGATGATACAACTGGTAAGATTTGTGGAAAAGGATCTATTTCTTTTGATGGCAAGCATAATACTGAAGATGTCTTGTATGTGAAAGGATTAAAGCACAATCTTTTGAGTGTGGGTTAGATGTGTGACAAAGGTTATGACTTAAGCTTCAAGGATAATGGATGCAAGATCAGGGAAAGCTCCAGAACAGTCATTGCAACTAGTAAGAAGACCAGAGGTAATAGCTATCACTTGAAAGGAACTGATAATTATTGTTTGTTGGCTCAGACTGATGAAAGCTAGCTTTGGCATAGAAGGTTGTGTCACATCAATTTTGATAACATTATGAAGATGAGTACTACACAGTCTATTAGAGATTTGCCTAAGCTTGTGAAGCCTGCTAATCCTATTTGCAAGGAGTGTCAATTTGGGAAACAAACAAGAACAAGTTTCAAAAGCAAGGACCAATCAGTTGATGGACTACTGGAACTAGTGCATAAAGGTTTGTGTCAACCTACAAGAGTAAGAAGTTTGGAAGGAGACAAGTATTTCATGTTGCTTATTGATGATTATTCTAGAATGACTTGGGTTACCTTTTTGAAAGAAAAATTAGAAGCTCTAGATAAGTTCAAGGCATTTAAGGCAATGATTGAAAATGAGATGGATTTGAAGATCAAATGTTTAAGGTCTGATAGAGGAGGAGAGTTCACATCAAATGAATTCAATTTATTTTGCAAAGAACATGGGATAAAGAGACAATTATCTGCACCTAGAACTCCACAACAAAATGGAGTCATTGAAAGGAAAAATAGAACAGTTCAAGAAGCTGCTAGAACCATGGTGAAGGAAGTTGATCTTCTGGAAGTATATTGGAGAGAGGCAATTCACACTGCTATATATATCCTAAACAGAGTCCAAGTCAAAGGTAACAGTTCTAAGACTCCTTATGAATTGTTGTATGGTAAAGTTCCTACTGTGAAATATCTCAAAGTTTTTGGTAGCAAATGTTATATCAAAAGAGAAGAGGATCTAGGCAAGTTTGATGCTAGGTGTGATGAAGGAATCTTCCTTGGTTATGTTAGTAATAATTTATGTTTGGGGTTTTGAGTGAGGCCTCTTCCCTAAAAATCCAAAAAGTTCTAATATTTTGGCCTCTGCAGATGTGAAAATGCGAGAAATTAGTTAAGGTGCAAGTCAAAATATGCAGTGGCGGGTCAGAAATCGCTATCGGCCCCTGAAAGATGTTAAAAACTGGGTCAAATGCATAAAAATGCATATCGGGTCACTGCTTCGGGCCACTGATGCTGTGTCTTTTTTTTCCTAAGTTAATCACTGCGGATGGTGCCACGTGTCAGTTTCCAACAGAGTTCTGCCAAAGTTTCAATGAAGTTTCTTTTAAGTTTCAAGAATACGCCGAGTGTGCCACGTGGCGGGAAATGTTTCTATTTTGTTTCAAGTTGCATGCGCGCAGAAAGCGCCACGTGTCAACAGCCGTGATGCTCCCCTGAAGATTCCAGCTTGAGCACGGAAGGCACCACGTGTCAGCTTCCGCCAAGTTTAAACATAGTTTCTAAGTGTTTCTGAGAGTGGCACAGAAGGCACCACGTGGAAGCATCCGCCGTGTTTCTAAAAGAGTCTAAAAGTTTCTAGGCTTCGCGGATCCTACCATGTGTCGGCCTCCGCTGAAGTTTCAAAAAGTTTCCATGCAGGGGCGGAAGATGCCGTGTGTCCCTTGCGGTTGCTGCGGAAGCTGACAAGTGTCAGCTTCCGAGTTTGTTTCCTTTTTGTTTCAAGTTTGGCATAGATGAGGTGGGTCCCAGTTAAACAGTTGCTACTGTGGATGTTGCCAAGTGGCAACCTCTGCTTGAAGTTTCAAAGGCCCCTTTATGAAGTTTCAAATGTGTCAGAAAGTGCCATGTGTTGCTTGCGGAGGAATGGTTCAAAAGTTTCAGCTGTGCGCACGGAGGGCGCCATGTGTGTCAAAGGATGGCCGCGGAGCTTGCCAACTATCTGCTTCTGCGTGTCTCTCTCTTTTTTCTTCGGTGCCAAGTAATGGATGGTGGTGGGCCCTGCATTAAGTATCAAGTGGGGCGGAGGGTGCCAAGTGTCAGCTTTTGCCTGTGTTTCATAGGAGTTTCAAATGTTTCAAGAGATAACCGTGGGTTGTGACATGTGTCACCTGCGGAAGCCACTTTTGTATTATTTCCTAGTGTTTCTTAAGTGTTGCGGGTGGTACCAAGTGTCGGCATCCGCGTGAGTCCCAATATTGTTTCAAAAGTGTTTCTCAGGAGGTGCACGGGGGGCACCACGTGGCGGCTTCCGCGGGGGTGTCTCGAGAGGGTCTCTAATGTTTCATGGATATCGCGGAGCTTGCCACGTGGTGGCTTCCGTGTGAGGTTTTGGCAGTTGATTCTCGGCGGGAAACAAATAACAGAAAAGTAAGCGATGGCCCAGTGATAGAAACTACAAGTGCCTACATGGCACGATTTGGTTGGTGGGTGACTCTTCAGTGTTTTTGGGGTCGTTGGATCTCAGCATTAGGTTTTTGATTGACGGCCACGTTTTGAGCCTGCTGCACGGGTTTTCTCTTGTATCTGTGACCATTTTTGGCAGGAGAACTCCATAGTTCACTGCTGTTATGTGTTCAGAGGCCGCGGGTTGGTGCGCCAGTAATGGCAATTTTTGCAGAAGGCATGGGTCGAGTTGATGGGTCAACCACCTGATTTACGAAGAAAGTCCCTTAGCAGCGGCCCTATTCCCAATCTCACCTGCTCTGTCCTCTATTTCTTGCTGCAGCATTTACTGTTTTGAGTGCCATTTTTCAGTGCAATGTATTTGGCAAATTTTTGATGTGCCATGTAATTAATTTGCTGGGTCCATTCTCTTGCTATTTAAGCAGACTGTGTGACCCATTTATAGGTTGTTGAAGGCCTGGGGCATTTTTGTGTAAATAATGAAGAATAGGATATGATCTTGGTTGTTTTTATCCCATTTTAGAGTTTATGTGTTGCAGCATGCATGTATTTTGCACATATTTTTAGTTTCAGTGTTGATTTATATGAAAAATGCTTATTGCATGTGTCTATCTACTTGTCTCCATTTGCTGCATGTCATCCTTCTTTTGAATCTGGTTGCTAAGGGTTTCATGGATTCTAGGGTATAGATATCTATACTGCATGTTTCATCTGTAACTTCCATTCAAGGAGTGGATTAAACTATTTTAGGTCAATGTATGGAGAAGGTTGTATGTCTGCAGGGATATCTGTAAGTAGAGGCAGTTAGATACCCATTCTTGGGTGATTTTTGTAAGGCAAGCATCAGTTCAAACCCCCTGAAACTTGAGTGAAAGTTGCAAACCATCTGTTGTATACGTCTAGTTGACTCCTTGCCCAATGGATAGGCACCAGTCTGTTTCTAAGTCAGTAGTTATGAGCCAAAACCCCTTGTCTTGCATCCAGGACATTATGTCCACCCATCTCATCACTTCCACCTGTTAGTTGTAGGAGTAGGATTAGGAACCCCCTGCATACTCTCATACCCAACTAGACATATATGTCCAAGAATGTTGCCAATCTTGTGATCTATCATGCAGATCTTGGTCCATACATGAGAGTATTTTGCCCGTTGTTGTCAAGTTAGATCTTTCTATCTTTGAGCTAGTCAATGTTACATCTTTTGTCATAGGGATACCCCCCTTGGTGCGGCAGAACCAGAAGTGAAGGGGAGGCACCTCACGCAACCTCCCATAATCTGTTGGCCGAATCCACCTGTGCATTGGAACTGGCAAACCCATTGTAGATTTGGTAACCAATAGGTTACTCAACCAAGAGCAAGGCCTACAGGTGTTATAATAAGAGGCTGAATAAGAACATTGAGAGTGCAAATGTCAAAGTCGATGAAAGCAAGGAAAGGTCTCCAGAATTAAGTGGCTATGAATTAGATAAACCAGATGTTTTAGAAGTGGTACAACATGAAGATAACTCAGATGAAGAGGATCAAGATCCAGAAAGTGCTACCAAGATACCAAGGTATGTAAAACTTAATCATTCTAAAGATCAAATCATAGGAGATAAGAGTAAAGGAATCCTGACCAGAAGAAGAGCTGCAGAAGAACAAGTAAATTTCTGTTTGATTTCCAAGATTGAACCTAAGACAGTGAATGAAGCTTGCAATGATGAGAATTAGGTAAAGGCTATGAAAGAAGAATTGATGTAGATAGAGAAGAATTAGATCTAGGATCTTGTTCCTAGACTAGCAGATAAAAATGTAATTGGTACCAAGTGGGTTTTTAGAAACAAGATGAATGTGAATGATGAAGTAGTAAGAAAAAAAGCAAGGTTGGTATGCAAAGGATACTCTCAAGTTGAAGGAATAGATTTTGAGGAAACATTTGCACCAGTGGCAAAGATTGAACCTATAAGAATGTTTCTGGCATTTGCAGCCTACAAAGATTTTAAGGTATATCAGATGGATGTAAAGTCTACATTCTTGAATGGAGAGTTGGAAGAAGTCTATATTGAACAACTAGAAGGATTCCAGTAATCACATCAGGGTGACATGGTATGCAGATTGAAGAAGGCATTGTATGGGTTAAAACAAGCCGCTAGGGCCTGGTATGCTAGGTTGGATAAGTATCTGATACAGTTAGGATTCACCAAGGGTACCACCGACAATAATCTCTATTTCAAGATCAATAATGAACAAATCCTAATTGTTGCAGTCTTTGTTGATGGCATTATCTTTGGAGGCAATGAAGGTATGTGCATAGTTTTTGCTGGAGAAATGCAAAGTGAATTTGAAATGTCCATGTTTGGTGAGATGAATTTCTTTTTAGGTCTACAAATAAATCAATCAGATAAAGGTATCTTCATTTCTTAGTCTAAGTATGTGAAAGAGTTGTTAAAGAAGTTTGGGATGGAAGACTCTAAACCAGTAAATATTCCCATGATAATCGGTTGTAAGTTGAGAAAAAATGATTATTCACCTATGGCAGATCAGAAAAGGTATAGATCTATGATTGGAGGATTACTTTATCTGAATCAAACCAGACTTGACATAATACATGTAGTTTGTCTTGTGGCAAGATTTCAAGCAAAGCCTAAGGAGTCAAATGTGATGGTAGTCAAGAGAATTTTGAGATATTTGAAGGTACAATCGATTATGGTTTGTGGTATCCAAGGGACAATGATTTCACTCTCAGTGCATACACTGATGCAGAATGGGCCAGAGATGTAGATGACAAAAAAAGTACAAGTGGAGGTGCATTCTTTTTGGGAAAAAGTCTAGTATCTTGGATAAGAAAAAAAACAAGACTCAATATCTCTGTCCACTACAGAAGCAAAATTTATTGCAGCAGCATGCAGTTGTACTCAAGTGTTGTGGATGAAGCAGACATTGAAGGAGATCAGATTTGTGTATGAAGATCCAATTGCAATCTTTTGTGACAATACAAGTGCCATAAACATATCAAAGAATCTAGTAATGCATACAAGGACAAAGCACATATCCATAAGATATCACTTTCTAAGGGAAAAAGTGACAGAAAATGAAGTCAAGTTGGAATATGTATCTACAAAAGACCAGATTTCAGACATTTTCACCAAACCTATGCCTAAGGATACTTTTAAGTATCTCAGAGAAAAGTTAAGGGTTATTACCCCTCCTGCTCTAAACTAAGATGCACAAGAGTGCAACAGTTCGATGGTGCTTAGAGTTCCTTCTTTAGATCCAGATTGATACTTTTAGGGCTACTTCTCAGGGGGAGTAGTCAGAGAGTTTAGAAAAGAAATTGAATCAGAGCAGAAGAGTGCAAGTATCTGCCCTTTGCCATTGATGTCAAAGGGGGGGGAGAAATCATGTGAAAAACTCAGAAGCAAAGAGTGCAGATGTGTAAAGAGATAGGGGAGAATCTTGTCTTGATGGCTGTTGTAGTTTTTCACATCATATGTTGCCATCAATGATAAAGGGGGAGAGTTTTACAAGTATGTGCCTAATCAGTGCTATCATTGATGTCAACATATCTTTGTTGTCATTGGTGTCAACTATGTCCTATTCTATTAATTGTTTAGAATCTTTTTATGTTGAGGATATTGAGAAAATTGGCCTCTTTGGAAGAAACAAGTGAGTTACAGTGAAGTGTAGTATAGACAGTGAGTTGTATGCTGAAGAACAATCCAGTAGATTACTCCACATTTCTTGCTGCTTAAAGATCTTGGTCTGCAGATTGCAAGTTATTTAAAGGGATGTTTGAAGATGCTAAATCCTGAGTTTGAGCCTTCGGTGTGAAGAATTGAGAGAGTTGCATTCACCAGAGTAGAACCTACTTTCTCTGATTATTCTCTGGTGACAAGGAGAAAGTATTTTTCTCTGCATTCCTCTGCATTAAAGTGTTTTTCTCTGTGGTTCTAAAGGGAATTCTGGGATGATGATAAGTGCCTACAATTGTAATGGTTCATGTTTTGGTGGTCTGCAAGCTATCTTTCTTTTATGACAGTTGAAGACAGTGAAGTTCATGTGCTCCAGTGTGAAGAATCTCATAAATAAAGTGGTTTGAGTTTGTGTGGTTGCTCTTGATGATTTCAACGTGCTTGTGGATTCCTCCTGATCATGTTCCTACGTTTACATTGGTCCATGTTAAGGAAATGAGATCATGTTTGAAGATTATTCCCAAATAATGTAGCATGTAACCAGTCTCAGCCGACTTGGTTAATTCTAGTAATTGCAGAGATCCCTTGAAGATTATGGAAGCATGTTGTGGCATGGAAGATCATGTTTGAGTCCCAGCTAAGGCGTGGCATGGTCCGCATAAATTTATACTATAATTCCTTAGAATAATTTGTATTAGGTCAAGGCCTATTTTGTAAATGTTTTTAATACCAACCTTGGAGATTGTTCCAATGGTTGAGTATTGTAGTGCCGGCCTTGATGATCATTCCAAGGTTGATGAAGTGTAAAAATACTTGTAATTGAGTCATGGAAAAGATGTCCTTGTGTGAAAATGGGAAGATAAGGAAAAGGGTGAGAAGATAAGGTAGAGCAGGGAAGAACAGAGCAGAGGAACTATTGTACTTCAATGTATTAATCTTAGACATGAAGAAGATGGTGATTTTGGTAGTGAGCTGCCAGTAGGGTTTAACAACCCTTATTGTAATCTTTCTAGGTTTAGGGTTGAGGTAGTGAGCCTGCTAGACCTAGCTGTTCTTCATGGCAGTGAGCCAGTATGTTCCAGGCCCGTGGAGTGACCAAGCTTGAACATCATTTTTCAAAGATTGCAATATATTTTGAGAGCTAATCCTCTTCGTAGTTTTTCCCCATCTTGGGGTTTTCCATGTAAAAATCTGGTGTCTCTTGTGTTTAAGTTTCTGATTTCATGCATTCTTTGTTTAATCATAATAAGTGCGGACAAGTGATTAATGTTTAAGTGCAGAAGTGTTTGAGTTTTTGGGACAATTGATTCACCCCCCTCTCAGTTGTCTGGCACATTTCAACAAATGTTTCTTATAAGATTGTTGGGATTGGGAGCATTAAGATTAAAATGTTTTATGGTATTGTGAGGACTTTGACATAAGTAAGACATGTACCAGAACTAAAAAAGAATTTAATTTCCCTAGGAGTTTTGGATTCTAGAGGTTATAAATTTACATGTCAAGGTGGATCATTGAAAGTGTCCAAGGGCATTATGGTGGTAATGAAGGCTACAAATACTGGGAACCTTTACAAGTTATAGGGGAGTACTAAAATAAGTAAAGCAGTGGTGGTATCTGAAAAAGTAAACAAATCTACTCATTTATGGCATCAACGATTGGGCCATTTGAGTGAAAAAGGGTTAAAGGTACCGGTAAACTATAAGTTACTTCCAAATTTAAAATCTTTGAATTTGAATTTCTATAAGTATTGTGTCTTTGGAAAGCAATGTAGACATAAGTTTAAAAAAGGTAGTCATATGAGTAAGGGTATCCTTGATTATATTCTTTCAGATGTTTGGGGACCATCCCCTATAGTGTCATTTGGAATATCGTCATATTTTGTGACATTTATTGATGATTACTCTAGAAAAGTGTGGGTCTATATTCTTAAAAGGAAAGATAATGTGTTTAGTGTATTTAAGTAGTTTAAAGATTTGGTTGAAAAGAGTACTGGAAGGTCAATCAAGTGTTTAAGAACAGATAATGGAGGCGAGTTCACATCTTTGGAATTTAAAATTTATTGCAAGGAACTTGGGATTGAAAGACATAAAACCATGATTTAGACTCCTTAATAGAATGATGTTGTTGAATGCATGAATATGACTCTTCTAGAGAGAGAAAGGAGCATGCTCAATAATGCCAAGTTGGGGGAAGAGTTGTGGGTAGAAGAAGTCAATACAACATGCTATTTGGTAAATCGGTCACCATTAGTTGCAATAGACTGTAAGATTCCTGAAGAGGTATGGGAGGTAGTTCTTTTGATTCCTCAAATCTAAAAATTTCTGGTTGTGATGTTTATGCTCTTATTTCAAAAGCTCAGCATTCTAAATTAGACCCCAAGTCAAAGAATTATGTCTCTTTGTTGGTTATGGTGATGGAGTTAAGGGATTTATATTGTGGGATCCTACTACCCACAAAATCATCATTAACAGAGATGTAGTTTTTGATGAATCTCCTCTCATAAAATCAAACATAGTAGAAGTTGAAACGGAACAGGAACAAGTACTAGAACATCAGCAAATTCAGTTAGAAACTCAACCATCTTTAAAAGGGGGGAACAAGAAGAAGCTTTCGAAGAAGAAGATGAGGATGTAGAAAATATATAGGAAAATGTGGAGATGCCACAACCAACTCTAAGGAGATCTACACGGGTCAGAAATCCTCCTAAGAGATATGATGATTATTTATCTATTACTTTAATTTCTAATGATGGGGAATTTAGTTGTTATCAGGAAGCAATGAATGATATTGAAAGTGCTTTAAATGGAAAATAGCAATGAAAGAAGAAATGTATGCCTTGGAGAAGAACAAAATATGAGACCTAGTAGAACTTCCAAAGGGGAGAAAAACTAATGGTTGCAAGTGGATTTAAAAACTGAAGAATGGTGTTGTTGATAAAGTTGAAAGGTACAAAGTAGTACTAGTAGCAAAAAGGTATTCAAGGATGGTATTGATTTCCATGAATTTTTTTCACCAGTTATTACTTGCTTTTTTTTGTTTGGGTAGTATTAAAGCATTAGTTGCTTTATTTGATCTAGAGTTAGAGCAACTAGAAGTTAAAACAACATTTTTACATGGAGATTTCAAAGAAGATATATATATATATATATATATATATATATATATATATATATATATATATATATATGGAACAACTAGCAAGGTTTGTTCAGGATCACAAAAGAAAATTTGTTTTCAAACTTAGGAAGTCATTGTATGGCCTAAAGTAATCACCCAGGCAATGGTGCAATAAGTTTGGTTCCTTCATGTTGAGCCACAATTTTACAAGAAGTGAGTATGACCATTGTGTTTACTTCAAAAGTTTGGAAAATTGTATATTTATTATCTTGGTGTTATATTTTGACGATATACTTGTAGAAAGCAAAAGAATGACATAGATCAACAAGATAAAGGATCAGTTGGCTAGGACATTTGATATGAAGGATCTAGGAGCAGTAAAACAAATTTTGGGCATAGAGATACACAGAGACATGAAACATGGTAAGCTTTGGTTATCACAAGAAAAGTATGTGGATAAGATTCTTATGAGATTCACTATAAATAATGTAAAACCAGTAAATATCCCTTTGGCTTCCCATTTTAAGATTTCTTCAGGTTTATGTCATAGTAATAAAGAAGAAAAGGATTCTATGTATCTTGTACCATATGCTAATGCAATATGAAGTTTATTGTATGTGATGGTATATACAAGACCAGATATTTCACATGCAGTTGGTGTTGTCAGTAGATACATGGAAAATCTAGGTAAAGAGCATTGGGCAGCAGTGAAATGGGTGTTTCATTATCTTAGAGACACAAGTGATTATTGTATTAACTTTAATGGTTGCAATGATTTGGTTTGTGGATATGTTGATTCAGATTTTATAGGTTATTTGGAAAAAAGGAGATCTACCTCGGGTTATGTCTTTACTCTTGCAGGAGGACTTGTTTGTTGGATGACAAAGCTTCAAGAAATAGTTTTTTTGTCCACTATTGAGGAAGAATATATGGCTATCTCACATGCATGCAGAGAGGCATTTTGGTTAAAGTGTCTTTTGGGTGAGTTTGGAAAAATGTAGGATAAGGTGAATGTATTCTGTGACAGTCAGAGTGCTCTTCATTTGGCTAAAAATACAACCTAACATAGTAGGACCAAGCATATTGAAATTAAATACCATTTTGTAAGACAAGTTATTGATGGATGTGGAGTAGCTCTTGAGAAAGTCCATATGAAAGAATTTTTTTCAAAAAAATAATTTCATTGGCGATTTTTTTCAAATTTGTCGACATTAATTTTTTTGCTGGCGAATTGTATATAGATTCAAAAAAAAAAAATTTCATTGGTGACTTATAGTTGTATTCCAAAAAATAAAATAAAGTACATGTGGTGAATTATATAGATATTCAAAAATGTAAAATTAATTACTCGGTGAATGTGCTGACTAATTTAAAGATAATAATATAGCTGGTGAATTTATCATATGCTAAATGATAATTATTAACTTTTTTGGTGAATTTATAGAATATTTACATACACATTATAACATATTTCCATTGTCCGATGATCATAGATCAACATATTAAGTGCTATTTTGGGTTGAAGTTCTGACAAACCCTAATTTTTATTTAAAGTTTTTAAAATCTATTGGTGAGTCCACCTATTTTAAAACTTGCCAATGAAGTAATTTATCTTTACATATTCTATCTGTTATGAGTCAACCAATTCTAGAAATCGCTAACTTAACCTTTTGTTTAAGTTCTTTATCGGTTAGTTCCATGTTTTAGAAACCTCGCCTGCACCGATAAACTTTAAGTTGGTTCATAAAGTGTTCTTTTCTCTGATGAAAGGAGAGGCTTAAACAATAAAGAACTATTGATAAAATCTCTAAGTCATGAACTTATTTTACATTGAACACTTGCTTCTGAAGTTCATGAACTCACTGATTGAGCAATCCACCAACTTGATCACCAATAAACACATCGCTATTATTCATGGTTAACCATTTATCGATGTCATTTGATAGGGGTCTTTTCTACTGATATGCATGACAAAAAAGGTATTGTACATCTTCATTAATGGAGGGAGTAAATGTGCACCTACTCTATCAACCACCCTAGTTTGATTTATTCATATATTATCATTCGTGCTACCTTGGGTATTCCCTAAAACATCATCTGTGACATTGTCATCATTGTTAATAGATGGTACAAGTTTTGATGTTGTAGCTCCATCTGATGGACCATAAACATTGCCAAAGTATGACATTATGTTTCTATATTTTGATGACCTCCCTTCACCACCCTTAGGAAATTTGTTCCTGCTCAACATCTCTCATGAATTAAAAGCTGTAGAAACAATGTCATTTTATTCAAGAAGGAATCATAGATGATAGAATATAGATCCCTAGGTCCTAGATTAAGATGTCTGCCTAGTCCTAACTCCTACTCAATATCATCTGTAACAATGAAACCAAACTGACAAAGCCATAAATAATCAACATGAATCTTATATTAAATTACACAATAAATAAATGATCACTTACCTTTTAGTGACTTGCCAATGCCTATAGTTGTAACTTGTCTGTGATCTGAAATGAATTGAGAGATCAGAGCTGAACAAAATGTGTGAAGGATTAATTAGAGTTTCAAATGCAATTATATCAATCCACATTTGGTGAATATAGTGGGATTTTAAAATCATAGGGTAATAATTTGGTGAATCCCACGTACTTGTAAAATGGTACCTATAAATGTTGGGTGAAATGGACCTCGATCTTACACAAATGTTGTAATTTTCTAGTTGAATATGACCCTAGAATTAGCATGGAGTTATAATGGTATTGACAAAATTGGTCCTCATACATGGTGAACCGTTTATGTTATTGGTTAATATGTGGGTAAAATAAAACATGCCTCCAAAACTCTAGGTAGATCACCGTTAGAACCGCGTAGTATACAGTGGCAAAAATACTAATTATAAATGCTTCATAAATAAATTGGTGGTGAATTGAAAAGCATTTGACTTAAAATTCAAAAAATCTAGGAAAATTGGCCCCCTACCAATTGCAATGAATTCACCAAATGGTAATTGTCGGATATGAACTATTTGCCATTGGCAAAGATTCGCCACTAAAAAAATCTCTACTGATGAGAACTAGGAAGATCTGGATTCAAGAGCTCTCAGCATAGTTCAATTGTGTTTGGTAGATGATGTTATTTTTGATATTGTTGGAGAGGAAACAATAACAGGCTTATGGAGCAAAATGGAGAGCCTTTACATGACAATATCCTTGACAAATTGAATCTACTTGAAGAGGCAGGTATATAGTTTGGGAATGAAGGAAGGTATCAAAATTGTTGATCATTTAAATGTTTTCAATACTTGTATATGCCAATTAACTAGTATGGGTGTAAAAATTGAAGATGTAGACAAGACAATTACGTCATTGTGTTCATTGCCTGAATCTTGGAATCACTTAGTCACTTCCATTAGCTTTAGCACAACTAACACCCTTGAATTTGATTTTGTTGTGGGAGATTTGTTGTCTAAGGAGGTGTGGAGGAAATCTAATACAAAAACCTTCTCTCGAGAAGCAATGGTAGCTAGAGGTTGATCCATAGAAAAGGAGGAAAATTTGAGAGGTACATCAAGATCTAAGTCAAAAGGAAACAAGGGTAAAGGAAAATTTTGGTATTGCAACAAAAATGGGCATCTCAAGAAAGATTGTTGGAAGAGGAAAGAAGACAATCACGACTCCAAAAAGGAAGCAAATTAGGTTGAAACAAGTTTAGGTATAGTTGATGAAGTACTATCTGTTTGTAATATTTCACAATATCATGAGGAATGGTTATTAGATTTTGGTGCTTTGCATCACATGTGTCCACATAGAAGTTGGTTTTCTTCTTACCAAACTATTTAAGGTGGTGTTTCTCTTATGGGAAATAATGTTTCTTATAAGACTGTTGGGATTAGGAGCATTAAGATTAAAATGTTTGATGGTATTGTGAGGACTTTGATAGAAGATAGACATGTACCAGAACTTAAAAATAATTTAATTTCCCTGGGAGTTTTGGATTCTAGAGGTTATAAATTTACATGTCAAGGTGGATCATTGAAAGTTTCCAATGGCATTATGATGGTAATGAAGGCTACAAATACTGGGAACCTTTACAAGTTATAGGGGAGTACTAAAATAAGTGAAGCAATGGTGGTATTTGAAAAAGTAAATGAATCTACTCATTTATGGCATCAACGATTAGGCCATATGAGTGAGAAAGGGTTAAAGGTACTGGTAAGTTGTAAGTTACTTCCAAATTTAAAATCTCCAAATTTGAATTTTTGTAAGTATTGTGTCTTTGGAAAGCAATGTAGACATAAGTTTAAAACAAGTAGTCATACAAGTAAGGGTATCCTAGATTATATTCATTCAGATGTTTGGAGACCATCCCCTACAGTTTCATTTGGAATATCGTCATATTTTGTGACATTTATAGATGATTACTCTAGAAAAGTGTGGGTCTATATTCTTAAAAGGAAAGTTGATGTGTTTAGTGTATTTAAGCAGTTTAAAGATTTGGTTGAAAAGAGTACTAGTAGGTCAATCAAGTATTTAAGAACAAATAATGGAGGTGAGTTCATGTCTTTGAAATTTAAAAAAATTATTGCAAGGAACTTGGGATCGAAAGGCAT